>JAQIUQ010002888.1:102500-387500 GCA_030378365.1 Hybognathus amarus | reverse complement strand
TAAAACGGCTATTCAGCCCTCTAAAAAAAAATATTAATAAAAAAATGCCTAAACCGGCCTAATTTTCTCATCTCCCAGTCTGGTCAGGCTGGTTTCAGAGTAATTTTATCCACATTTCACTGCCGGTTTTGAGATTAGCATAACCTAGCTTGATCTTTTTGTCAGGGTTGTTGTGCTGCACCTGCACTGCTAGTCTGCTAATAAAAAATAGCTTTTTACTAGAAAGTCTATGCTATTTTGAATCCAGCTTAACTATAGTTTTGGATTGGTTCCTTAAGTTTTTGAGTATGATTCCTAATTGAAGGATGGAAAAAAAATGCATCAGTGCTTATTCATGTTTGGAAGATAATGCCAACATTATAAAAAAAATGTAACTGGTTTAATTCCACTATGTCTTCTGTTTAGGTTAATAGCGACACCGTTTGCTGCTTTGTTTGGCGTTTCAGAGAAGATCGGATACAAAGTGGAGCACAATGCTGTGCTTGAACATTATTTCAATACAAAGTCAAAAAACCCAGGACAGGTAACGTCTTCTCCTCTCACTTAACAACATATCATTCTGAACTTCAGATCCTCATCAGATTTAAAGTGGCTTGTGGCTTGATCACGGGGGAGCATCACTGTTTAAGACATCATTTAAGGCAAGATTCTCTAAAGCTTTTTTAGAAACTCCATCCAGATCACCTGATTTTTATATTTAGGTTTTATTTAGCCTAGTTTTCCTTTTTTTTTACCCATATACTAATACAAATTACATTTTACAATATCTAATATTAGATTTAAATTTATTTTTGATTGATTTATAAATCAAAAATTCATTATTAGATTAAACTCTCAACCCAAAACTTTAGGTTAGGTTGTTCATCTAATGAAGCAGTTTTGGCTCCTTCAGAAATGTATGTAATGCCTTCATGTAATAGTCTGACTGGATGTGTTTGATAAGAATATATATATTTATTTATATATATATATCATTTTTTTTGTATATATTTGTATATTTATTTGTATATCTTAGAATAATTATTTAATTATATACACTTAATGTATTATTTTTCAAGTGTTTAAAAGTTTAAGATCAGTAAGATTTTTTATGTTTTTAAAAGAAGTCTCTTCTGCTCACCAAGGCTGCAATTTTTTTTTTATAAAAAATACACAAAAACACAGTAATATTGTGAAATATTATGACAATTTAAAGTGACTTTTTTTATGTTAATATATATTAAAATGTAATTTATTTCTCTGAAAAAAGCTGAATTTTCAGCATCATTACTCCAGTCTTCAGTGTCACATGATCCTTCACAAATCACTCTAATATGATGATTTTATGCTCCAAAAACATGTATGATTATTATCCATGTTGAAAACAGTTTTTTACATTTTTATTTTAGGATTCTTTGATGAATAGAAAGTTCAAAAGAACAGCTTTTATCTGAAATGGAAAGCTTTTGTTACATTAAACACTACCCTTTAAAAAGTTTGGGGTCAGTAAGAATTTGTATTTTATTTTTTGGGAAATAAATAAGAAATCAATACTTTTATTCATCAAGGATGAGTTACATTGATCAAAAGTTACAGTAAAGACATTTATAATGTTAGAAAAGATTCTAATTAAATAAATGCTGTTCTTTGAACTTTCTATTCATCAAAAAATCCTGAAATAAAAATGTAAAAAACTGTTTTCAACATGGATAATAATCATACATGTTTTTGGAGCATAAAATCATCATATTAGAGTGATTTGTGAAGGATCATGTGACACTGAAGACTGGAGTAATGATGCTGAAAATTCAGCTTTTTTTCAGAGGAATAAATTACATTCTAATATATATTAACATAAAGTCATTTTAAATTGTCATAATATTTCACAATATTACTGTGGTTTTTGTGTATTCTTTATCAAAAAATTGCAGCCTTGGTGAGCAGAAGAGACTTCTTTTAAAAACATAAAAAATCTTACCGATTCTTTAACTTTTGACCGGTAGTGTATATATTTATATTTATTTGTATATCTTAGAATAATTATTTAATTATATACACTTAATGTATTATTTTTCAAGTGTTTATGTAAATCTGGCAAAACTGAGTATTTATTGGTCAAATAAAGCCATAAGTGCTACACCACTTTTCAGAATCAAAACGGCACATTTCTGCAGGAGGTGGTTGCAGTATTTCATGACTTGCAACACTGATCTCTTCCATCTTTTATCAGGCAGATATAGATGGTCTGTGTAAAAAATGCAGCTGGTCAAATAGACAAGTGGAGCGCTGGTTCAGGAGGAGACGAAACCAGAACCGTCCTAGTGTTCTGAAAAATTCAGAGAGGCCAGGTATGAAATAAATACACATGCACTTTTTTTGACTTGCCACATAGCTGTCTGGAATACTTGATAGTTCTGTTGTCAAATATTGTCGTATAATGACGATAAACTAGTGTTCTAGCAGTCTTCAATCACTGCACTAGAAATGGCAACATAGGTTTGGTACTCAGGGAATGCATAACATGTTAAAATGAACTGTAAACCTTGAATGCAAAGCTTAAATATATATATATATATATCAATAATGCTAAATGTGTAAATGTAAGCAGTCTAATTTGCTGCAGCTGTCATTTACCCCAAAACCGAAATGGTTGCTGACTTGTTGCTATGTGCTTCCACTGCCAGACTATTGTTGATTTGTGTTTTTGATCTGAATGTAATCCCTGATCACATGAGCGTTCCTCTCTGTTGGGTTGTCTCTATAGTTGGCGAATGGTGTTTTATTTGGTGGCGTTCATTGGTGGAATCATAGCCCTGTATGATGTAAGTTTATCCTTTTCTTATGGTTTTCCTTAAAATTGCATATATGAAGTAAGACCTATATGAAAAATGTGCCTGTTTTCCTATACTGATGATTGACATGATTAGGATGCATTCAGGGGTTTAGATATCTAATGTGTGTGTGTGAAGCTTTTGATATATGAGCACTGTGGTGAATTCAGACCGATTTGAAACGCACCACAGTAATCCGATACTTAGGCAGCATCTATACAAATGCCCCTTATCTTAACAAAATCCTATTTTTGTTTTCAAAAATGACTTTAACCTGAGGACAATCACAGTTTCTGTATAATTATTATAATGACAACCTAATAACTTTGTTTTGGTTAGCTTTTTTTTTGCAAGCATGTCAAAAAAAAAAAAAAATCCGGTCAGATTTCACTCCCCTTCTGACATAGGAAGGGGATCCTATTATAATATTCCTGCGACTTAATCTGGACGTTACCACCCATGGCACTGACATTTGTTTTTTTGCAAGCGACAACAATGTAACCAGTTCTAACACAATGGCAAAAGTTTGAGCAAAGCATGCAAACTGTTTTGTTGTTGGCTCCACACACAGACAAGCACAAAACGTTATTTGGAGTCCCAGCCTCAGATGAGACGAGAGCATGCATGCTTCATTTTATTTTCAATGGAAATCTCTCAGAAACAGATAAATCAGTTTATCTCCACAAGAACTATAAATGTATCCACTAACCATTCAGAAAAATCTAAAGGTTGCACATGTAAAGGATCAAACGTCCTCTGAATGGGGGTGGGGTTCAGCAGTTCAATTGCATTTAAAGGGACACGCGCACAAATTGAGCGTTTTTGCTCACACCCAAAAAGGAGAAATTTGACATATATATATATATATATATATATATATTATTAGGGCTGGGCAACGATTAATCGCGATTAATCACATCCAAAATAAAAGTTTGTGTTTACATAATGTATGTGTGTGTACTGTGTATAATTATTTTGTATATAAAAATTCACACATGTGCATGTATGTATTTAAGAAAATGTGTTCTTAATATATAAAATATATATATTTATATTTAATATAAATTATGTATAAATATATATACAGTATATTCATGCAAATATTTCTTAAATATATACATGCATGTTTGTGTATTTATATATGCAAAATAATTATACACATATATTCATTATAAAAATTATCATGGTGTTTTACTTTATTAAAAATGCAAAGGCTTCTTCACAGTTGTTGAGAGGGAAACTCAAAATAATAAATTACTTGATATTATTATTAGCTCATTTTAAAGTTAATCTTATTTTATATCATTTTAAGTCATCTAGCCCCCTGGTTGAGAAACACAACATGATTGGATTTCGTTTGGTGATTGCGTTCGGAACAGTTTTTGTGTACCTATGATGCCTTAAAATGCTGTTTTAGAATAAAGTCACATTGCAGCTTTTGACACTGTCATTAATAAATAGATAAAAAGCAAATTTTTCATGTCAGACAGTAAAGTTTTGAGTTTAAAGTTCGTTTAGGAGCTAACATTTCCATTTCGTCATTTTATGAATTCAGTATTTTTATTGATTCTTCTATTTCTCACAGAAACCCTGGTTTTATAATTTGCGGGAGGTATGGAATGGTTATCCCAAACAGGTATGTTCCAGACTTCAGATCTGTAACTTGCTTGTATTTGCTCCAAGGAATATTTTATTGTTCATTTTATCTGCACTAATAAGAGCAGACGCGATTTTGCTCACTTTGACCCGGCCCTCGATAAAGTGTTCACGCAATGCTCAAATTTACGGCATGGCTAATAAAAAAGGCAGATAATAATGCTCATGCTAGTTCCAAATCAAACATGGCCATATTTAGAAGAAAGATGTTTTTTGTTGGGCCAGCTAAGAGTTTTTGGAACCGTTCCCTTGTTATCAGAGTTCCAGGTTGTAATCAAAAGAACAGTGATGTCATCCAGATTGGCACTCAAAACATTGAGTTTCCTAGAATAATCGCTCAAAAAAGGGCCCTCTTCAAAGCACAATGAATGAATTACACACAATTCACATTGAATTTCATCTCTGATCAATCAAAAGAGTGTTATAAATGTAACAGTGGTTATCCCTTGTTATTGTGCATTTCTCTTATTGTTGTTTTTCGCTTTTGCAGTCCATGCTGGAGTCACAGTATTGGTATTATATTGTGGAGATGAGCTTCTATTTGTCTCTAGTGCTCAGAATAACATTCGATGTCAAACGAAAGGTCAGTATCATGTGATCTTATTCTGCATAATTACACCCTTACATTTTAACTACTTGAAATCTTTCAAATTAAACTTTAAACTTTGTCTTGCCTGAGCCTAACCATTTATCACATGACCTGTGATAAACATCTGATCATTATTTAAAAAAAATAGAAGCACAATGCAAGCTATGGTAATCTATTATTTAAAACTAGATTGATTTGTTGTTGTTTTTATTTCAGATACAGATCTCATCTAATAACACATCTACTTTTTTCACTGTCATAGAGAATTACTGTGAATTTGTTTTGTTTGTAAATGTATATCTATATTTTAGGACTTTAAAGAACAGATCATCCATCATTGGGCCACACTGACACTCTTGGCTTTCTCCTGGTGTGGAAACTACATCCGGGTCGGGACCCTGGTCATGCTCATTCACGATTCTTCAGACATTCTCCTGGAGGTTAATATGACCAATCTTATTTTATTTGATTACTCTCTTTTTAGGATTTTTCCACTTTACATTTTTATTAGTTTTACCTCTACAATTGGTGCATTAAGTATGTTTGTAAAAGTCGGTATTAAAGGAGTAGTAAACTTTTCAAAAAACTTTTGCTGATAATTTACTCTCCCCATGTCATCCAAGATGTCCATGTCTTTCTTTCTTCGGTCAAAAAGAAATTGAGGTTTTTGATGAAAACATTCCAGCATTTTTCTCCATATAATGCACTTCAGTGGGAACCAAACGGTCCAAGGTCCAAAAGACACTTTCAGTACAAAGTGTTCAAAGGCTTCCATTCCAGATTCAATTCCAGAGGCTGAATATGGGTCTTATCAAGCGAAACGATCGCTCATTTAATAAATAAACAGGCTTGGGAAGGTTACTTTAAAAATGTATTCCGATACGGTTACAATTTACTTAATAAAAAAAGTATTCAGTAACGTAATCCAAGTACCAGAATATGAAAGTAATGTAACTGATTACTTTTGGATAAATTCAAGGGCAGATATTATTAAAACTTTTACTTAAATACTTAAGAATTCCACATCCCTGAAATCACATCCCTGACATCTAGTGGCTACAGTATTGTTTTAAAGATTATTATGTATTATGTAGGCTACAAGGAAATAATAAAAACAACATTTAAAAATTCTACACAATCTACATATTAGTTTATTTTAAAATAGGAAATAATCTGTTGACTAATGCCATGATCTTTCTTAATTTGCCTGACTGAACTTGGGCCGTTGGCAGTAGGAGTTCCCCTACGTTAGCAGCGAACATCTCCTTAAGTGAGACTGAGAACAACAAGGCACAATTTGCACTGTAAAACCATGTTGTTGGAATTTTCCTCTTTAAAAACAAAACTTTATTTCAGAATTTTCAAGAAATAAAAGCATTTTTACCTGTGGGCAGCATCGTTTCTAGCAGCAGTGATTCAATCTGTGTCTGAGGAGATTGTTGTCGAGAGCTGTTATTTTACGCAGTCACCAGCGGGTGGCACACGTGACTTGTGTCGTGAGTCATTAATATAGTGTTATTATGCCAAAATACAGTTTTACTTTGTTTTAAATGAAACCATTGTAATCCTGAAAGTACCCCCCTTTTCAAAAAGTAACTATAATCTGATTACTACGTTTTTTGATGTAACTGTAACGAATTACAGTTACTGGATTTTTGTATCCTGATTACATAACGCCGTTACATGTATTCCGTTACTCCCCAACCCTGTAAATAAATAACAACGTTTAAGTTCTAAAAGCTCAAATGCTCGCCTTGCTCTGTTCTGTTACGCACGTTTGTGACTCTCCTGTTTAAACTTGTTCATCAGAATGAACAAATCTTTTTCAAAGTTTTTGGTTCATTCAACAAACGAAACTAACGAATTGACTCGGAAAAAGATTTGTTCATTTTGATGAACGAGTTTGAACAGGAGAGTCACGAACGTGCATCGCAGTACGTACAGAGCAAGGCGAGCATTTGAGCTAAAAACTTAAACTTTGTCATTCATATATTAAATGAGCGATCGTTTCACTTGCTAATACCCTTATTCATCGTCTGGAATCGTTTAAAGCCCTTTGAACAGTTTGCACTGAAACTGTCTTTTGGACCTTGAGCCATTTGGTGCCCAGTAAAGTCCATTATATGGAGAAAAATCCTGGAATGTTTTCATCAAAAACCTTAATTTCTTTTCGACTGAAGAAAGAATGACATGGATATCTTGGATGACATGGGGGTGAGTAAATTATCAGCAAAAGTTTTCAAAAGTGAACTACTCCTTTAAAAGTCGCCATGAAATGGAAGGGTTATGATAGTCTTTTTTTCTCTGTGATGTATATCTGAATCTATGAAGCTTTTGGAGCATGGAAAAAAATGTATGGTGGGACTTGATTTTTGTCCATGGGGAATTGATTGGATGGTTGTGGTTTGCTATTGATTGATCTCATGTGAGTGACAGTCTATCCCGCCCTCACGCCAGTAAACGCGTCATCAGAGAAGAGATGTCGCTACAAAGGGGAGGGGAAGTTATTTTGATTAAAGATCTGATGTGCATGGATAAATCTTTGTGTGTGTGTGTTATTTCTCTGCAGTCCGCTGAAGATCTTCAACTATGCCAAATGGGAAAAAACGTGCAACAGCATCTTTGTGGTATTTGCTGCTATCTTCATAATCACGCGACTCATAATTTTTCCATTTTGGTGAGAATTTTGTGTGTGACTATTATTTACATCTTTAAGAGTCTCAGACATAGTTTACATAACTTATACTATGAAAAGTTGTAAAAATCTCTGTTGTTTCGTGTATTTTTATACCAGGATCATTCACTGCACATGGGTTTACCCGCTTGACCATTACCCAGCATTCTTTGGATACTACTTTTTTAACTTCATGCTTGTCATCCTGTTGATGCTCCACATATTCTGGGCATATCTGATTCTACGTATGGTGAAGATGTTCCTTTTTGGAAGTGTAAGTTGATCTACATTTACATTTGGGAAGGTTTTGATCTGTTTAAATTCAGGCTCATGTAATATAGATGTATTATATTTCTTCATATTTTAGTAATAAAGTATACAATATTTAGTAGGGTAGACATATTTAGAGATTTCTCAATGTACATTTGTAATCCCTGATTTTACAGTTTTTTTATTTAAATCCAAATTTATGCAATTAATAACATTGATTTGACAAATATTTGCTTATGCAAATGTTAATGTTGTGACATGAACCTGTCTTGGATCTTCTGAAACATGGTAGGCAAGGCAAGGCCTTGAATATTTGTTGAGGTAGATTTTGATAATTGTCTGATGCTAAACAACTCGCCATAACATTTTAGCACTTTATGCCTTTGGCACTGCAGTTTGTTGCAGATCTTTATAACCCAGGGTTAAAAGCATCACTAACCCCTTTCAAAATTACAATTGAGAAACATTGCTTTACCCAGGGTTAAAAAGACATTAACCTGGGGTTATGTATTGCATGAAAAGCCCTGAATAGATATTATAATTATAATTTATAAAACAGTTCCAGGCACAGGAGATCTGAATGACTCATAAATAATAGTAAAACAAGTAATGAGGTGCATCTATGCAGTCCATAGGCTATGTGTCACTAACACATACCATTAACACTATTTCCTCACCACCCTCGGCTAGTTGTCAATCATCTCAACTCACAGAACTGAAACCTTAATAAGTCATAAAACGGGCATATGTGCTCTGAACTGCTTTTGGATGGACTGTTTTATTTTATGAGTTCCTGACTAAAGCTGTTTTGAAGAAAAGTTATCTGTTGTCTTGTGAGCTGGTACAGTTTCAGCGATGACACGGTTTTAATTTATTGTCAAACTTAAATGTCCTATTGTGATTTGTTATTGCATAATTTCTTCTGGCTTTTCTGGTCTTAGTTACAATCCCATAATGCCGGTTATACCAGTGTTAGTTGGTACAGCCCAGGAACACAATTGTACTTATGCTCCATTTAATCTTTAAGTTCTGGGTGAGCGCCAATTGAATTAACACCGTTTAATATAGTTGTCTCCAGTTGGTCAGTTTGGTGATTGAGAGTGACGATGATTTTTCGGTTGTAAATTGCAGTTCATATTAAACCCATGTACATGCTAATGAAATATAACAAACACCGGGATAGGTAGTGTTGTACTTAAAGGGTTAGTTCACCCAAAAATGAAAATTAAGTCATTAATTACTCACCCCATGTTGTTCCAACCCCGTAAGACCTTCGTTCATCTTCAGAACACAAATAAAAGATATTTTTGATTGAATCTGAGAGCTGGATTCACTCCTTCATAGACTGCCTAAGGGACTGGCTCTTGATGGCCCATAAAGACATTAAAGAAAATGTTTAAATATTCCATGTGCCTACAGCGGCTCAATTATAAGTTTATCAAGCGACGAGACTACTTTTTGTGCGAAAAAACATAAATAATGACTTTATTCGACTATTCCATTACTTCCTTATGGGCGCATGTTGCGAGAACTGAGACGAGACGTTCTTCTTCTTCGACTACTTCTTGTTACCGGCTGCTCACCGCTTAGGAGTATTACCACCACCTACCGTATAAGATGATAATCGCGCTCCGGCTATATCAGCACATCATCTTATACGGTAGGTGGCGGTAATACTCCCAAGCGGTGAGCAGCCGGTAACAAGAAGTAGTCGAAGAAGAACGTCCTCATCTCAGTCTCGCGCATGCGCCCATAAGGAAGTAATGGAATAGTCGAATAAAGTTGTTATTTATGTTTTTTTCGCACAAAAGTAGTCTCGTCGCTAGACAAACTTATAATTGAGCCACTGTAGGCACATGGAATATTTAAACATATTCTTTAATGACTTTATGGGCCGTCAA
This sequence comes from Hybognathus amarus, assembly GCA_030378365.1. NCBI lineage: Eukaryota > Metazoa > Chordata > Actinopteri > Cypriniformes > Leuciscidae > Hybognathus > Hybognathus amarus. Next base: position 377,600 of record JAQIUQ010002888.1, on the reverse strand, counting down.
GAGCCAGTCCCTTAGGCAGTCTATGGAGGAGTGATCCAGCTCTCAGATTCAATCAAAGATATCTTATTTGTGTTCTGAAAGATGAATTCCTGCATTTTGTAGTCATGACATGTGAATCTTTTATACAAGTAAGTAATTTTGGGCCAGTGCTTCCTGTTGGATCCTGTAGGAAACCTTAATTAATGTGAAGCAAAGGCCTATGCATTTATTGGCAGTTAGTACAGGCATTACAAGTCATTCTGCATGAATTATACTCCAAACACAAATGATGACACAAGCTTGTAACGGTGACCGAGTAATCCAGGTCTGCGCCATTGTTCTGTTTTTTTCCCCATTACACTCGCTTTCTGATTGAAATAAGCCCTGCCAGCCCGTGTTTAGTGCTCCATTGTTTTCTCTCCAGCTCAGTCTATTGAAAAAGGTGAGTCATAATTTGAGAGTGATTGCACTGGCAGCGTACATGATCTCTCGCAAATGCAGAGCGAATGAGGGATGCCAGATTCAATCGTTTATCTGTTCTGTGTACCTGCAGCCTGTTGCTCGAAGGGACCCACTGTAATTATTCGTGATTTAGTGCACATCAGACTGTTCGGATTCATTTACTATGGATGATGGATTGTGTACTTGCTCGTCTGGTTTCTACAAACAGCTCGTTTGGTTAATGTTTCAAGACCGGCTGTATTTTCAGATTTCAGATGATGTGGTTTTCATTTTGGTTTTTGCAAGGTATCGGAAGTTCAAAGATCAGCTTGCTTATTGTTTGATTTTCAAATAATTTCTAAGCTAAAGATCAATAAACTAATGGAACAGTCCTTGCACTGGCTTTCAGTCAGGTTTGAAATCCTTATGCTCATATATAACTAGGGTTGGGTATCGAGAATCGCGTATCAATTGGAACCGGGACTAACTTTTCGTTTTTCCGGAATCGTTCAAAAGTTAAAATTTCCGATTCCTAGTTTCGATATTCACAGTCCGCCGACTGGAAGAAGAAACCGCTGAACACCACCAACGAAGAAGCGTCTACCGGAAGTGTTGGCATAACCATGCGAGTCAAACATGAGTAGCTTACGTCGGCGGTCCAAAGTGTGGCTTCACTTTTCCTAAAAATAACGAAATTTCGGCAAAATGCAAAATTTGTGACAAAAGGAGTATTTGTGACAGAAGGAGTATTTCCTTCAGAAAGGAGTATTTCCTTCAGAAAGACCGTTGGTTAGCAAGGTTAGCTAAACTTTTTTGACCCTGCCTCTTAAAAGAATCGGAATCGAGAATCGTTAGGAACCGTAATCGAAACAAGGAATCAGGAATCAGAATCGTTCAAGTTCTAAACGATTACCCAACCCTATATATAAGGCACTGCATGGTCTGGCCCCCATGTAACTTTATAAATAATATAATATATTAAATATATTAAATATACTTAATATATTTCTTAGCGTCATTTGTGCTCTCCTCAGTCTGTGATCTGTAGGGGACAGGGCTTTCTCTTCCTAGACTCTGGAACGCACTCCTTTCTCATTTTTTTTTTTTAGGTTAGCTTTTTCTTGATGGTTTTAACTATTTTGTATTCCAGGGTATTTTTTGAACGCTTTTGTATTTCTGTGTTTTTTTTCCTTATATTTTTTGTTTAAAGTGCCCTTTAAAGCTGCTTTAAAGCCATAAAGTTTATTATTACTGTGCAACATCAACAGCAAAGCATTCATCTAACCTATGTTAATTGTAACCTTTATTAATACATTATTAAATCAAAAGTCGTATCTGTTAGTGTTACTTATTAAACTGTGGCATGTAGACACTACTCAGACCACATAACAACACCCTGGCAACCACACACAACAACTTACACTCTTAGAAAAAAAGGTTCATTGGGGTTCTCTACATGAAGCATAGGGTTTTTTGACTCAACTCCAAAGAACCTTTATGCTAAAAAAGGTTCTATAATGACAGGAAAGAACCCTTTTGGCACAAAGGTTCTTTTATAGACTATTATTCATTCATATTATGACTGCAGCATTTTGTCGTTGTAATGAAATTGTTTATTAAACTGTTGTAGAATATATCACATTTTAATCATGCAGATTTTTGGAGAAGAAAAACTGAAATGGCACTCTTCATGTGATATTGATTAACTACATAAAACTGATATAAATATATACATTTTCTAACCCCCATATCTTGAATTTTGTGTTCATTCACATGCATTCAAAAATACATTTTAGTGTCTTGATGTGTGTCAATAATATGAAATATTTATTCCAGAAAAGGACATAACAAATTACAATGAATGAACCCAAAAGGTTCCATATAGAACATTCTTATTATTGAACCCTTAAAAAGGGTTCTGTTTAGAACCTTTCAGGGGTTCCAAAAACTGTAACATGCTGATAGAACCTTTTAAAGGAACACTCTGACTTTTTGGGACTTTAGCCTATTCACCTTATTCCCCAGAGTTAGGTAAGTCCATACATACCTTTTTCATATCTGTGCATGCTATAAGTCTGTTTTGACGCACCCACCGGCTACCTGAGCTTAGCACAAATGGTTGCAGCTAGCATACTAATCCAAATAAGTGACAAAATAACACAAACTATTTACATGGTGTGATTTGTATAGTCACATAGTGTACAAATAACAGGGTCATATGAGACACGGACATATTTTAACTGTATAAATACATTTTCTGAAGGTGAAGCACTGCTACTTGGGCAGAGTGATTACTGCAGCACCGCTAACGAGGAGCAGAGAGTTCGTTCAGAGTTGGAGTTATAGAGTCAGCAATTACTAGATAGTAAAGAAAAGCATAGTTTATCATGGGTGTCCACTTTATTGTATGAGCTGTGACAATAAACAGGGGAGACCAGGTAATACCATGATGTTTCATTGAATTCCAACCAAAAATCGCATCCTGATTAATAAGCATCACAGAACATGAATAAAGAATTATTATTTCAGGAATTGATATATTTTAAATGCAATTTATTAGCTGAACCATGTATTCAACAGCATATAATACAGTATAATTGCATTACAATAGGCTAGAATAAGGGGAAGTAATAGCACAAGACATTTGTGTTTTTTTTTGTTTTTTTTTGCACAATGAACTCACAGACAGTAGCCAACGGGGTGGTCACTGTTTCTCCAAAAAAAAAAAAAAATTCTAGGTGAAAAAAATATCACTAAAACCACTAGCTCCACTCATTTGTTACTGTGGTGATCGAGCACATAATGGCACTGTTCTAATGACACCAAGTAGCAGTGCTTCGCCTTTACAGAACATAATTCCCAGCATTTATCCGGTTAGAGATGTCTGGTGCTCATATGACCTTGTTACTCCACACTACTCTGACTATACAAAATCACATCATGTAAATAGGAAAATGTTTGCATCATTTTTTGTCACTTATTCGGATTAGTGTGCTAGCTGCAACCATTTACATCCAGTCTTTGTGCTAAGCTAGGCTAGGCTGGTGGGTGCATCAAACAGAACTAATAGCACCTGTCACTGAGATGAAAAGGTATGGACTTATCTGAACTCTGGGATAAGGTGAGATAGGCTTGAGGTCCCAAAAAGCTTGAGTGTTCCTTTAAGGTTCTATATAGAACCTTTCCTTTTAAGAGTGTAGAATAGTTTTGTATGGTTAAACCATTCACATTTTCTTTCTAAAAATTGTTTTAGAAATAAAGGAGTGTTAGATGTTGTTCGCTATAAATTATTATTTCAACATTTCTCAAAATGCATCTTTTGAATAGTTAACCAAAGATGAAGAGAAGTGACAATGAAGAAGACGAGGCAAGAGGACGGGGAAACCAGTGTGAGCCGAGGACAATGACGGACATGTGAAAGTGACCAATGGCTGTGGTGGAGGCGGAGCTAATCATCACTGACGCATCTTTCCTTATACTGTGAATGACTTTGAATTGGCCTCAGGGATGTGATGAGCCAAAAACATAATTTGGATTTATTTCCACACATAATATGCCAGAGACCTGTCAAAACAAATTGCATCTTTAATAACACTGAAAACCCCTTCTCCCCCTCCGCTCGGCTTCACTGGATGCGAGGCGCTGTGTCTTGGCTGCTTTAAACCTATTTTCCCCTTTCAACTATGAACTGTTTTATTGTGGCACAGGATCACATGGGTAATTATGAAAGAACACCACACAAAGCAAAAGAAACCCCCTGTAAGATTTAATAGACTTCTCATTGTTTTTGAAGCTCAAAGATCACGTCACACTGGCTGCTCTCGCCGCCTGGCATCTTCCTTCGAGGCTTCATCTGCCGTGCTGCTGAGTTTTACATCAACCTCTCCCTCTATAAAGAACTGAAATGAACATGGAAATGAAGTCTGCATTTCTTGCAAGTGAGTTTGAAGAATAACTTCTACCCTTGTATCACTTTAACCTCTAGACACTGGGGCTTGGTGGACACTCGGCTGACGTTTTCTTTTAGTTTGTAACTTCTTTTACAGTCTCTATTTTGGATGTGTCCACCGTATTGTGGCTTATTGGTGTTCACACTGCAGTAACATATTTTTTGTCAGTCTAAGTTATTTGCATCAACTTATTGCTGGAGGTCACTGAGTCTCTGCACTGCTGGTTTCTCGCAGTCTGCACTCCCAATGGCATTCTGCTCAACTCAAATCACCAGCTCTCATTGAAAATTGAAGGACTTCCAGTGAGTCAAGTGGTTTAATAATTACCTTCATGTGTGTATGCCACAAAACCAGAAGTGGTTGTATTAAAATAGTGAGTTTTATAGGTGTTTAAAGTTTTCACCGTTTAACTTTAGTCTTTCTTGCTTCCAAGTCTCAGAATTGAAGAATTTGGAGGCCTTTCAGTTCAATCAATTTGAATTGGCCATATTCTACAGGAAGTTGAATTGGAATGACAGGATAGAGGAATTTATTAAATTGTAATTTTAAAGAAGTGTGAAATGTGTTTCACTCTGGTCTGCACAATCTAATTTATTAAATAAATTGTGTATGTAAATTAAATTCATAAATATGAAATATACAAATTAAATTCAAATTTGAAAGCATCCATCCATCCATCCATCCATCCAAACGTTTTGATGCTGTGCTGGGGTTTAGTGTTGACACATTTTCACAAAATAATATGTATTTGACTTAAAACTACCTAAGTATATCTGAATGTTGTATGTGTTAAATGTGAGTGACTGATTTGGTGTGTGTTTTAGGCTATTTAATTAGTTGAAATGTGTATGAGAGAATGATAAAGAATGAATTGAGATTTAGTTCAGGCCTGTAAGATGTGTGTGTGTGTATGACAAATCATTTTTGTTTCTCCTGGCGTTATGCAAATTTATGTCGTTTTGAGAATTTATGTAGTGCATTTACTGTTTTTTTACACTGAAGAGTGAGATGTTTAATTGAAGGATTTTTAAAAAAATTGTTTAATTAAATTTTTATTGTAATATAGATCTAATAATGATCTAATATTTCAGACAGTTTCGTACTATATATTTTCATACTTCATATTTCATACAATATTATAATGCATAAATTGGATCTTTATTTGATGTTCATTTAAACAGAAATTTTGATTTTTTTTTCTCCCTAAATGTTCAATGGTACCTCAAGTTTAAAATATTTTGGACAAAAAATAGTATTTCCCCTTAAAAATATTTTTTCAATTTATTTTTTTTTGCAATCAATTATATTTTATATGTCATATTATATGTATAGTTTGCATTTAAAGGAATATATATATATACATATATACATATATATAAATATACAGCTATGGAAAAAATTAGAGACCACTGCCAAATCAGCAGTTGCTCTGGATTTATTATTTATAATATAAATAATAAATCCAGAGCAACTGCTGATTTGGCAGTGGTCTCTTATTTTTTTCCATAGCTGTATACATATTCTTATTTTGAATATGAGCAACTTGAAAATATTCTCATACATAAATATTCTTTCAAGTTGCTCATTTCTATACAAAGTGGTTTAATCTTCCTATCTTCTGTCCGAACTATTAAATCTCATTTACAAATTTCAAGCAACATGACCATGAGTAATTGACTGACAGAAATGCATTTAAAATTTTTGTGTGAACTGTCCCTTTAAAATCAATGTGAGTAAAGAGCAGTCAAGCAGCGTAATGGGATAATGAAACAGAACAAACTGCCTTTTAAAACTCGTTCTGACTGAACACGTTCTTTGTTTAGTGTACTGCCTGTAGAGGGAGCAGTTGACCACACTCTTGACCTCTGCAATCAAGCACACAACCTGTGCTCTACAGTGTCAACTCTGAAATGATAACTGCTAAATCATTTTTGGTGTCATAATACATGCTTTCATTATTGTGCTTGTGTTCATACATCACTGCTGTCTGCTTAAGTATCTTGTAAAGTCCTTTCCAGTGATGGCTGTAAGGATCTGGGCTATCTGGAATCATGTTGTTGTGATATTTTTTGGTTCTTTAATATATAAAGAACAACGCTTCGTCTCCCAAACATAATCATAATAGTCTTTGTTAAAGTAAGCATCACCAGTGTTACTCAGTTCAACATTTGAATTGGATCAAAAAAGTTACCAGTACATGAATTTTGAACAATTTGAACAACCGTTCTTGTTTTAGGACAACTTTGATGAACTTTTTTCCTAAATGGACATGAACCTCAAATTGTAAGGCATGCAATTAACTTTCTATGGGATTTTTTTTCTCAGGGTTTCTGAATATTTGCTTGGGTGTTCTGGGTGGTTCAGTGATAATCAGTGCATTACTAGTACACTGAATTTATTTTGCTATAGAATTCTGGCACTCAAATATCATCAAAGCACCACTGTATCCAGCCTGAGATCATTTTGCCATGACCATTGCTCATTACGGGCACTTGGCTGTGCCAGCGGCCCGCGCTATCCACAGGAAACAGTAATTCTTCAAGTGGTACTTTGGCGAAGAGGAATGAGAAATCAAAGCACTTGAAATAGGATTAAAGCCTCTGCTGACCTACTCTAATGAACTTTATCCACTCACAAGAGCGCCGTTCTCAGGGTACGGACTGCTGATAAATGAGCTTTTTCTATTGCTCTTACTGTTGTAAGAGAATCCACAAAATTAATGGAGAGTAGATTCTTACACCTAAGGTTTGTTCAGTGCATCTTAGACTGCACTCGGCCTTTTGATATGAGATATGAATTAGTGGTGTTTTCATAAGACGACTGCATAGAAACCACATAATGCCCTAGCAACTATCCAGGACAACCTAGTAAATGCATAGCAACTCAAATGCTCCTTATTGTTTTAATTGTAGCACAACTTAATAGTTTCGTGCACAATGCTGTACAGATACTCCCCTTATGCACTGCATTTCATTTAACATGCTTAATAGAGGACATTTCAGTTTTCTAACTGAATATTAAAGGAAGGCGTATTGTAAAGGTCACACATGCAAACACAAAATGCATTTTTGTGTTTAATCACATGACTTGCACACATAACTCACATAGTTTTGGCCCTTTAATATATGGGCTACAATACAATCCCAGCCCAGTGCTTTATCTGTGTGTTGAGAACTATAACTTACATGCAAAATCGATAATTTTCAGCTCAGATATATAATAATCATCCAGTACTTAAATTGGTACTCTCCCATAATGTTATCCAGGTCTTCACATGCTCTGCATTAGTAATAACATATCACATCTGTTACTTCTAAAACTGATGAGGTACAATTACAGGCAATGCCAGCATATACGCCACGGAGATGGTATCCATAAGAATTCACAATAAGTTATCTGATGACAAAGAATGTCTAACACAAAGGGATAGATTTTTTTTGTCAATCTCTTTGTCAGGACATTGCTTTTCTCTTTATCTGTGCTTTTGATTATGAAATGAAATGCGGTTTAAAGTGATTGAAGTTGTTCTTATAATATTCTTGCAAATTACCCTGTGCAGACAGTATTTGATGTGCTATTATTCAAGGTTTCAAATTACAGTACATCGTGCACTTGTAAGATTCAGTGTGGCTGAGGTTAGCTGAGGTTTTTTGTTTAATTTAGAGTAAATGAAATATAATTTATTTACACAGTTGAAAATAGTAATTATTGAAAATAATGAAATGAATAGTATCAATCGATATTTCATATTAATTTTTTAGGCCCAATTCTTAATTTGACAAGTTGTGTTATCTACAGTAGGCTATACCAATTAACAATTAAGTTATGGTCTATTGACTATTTGCTCTATGCATTGTTCTGCTGAAAGACCAGACAAGCAAACCGCCTCTGAACTGGTTTCCTTGTCTCCCAGCTGCTCAAGTTTAATCTAATCATCTATTTTGGCAAAGTTGTGAGACCAGCAAAAATAAAAAAAAATAAATAAAAAATAATATATATATATATATATATATGTTGTTATTATTATTATTATTATTATATATGTGTGTGTGTATGTTATTATTTTTTTATTATATATATAATAATAAAAAATGAAAAATAAATTAAATTAGCTTAGGCTGGTTTAACATGTTTTTGTTCAGCAGTTTTGTTTTGTGCCAAAAACGGACAAATGAAAGCTTACCACCAAGTTCTTCTTAACTGTTGGATTTAGTACGTTTTATTTACCTAACAGCAACAGGCTGATTTGCCTTTCCCTCTGTTTCATTAGACGTGTGGGACGGCGTGCACTGTCCCGGCCCTTTTTTCTGAAATGTCAGAACAAATAGCCAATGACGCTGCAGGAATATATTTACATAGATCAAATTGACGAATCCGAACACATGCCTGCGTTCTAAAGGCGGGGCTTCTGCCTGAAGTTGAGTTCCCCGTCTGCTTTAATTAAACTTTCTGAAACTTCGCGTCAGTCCGCTGTTGCTGTTCCTCCAGCGCACACTGCTTTCTCTCTTCACACAGACTGTCTCTCTATGAAATATTACTTATAATAATGCACGCCAATGACACTCTACTGCTTTTCTTGTCTTTAATTCTCCTTTGCAGTGGACTGAAGGCAATATCAGGTAAGACTGCAGCACCTGCGATACTCCTGACAGAAAATTCACCATGGTTACCAGTTTTAGGCTATGTACCAATATTACTACAGCTATAGAGTGTTGGACGAAAAATAATAATGGCAGAAATGACCTTAAAGCTTCTGCACTATTCCCGGATGAACTCATTATTTTGCTGTAACTTGGTCAAGATAACGGCGGAAACTGTGGTTACCATGGTAATTTTTTCGTCTGGATCATTTAACGTTTGCTAACCGACGGCGACTTGTCTCCTTGACTGGTTTATATACTTTTTAACTGCAAACTGCATATTTTTCCTGCTGCTTACAAAAAGGTTTCAGTCATGTTGTTTCAATTAAGATGAAATTGTTTATCTAAGACTTAGAGCCATATAAGTTAGAGCTCACCACACAGGTTACATTTCAAGATGTTATGTGCTCTCAAAACCAAGTGCTCTACCTACCTAGACAGCTTTTCTGGCGTCATAATCGGAAAGAAATAATGTGACGTCACGTGCGCTACTTTTGGCAGAGTGGATGTTACATCACAGAGTGCTGAGAGTGCATGTGAGCTCATGCAACGGTATGATGCCAAAAAGGCTGCCTGGATAGTCAGCTTACTAGAGGTCACATTCTCTGTGTAGTCAGCTGTCTAACTAGAATGTTTTTGGGGGGCATTTACATTTTTAGACGTTTTTTTCTCTTGATTGAGAGTGTCCATGCAACTTAAGTTGCACAAAATGCTGTATAGACAATCATCTTATTAGAGTACACAAGTCACATTCACATGTAGGCATTTAGATTCCATTTCAAAATAAATTTAGGTATTATCTCTTGCTCAAGACGTTGAGCTCATGCAATCGTATGATGCCCAAAAAATACCGTCTAGGTAGGCAGCCAGAATAGTGTGTATTCTTTACTCCAGTGAGCTACTTTCCTAGAAAGCATATGCATTATGGGCACAAAAACTCTCTTGGCAAAGTGTTATTGTTACATCACAGAGTGCCGAGAGAGCATGTGAGCTCATGCAACTGAAAGATGCACAAAAACGCTGTCTGATGTAGGCAGCCTACTTGGTTTTGAGTGTGTGCTTCTTATGGTTCTGTGCACTTCGTTACTTCATTTTTTTTAATGAACTGTTCAGTGGTTTCTGTACCCTTTATTTCCATGTTTAATGTTTTAACAACTTTATTCCCCCTGATCGTGTATCATTCTGTAACTAACTGCAGACAGACTTGTAAACTAAACTGTAACTTATAAAACTAAAAGTTTTACTGCCTTGAAGGGTTACCATGAAACTAAGACATTTTTCAAGGTCTGGAAAAGTCATGGAAATGATTAAAATCTTTGTTTAAAAAAAAATAAAATGAATAAATCATAGAAATTACGCTAGTGAATGCAAGTGTTTCTGGTTTTTCTCAGCACTAAAATATTTAATTGCATGAAATTGAGTATAATGCTTATCCAGTAATCTGGCTTGGAAGGTCATGGAAAAGTCATGGAAATAGCTTTTTTGGGATCTCTGACGTGACTATCCACTTTGCACTGCTTTTCAAATAACGTGTTGCATGTCCTCTAGCGCAATCTGCCATGTACGAGACAGATGTGGTTGTTCTGCAGGAGCTGCGGTCAGACGAGGTGCACCTGCTCCAGGGAACCTACAGGTGGAGCAGAGGTCGCAGACGACGTTCTGACCATCAGCAGGAGGACCACCTGTTTCTACGGCTGCCTGCTTTCGGAAAGGAACTCTACTTGCAGCTCCATAGAGACGACTCTTTCCTCCTGCCGAGGGGTTTCTGATGGAGGAGAGGAGTGAGGAGGGCAGCGTTCAGCATGAACCTGTTCTAAAGGTTCTGGCGGTGTTCTCATACCGGAGCCGCTCTCAATCACACTGACTCTTTCGCCTCATTGGATGCTTGTGGTGGACTTGGTGAAGTGGAGTTCAAGCTGCTTGGGAGATTGTCTCTGCTGGAAAGGCATGATATTGTGTTTGTTTCAGAGTAACAAGAAAATTTAAGTCCTTTAAATTTCGGTGATTATCCAATGCAATTGTCAATGCCATAATGCAAAAAATCTCACATATCTCATCTGATTTATATGTTTTACGTTGCTATTAAGTTTTAACATTTTCTTGATAGTCGAACCTTTTAAAATATTTAGTTTAGAAGTATTTTTTTTTATAAGAAATTAGTACTTTCATTCAGGAATTGCGATAAATTGAGTCAAAGTGAACAGTAAATATATCTATGACGTTACAAAAGATTTCCATTTTGGCTATTCTTTTAAACCCGCTATTTAGAAGCAAACAATTATAATCAATGGAAATAAATTTGGTCCTGCGTTTTCTTTTTAGCATCAAATCAGCATATTTAGACCGACTTCTGAAGGATCATGTGACACTGAAGACTGGAGTAACGATACTGAAAATTCTAAGCTTTCTCACATCCCAGGAGCAAAACCACATATTCAAATATATTAAAAAATAGAGTATTTAAATGAATAGTAGACATTATAGGTCATAACATTACAAGTTTTACTATATCTCCTGATCAAACAAAACGCAGTCCTGGGTGAGCATAAAGAGACTTTTTTTTTAAAAACATGAAAACTTACCAACCCTGAACTTCGGTAACAATAGTTGATCCAGAAAGTCTATCCAAATAATAATGCTAGTTTGGTTAATCAATAGGACCATTATTGCTTGTGCAACATTTTGATTAAAACAGACGCGAACTTTTTTGAACAATACCATTGAGGAGGAAACTAACAATATAGGTGTTTTAAAAAAATAAACGTTGTTCATATTAAAATGCCGAAATGTCCTGAAAAACAAGGTCATATCATATTTAATTCTTAATGGTCCTAAAAACAGGCTTACATTTCTTTCTTATTAGTTGTCTTTCAGATTAAGTTTAAATGTGACATTGACATGTTTTTGTGAATATATTACCACACTTGGTGGTTATTTGACTTGTGGTTGTGAGCATTCCAGGCTGACCCATGGGAGTAGAGGCTGTTTGTTTGAGAAAGAGTTTCCCTGACTTTGGTCCCATTAATATCATTTATCTTCCAAACTTCTTTTGCCATCAATCAAAACGCCAGAAAGGGATGTGGCACTCCATTATTGCAAGCTGTCAATTAATCTGATTAGAGTGCAGGTTTATTCAGTCATCTGATCGGCTGGGTTTGTGGTCTTTGATGCAAACTAATTGATAAACCTCACTGATTGACAGTTCGGTTAACTGAAAGCTAGTTGACCACCTCATACCCATCCCTCGATGCCCTCATACTGTGTGGAAAATGAGCTCATTGTTACTGTAAATGTTTTCTTCCACATGTGACTTGAAGGGTCAGACATTTTTGACACCTAAAGTGAGACTGACCATGAGAGCAGATGTGAGCTCTCAATGGTTTTGCAGATAAAGTCGAAGATCAGTTGTGTGTTCCAACTGGCCCCATCTGACAGATGCCAGTGGCGTGAGCTGTTCTTTCACCGCTTTGCTCACCGCAAGGAGTTACAGTTTTGGATTTCATTATTTACATTTTAATTTTTAAAAACATGAAAACTCACCAACCCCCTAAACTTTTAAATGGTAGCATGCTATCCTAACAATAAAGCAAAATTTAGATTTTTATAAAAAATTTTTTTTTTTTTTAGCTATTTTTCAGGGCCGTTTTACACGTCACTGTTTTCAACTAAAAGCTTAAAGCTGCCGTCGGCAACATTTTTTTGATCATATTCAGTGAAATCGACACTATAATCCGACAGAACAACATAAATAAGTGGTTTTAGAAAAAACCGAGCTTCTAGCTCCATCTGGAGCGTGTTATTTGTTTTGCAAAAATCCTGCGCTCCCTGTTAACTGTGTCCAATCAGCCCAGGGGTGTGAGATCTGACTGTCAATCACAGATCGGGCACACGCCACCCCTCGCGCACGTTACAATCACATGCACACGCCTGAAGTTCGCGCAGTAAGGAAGAGTGATGGCGGAACACTAACAAACCAAGTAAGCTCATTTAGAGTATAAATGACGTTAGCAATTGCAATATATTGGTAGATTAGCCAGGGCAGCATACCTCCAAATAATCCATAGTGTTGATGAATGCTGATGACGGTCGCGTTCACAGAAAACCTGGTCAAACGCACTTTAGCACGAACTCTGTGGGAGGGTATTTGTTGATAGTGGGGAGGGCCATATAAATTGTAAACATTAAAAATTTTGCCAAAGTCCACTCAATCAGCCATAGTTGCCGACCGCAGCTTTAAAACATTTTATGCATTTTGGCCATTCATTTAACACAACTATGTCGTTTTGGGGCCTGAAAACCTGAAACTTTGAAACTTCTGAAAATGGGTTTGTGAAATTGAAATAGCTCTGTGTAAACTATAGCCCCTATTCGCACGGGATTAAGTGTTACCTGGGACCACGTGTGAATTGAAATTACCCACCAACATCTGAATTTCGTGTGGCGCATTTGCACCGGGATAACGCCGAAGCCTGTGATTTTACTCGAATTTACTGACTTATCTCCCGGATATGATGTCATTAGGCTATAGCTTTGAAATGTCTTGTCGTTATTATGTCTGAGTATATAATAAACAGAAGAACTGTCCTTACCGTATGCTGCTAAACATGATGTCATTCATCTCCATCTAATCGTTCTTTTTGTTTTTGCTCTTCTGATGGTAGGCTATAGCTTTCTCTTTCTGCAAATTGTATAGTTGTACTAGCGATATGACCCTGCACCCAAAATACTATCAAAACACTCCAACTACCTTATGTCCGTAAAGAGATAAAAAGGCGCAGATGAAACAAAAACCTTGAAAAAATTATATACGATCCGGTCAAATCACAGAGATGTCGATTCGCACGGGACTAATATTATCACAGTAACCTCGTGTTCGGCGAAATATAGTAGGTAATTGCAGGGGAATTTTTACTTGCCAAATTACAGACATGGCCGATTCGCGTAGGGATTAAGATCACAGACAAAAGCCCTATTTGCACGGGATTAGTATTATCTGGTGACCTGTAGTAATTTGTAATAATTGCGGAGTTTGTCTGTGATCTTAATCCCGTGTGAATCGGCCATGTCTGTAATTTGTAAAGTAAAAATTCCCCCGCAAATTACCTACTGTATTTCGCCGAACACAGAGGTCCTGTGATAATATTAGTCCCGTGCAATGCGAATCGACATCTCTGTGATTTGGCCGGATCGTATATCATTTTTTCAAGGTTTTTGTTTCATCTGCGCCTTTTTATCCATCTTTCGCGGAGAATAGAGGCTGAGTTGGAGTGTTTTGATAGTATTTTGGGTGCGGGGTCATATCGCTAGTACAACTATACAATTTGCAGAAAGAGAAAGCTGAAAACCATAAGAGCAAAAACAAAAAGAACGATTAGATGGAGATGAATGACATGTTTAGCAGCATACGGTAAGGACAGTTCTTCTGTTTATTATATACAGCTAGACATAATAACGACAAGACATTTCAAAGCTATAGCCTAATGACATCATATCCGGAAGATAAGTCAGTAAATTCGAGTAAAATCACAGGCTTCGCTTATCACGTGCGAATGCGCCACACGAAATTCAGATGTGGGTGGGTAATTTCAAATTCACATGTGGTCCCCAGGTAATACTAATCCGTGTCGAATAGGGCTAAACTCCGCAATTATTACAAATTACTACAGGTCACCAGATAATACTAATCCCGTGCGAATAGGGCTTTTGAAAACACAAATGTGTGAAAATGGTGACATCATGCACATGCGTATTATGTGTTCAAGTCTAAAGGCATGTAGTGTTTCTTTACAAATGTTTTTCGTTGGTGTGTAAATGTACCCTTAGATTCTTTTACATATTAATTGATTTAAGGATATTTATAGTTCCCATTTTGGATAACATTTTTACACAGATCACCTCCCCCCTTTTTTCGGTCATATTTGCCCTTTCATCACAATAGGACAGTTAGTTGACAGGAAGCAAAGTTGGAGAGGGTAACAGGACCAGGAAAGGACCACAAGCCGAGTCTCGAACCTGGGACGCCTGAAGCGCAACTGCCCTTGAGGCTATTGGTGCAGACACGGATCTTGTTGCAATGCATTGTGGGAATCCCTATAAATAATCCCATATAATGCAACTGTTGAATTTGTGTGAAAGAAGGTTGCTGTCTACGTAGGGAGCTCACTAGGCTTTGAAAAGAGACCTACAGTAATCTACTTTTTCTATCTTCTACTTAGTAATCTTGTTTAAACAATGTTGAAGTTTGAGAGGACCGAAACAAGGTTTTCCTGCCTGTTAATGTCATTTCGGACCATTTTCCTGCTCTATCTCTCCTCGGAGTGTAGCCATATGTAACTGTACTTTGTTTAACCTGGTACATGTGGGGTTTGTCTGTACATGTTGTGATGAAAGCGTATGTTTTACAGCCTCTATGGGCAACTTCCTGTCAGCACTCCCATGTTCTTTTCCTCCTCCACCCGCCTGGGGCTCTAGGCACATCTGCCTCACCTCATCCATGTGCATTTTCCACTCTTTTCTCCAGCGAAGCCTCTGTTGTGCTGCTTGGATCATGCAGCGTCAATCCGGACTATTCTGCTTCACTGAACGCTGCCTCCGGATTTGATGCTGACATTGTAGTTTTGGGAGATAAATTATTATCACATTTCACATCTTTGTGCCCTTGAAGCCACGAGGGGTGGCACGGTCAGGTGGAGGGAAACAAGGCTTTGTTATATGGAAGATCCTCAGAGGGGCTCATGATGAATGATCCTGGGTTTGCTGTAATAGAAAACACATCAGCTTCCTCCTGAAGCACATCATCTGAGATTCTCTATGCAATCTTAAAGGAATAGTTCACCTAAAATTAAAGTTATGTCATTATTTACTGTACATCAGCAGACAGTTCATGAAATGAAAGTAGTCCATATTTTTAAATGTCTGTTTCTCACATAAAGGTATCATGTGACTTCAGACGTCTTAGTCACATGGACTCATTTTGTAGCGATTTCATGAGAGTTTTTTTTAAAGCTTTGTGGGTGTGGCTTTGTTAAAGAAAAATGAAAAAAAAAAATAAAAATAAAAATAAAATCCAAATCAAATCAGCGTAAAATTATCACGTGATAAAATATGTCTATTCAGGCAGTTCAGTAATCTTTTATACATATCTTGTTTTTAGTATGTGCAGTATCTGCTTATTAAAGAAATTAAAAGTAGCCTAATTATAATTATTTGTTGAAAATTATATAAATATAATGTAATCTATGTGTATGCATGTAATACTATGTATGTGTGTGTATAAATATTATAACATTTTAATACAATTGTGAAAAAATTTAATGTAAACTGTGTAATTAAATATATATTCAGTGATATATAGAAAACGCAATAATACGATTTTTTTATAAATAAAAAACATACATTTTTTAACTTTTGAAAAAAATAATATCCTTAATATCTTACTGAACACTTTTTCTGAACATTCTAAACATTCACAGATTGCCTCCCAAAGTTACAAATTCTGTCGAAAGTCTCTCTCTCATCTGCCGTTATTGATTGTTCCACCTCATGTGTTTTCTTGCAGACTGGCCTGGTTCAAACTAAAGAGGAAAGACTGTTCATCACGCCAGTGGGCCAGGCTGCGGGATTCCTTCTCTGGCTGGGAACACCGAGTGATCCGGGAAATACATTCTTCATCGGATGGACCTGCTACTGCTGCAGACAGCAGCCCGAAATTGTGCCAAACCATCCAAGGTGAGACATCGCTGCACTGAAATGTGGAGGGCTTAACCGTGTCAAGTGTGGCAAGCCCCATTGATTTAGAGGTCATTTTAGTTCAGTTCGTAGCTTTACAGGGGATTTAATTTTGTCAAATTGTGGGTGCTAGTGGGAAAAGTGGTGTATTCATGCAGTCATTTACACTGCTGTGGAACAAATGCCCAGTTTAACACCTTTTTCACCCCAGAGACCTTTACGGATTTCTTTGTGCTGCACACAGATTCTAGGTTGACTATCAAGTGATGACCCATGTTAAATGTTCTTACAAATGACAGATAAAATACTGTACATTTTTATTGGACATATATCATTTGACATCATTTTAAAAATTGGATTTATTTCACTCTCCTAACTACACATAATTATATGTTTAGCTGCATTTTATTATTTGCATTCAGCATTGCTCTATAGAAACAAACCTGTGAATCTCTTTTGGGTCACCAGTGGTGAACCACTGCGCTCTAGGAGTCTGTTATCATAATCTCACGCTCAGGTTCTCATGTGTCTCCCATCTTCCTCTTCCCTCCAGGACCGCTTAAGATTCAAGAGTTGTCAAGTCTGTAAATCAAGTGTTTCATAGAAACCTTTATGACTCCATGTAACTCTTTGATGTCTTCATCTTCTGTAGCAGCGTTGAAAGATATTAGGAGAGAGAAAGCTCTGCTGTTTTGCTCTTTAATGCCTTTATCGCACTGGTAAATGGTGGTAAACTCCTGTTGGAAACGTGCTGCTTTGCTGTTGAAATACTACCAGTAAGAAAGCAAGTATTTTGTTGGCCTGCTCGCGTACATTAATAATACCGTGCATATTTTCCAGCCCCTTGGGTTTTTCTTTGCCAGGATTATGGATTTTTCTTGCCGAAAGGAATTCGCATGTTTGAAAACGGCCTCTTCTGTTCCCTCTGATTCTCTGAATGCCTCCAGCATCTGCAGGTTTTCATATTGCGAGGCAGGAAGTTTTGTCTAAGCATATTGCATTATTGGATTTGTGAGTTTACCCTTTGAAATGAAGATGCAATTATCCAAAAATCTGGGTATGTGTGTCCATGTGTGTGGATATATACAATCCTATGGGCCAACAAAAACAATTTATGGAATTTCCAGTTGTACGCTACCCTAGTTTGTGGCTGATTACATTAGATCCAGACTTAAAGTCCCCTTGAACTTTTTGCTTGTGTTCAACATCGTTCAAGTCCACTGTTTTTGCTTTTGACTTTGTGTACTATGAATATTACATAACCCAAAGATGAGAAGACCACCGGCAGACTTGACAAGTAGATTTTTTCCATATGCCAGTATTTGGAAACCAGTTCATATAGGGGAAAAAACGGATAGTTGAAAATGAAAGAAAGGTTGGTGGGTATGATATGTGGGTGCATTTGTGTGTTTCAGGCATGCGGTTGCACTCTAGCGATCTTGTCTCTGCTGTAAAAAAGCTCCAGGTGCATTAGCGATGCGGTTTCCCCCAGCACCTGGTGTCTGCAAGTCTGTCAGTCAGTCAGGCGATAGACCAATAGGCAAAAAAAGTGCCAGATTTGGGGGAAAATTCTTTCCTCTGCACTCATGTCTGTCGGAGGCCTTTCAGCTGGCCTGCCAGAGTCTTCTCTCATTTCCCACCAGAGTTTGGGAAGCTGCTTTGAAACCTAAGCTTGCCAAGCTACAAGCTTGGTAATAATTTAAGGTAGTTCAGATACAGTCAGGTTAGCCTTTTGATAAAGTAGTCTGTCTCCACATCCGCCATGATTTTCAGTAAAAATAATTCATAAAGTGGTAAAAACTTAACTGATGTTATTCTTATGTGATTGACATTTGACTTTGCCAATGGCATTTTATCTGTCGTTTTTCATTAAAGAAGTAGATCAATTACGTATTATTGTGATTGGAAAATGCATCAATGTTAGCAGTAATTTTGTTTTGTATTTTGTGTAATGCTTTTATTTGAAGGGAATTTCTATCATACTTTTTGAAAACTGTCCAAACACACAGATCCTCCTTTAGACTTACAGTAGAAAGAAGCAAACGTTTGTGTGATAATCAACGACCACAGTTGCTAAGATCAGTAATAATGTATTACACTGTGAATGTCCCTGAATGTGACTCACAGAAAGATGCGCTGCCAGTGTAATGCGCATGCACAGACCGCACTCCACAAGTCCTCTTTCTCGCTTGAACGAACATCAATACACACAATTAAGCCACAAATGTAATTTGCCGAGTATCTTCATAACATAAGAGCAGTCTTATGATGGACATAAAGAGTTGTGACTCGTGAGAGAATGAAGCGCATGTGTGAGATCCGCGTCTCTTGTCCACAAAGGCTGCTCTTAAAGGGCCAGCTACCAATAAAGCATTCTGTCAGTAAAGTTAATGAAAGAACAAAGGGAACAGAGAAAATTACTCACTGCTCTTGACTAAAGAACTTGTGTAGCTTTAATAAGCAGTAATTTATAATTTATGCAGCGCAGACTGTTTAATAACTTTATTCAATTTCTGTACGTCCTGCCTGTTAGACAGTTAATTTTTATCCAGACACCAATGGCGTATTGATCATTATAGGTGTTATCAATAATTTAGTTATTATTGCTAATTTCAAAATTATAACTAATCTGTGTGTGCATTTGGTTTAGAACCAAACAAGTTGACTCATGAAACCATTTATTTATTATATCGCAATTGCATATCACAACCGCAATATTGACCTCAATAATCGCAATATGACATTTTCCCCAAATCGTGCAGCCTAGATAAAATTATAAATCTTTACCCGGACAAGTGACTTTTGTGCATGGACAAGTGAAACATAAATTTACTTGTCCGAAGGACAAGTGCCTCAAAAAGTTAATGTCAAGCCCTGTACTATCATGCAACTGAAAATCTAGTCACGCCACAACATTTGGTTAAGTTCTCCCCAAGATTACCGTTGTCTCTTTCCTGTTTAAAAGCACAAAACAGTTAAGTGAGAAAAGTTGAGCATTGCTTCCCACAATAACCCCACCTCAAAAACCAAGTCCAAGAAGGATACTCGCAGAAACAGACCTTAAATCCATTAAACTCCAAATGCCCCTCTCGGGCACACACACACACATGCTGTCTGGATGCGTAAGATGGATCAGGTTGCACAGTGGTGACGGCAGGAGTGAGGAAAAGCCGCCGGTTTTCCTCAATGATTCCCTCTCTGTCTCCAATGAAATTGGATTCTGACAAAACGCACTTTGCACTTCTAATCGGGCCGTGTAATCTGCAGAGCTGTACGTGCGTTGGTCCATTCTGCCCACGCTCGCATGCCAGGAAGCTCAGGTTCGGCACAAACAGACGGCTTGCCTCATTCTTCATGTCAGTGCGTTAGCGTCGTGAGTGGGGTTGAAGAGGATCAAGTATCCACATTGAGAAGAGGCAACGTCGGTTTGGGAGCAGACACAAAGACTGATCTGATCCGAAGAGGAAACAACGTGTGAAATTTGTAGGGCTGATCCAAGAAGAGCGTTTGATTGATGCGTACAGCACATTCATGCTGAACTCTGGGGCTGGTTAGTGGCTAGTTTGGTGTCTGGAGAAAACAGAATCTACCCAAAATGATAATGAGAAAATTGTCATTTAGGTGGTGCGTTTATCTAAAGTGACTTACAGTGTATTTGTTAAAGAAAGAAGGGCAGTGGTTAATAGCTCATGGATCACTAAATGAATGGTGATTTATACTGTAACAAATCTAAATTGAGTCTGCTTGATTCTCACAGAGTAACAGTGTATGGGTTGAGAATGATATGAGGGTGAGTAAAGGATGACAGCATAAAGAGAAAATTTAGTCCTCGAACAGTCCAGTTTCTTACAGCATTAGTTTGAGGGTATCCCAATTATCTCCTGCAAAATCCAGGTAGTGTTAACTGTATTTACAAATATTCTAACTAGTGTGTATGCGAAGCATAATCATAAACAAAACGCCTCCGATGACTGTGGTTTAGTTAAAATAGCCTTTTGTCATTGTTATATTAATTTGGTCAATAATAGCGGAGACCTAACACACGAGACTTCGAGAATGTTGCTATTGTGACCATAAGGTGTCAATCATCGCAGTTTCGGGAGTGAGTCATGTTTCGTATACACACAATAATGATAATTTAGGGAATTCACTCACACATTTAAATCCAGTTGTCACTCCTGTGTACATGGCCATTGAAGAGCTAAAAAAGTGTACCAGTTTGGTAGCACGGGTGATAATTAAGCTAAGTGCTAAGAGTTAATATGTGTTAATAGAGTTCATATATGTTAAGATCTCATTAACATCTTAGTTGTTTTGGTTGTTTCTCCTAGACTGCAGTTAGATTAAATTGAGAGCAAAATAATTACAACAAAAAACTCTCCAAATGATCTGAGCTGCTATCTGCAACTTTGTCAACTATTGGCTCATTTGTTTATGTATTATTTCTATTATAAGCCCTTTTGGGAGAAACATCTTAGTCAAAGTTAATACTTAAACATAACTCCATAGAAAACAGTGTTTAGTCTTTTAAGCTATGGAGGCAATTTTTTTTGCTACTCTGTTAAACAGAAAAAAAGGCATTTTTCGTCTACTTACCAGTTTGATGGCCCTCACAAAGCATGAACACACACACACATGAGATTGTGCAGGTCTGGGTACGTGATTTATGATTCCCCTTCAGCATGAAAATATTATTGATAGTCATTCACACCGTTTTCACCATTATGGCCCCTCACAAAGCTCCAGGGGCCTGACTGAGAGATTTATCGGCAGTTAATTAATTTAATTTTGGAATGGACACATCAGCATCATGGCCTGAAATCAGGTTAAATGTTGTGGAGAGTTGAAGCACATCTTAAAATATCAATGACTCGAATTAGTTTTATTAAGACTTATGTTAAAGGAATCAAGACCTGTCATCATTTACTCACTCTCATGTTTTTCAAAACACATATAAAGCCTTTTTAAAGGCATACTATGCAGCTTTGATGTTTTTGTGAAACAGTGACTCCTAGAGCTTCTGTGGTGTACTTGCACTGTCGTAAATAACTGTAACTCCCCTGTTACTGCATAGTTTACTGAACTACTGATGATGGTAAAAGCTTAATAATAACTATATGTCAAGTGTTAAGCAGGTCGCCTGTGGCTGCTCGGGAGGGCGTTCCCCACTACTGGTTGCCTAGTAATGTTTGTGAGTGACATTCACGGAAGTTACTCTATGTTAGACAACAAATACGTTTTATTGCTGCTACAAACAAATGTTTTGTAAGGAAAAGTCTAAATATAAATGGAATCAGTACATAAAATGCATAATATTAAAGATGAACAAGAAACAGTGAGTGCTCTTTGCCATCGCAGCTAATTTAACTGCAGCAAACGGGCAAATACCGGTCTATCTGGGTTCCCAAAACCATTCAGTCACGGAGTCAGTATGGTGAACACCACTGTATGTACACAGAGATATATCATCCATTATAGGACAGTTTCTGACTGCTAAAATGAGCTTCTCGTTCAACTTGCCTCGGTCAGACTCAGCACTGAAGAGTGACGTGCTCCACTGACTTCACTCCTATTGGTTGTCGCTTGCGAAAATCGCCCTTCATTTGCATAAAGTTAAACAATTCTCAACTTTGTCGCGTCGCTGGACACGGCCCATCCGGTCACTGTCACGTGTGTCACCGGAAGTCGCCCGCTCACCATTGATAATGAATGGTATCGCATCGCGTGTAGTGTGAACGGAGCTTTTAGACTAAGGCTTTAGTTTTTACATGATTGCTGTTTATCCAAACAAATCATTATCCTTAAATATTTTTCTGACTTAGAATTTTGAAAAAATTAAATAATTTTAATGGATATATTCAGGGAACACATGGCAGGGCTCGACATTAAGGCTTGTCCGCTTGTCCGGGACAAGTGGATTTTTTGTAGGACAAGTAGAAGAGAAAATTAGTTGTCCGAACCGGACAAGTTAAATTTCAAACAAAATAAAATGCCATGTTACTTCACGTTATGTGCCACTCGTTCCGTTTATTTTGCAGATTTAATTTTACCGATTTGAAACGAACACATTTTTGCGCTGCCTGTGAATGTCCTGAATGTGACTCACAGCAAGACGCGCGCCAGTGTAATGCGCATGCACAGACCGCACTCCACAAGTTCTCTTTCGCGCTGAACAAACATCAATACACACAATTAAGCCAAAATGTCATTTGTCGAGTATCTTCATAACATAAGAGCAGTCTTATGATGGACATAAAGAGTTGTGACTCGTGAGAGAATGAGGCGCGTGTGTGAGATCCGCGTCTCTGTCCACAAAGGCTGCTCTTAAAGGGCCAGCTACCAATAAAGCATTCTGTCAGTAAAGTTAATGAAAGAACAAAGGGAACAGAAAAAATTACTCACTGCTCTTGACTAAAGAACTTGTGTAGCTTTAATAAGGAGTAGTCTATATATGATTTATAATTTATGCAGCACAGACTGTTTGATAACTTTATTTTTCAAGGTTTTTATCCAGACATCAATGGCTTATTGATCATTATAGGTGATATCAATAATTTAGTTGTTATTGCTAATTTCATAATTATCACTAATCTGTGTGTGCATTTGGTTTAGAACCAAACAAGTTGACTCATGAAACCATTTGTTTATTATATCGCAATTGCATATCACATCCGCAATATTGACCTCAATAATCACAATATGACATTTTCCCCAAATCGTGCAGCCCTAGATAAAATTATAAATATTTACCCGGACAAGTGACTTTTGTGCATGGACAAGTGAAACATAAATTTACTTGTACGAAGGACAAGTGTCCTCAAAAAGTTAATGTCAAGCCCTGGCATGGTTGCATTTACACTTACTATGTGTAAATTATATTTAGCATATGTGCAATTATTGCAGTTCAGGCTCCTCTAGCTGAATCTGGTTCTTGAGTTTTTCTCCCTCTTCCTCCAAACATCTTTTGGAGGTTTTTCCTTTGGCTGCTCTTTGGGAGCAAGGCATGACAAAAGCACTATTTAAATAAAAAGTCAATATGGTTATTATGTAGTTCACTACGGTCATTTAGACTGTTTATGGTGCTGCTTTGTCATTTTTGGGCACTTGACTGCACCAGTCTCCATTCACTTTTATTGAATATGGAATAAAAATCTCTTCTAAACCTTTTCTTTTGTCTTTCACAGAAGATCAAACACATCAGGGTCTATAAATAATGACTGAACTTGTGTTTGTGTGCACTGTTCTTTTAAGACATCAGAATCCACCTGAGTCATCCGTAAAAGTCTTATTATTACACCTCTAGATGACAGTTTTGTGATAGCTTCCTGACCATTAATAATGGTTTGTTCTTACTCATTACTTGTTTTATGGTTGTATCTGTCTGCAGGAATTATTGATGGTTTCAGCACATTTCTAGTAAATGTGTGATTTTCAGTGTCATTTGTGTGGAAGCCCAAGGCACCATTAGTTTCCATTCTCTGTAGTCAGTTCTGCCTGAAAACAGCTGAGAATGGAAAAATGTTTGTGCAGCAAAAAGAGTGTCACATTAGCACCATATGTTGTGTTAGTCATTTATAAATGCTCGCACATTCACACAACTACACATTTTCTAAACACCTGTAAACATACAGCAGAGACCCCCATCAGAGGGACCCTCATCAGAGCCCCAATGAATTATGGGAGTCAGGGGTGGGTGAGAGCTCAACTGAACAAACACATTTTTACAAGTTTTCAAATTGCCTTTTTGTTTCACTACTGGTTGTTTTAGAATTGTTGATATACTTATAATGGCTTTCATTTTTATATTTTCAGTTTTCATTTTAAGTTGGATTTGTACTTGTTGAATGAATATTTGAATATGAATAATTTTTAATATTTATATTTGAGCACAGTGTTCAGAGACGTGCGCTTAGGACTGCGTGCACATTCGCTTGGTCCGGCATGAAGATTTTTCATGAAGAGATTTCTTTCAAATATGAAATTTAATCTCAAACTTGGCGAACAGTTTTGGAGAATTTGATGTTTCCCCATTCAAAGAGCTGCACTTGCATGCCCGAGAGACGTTTCAAAGATGGCCGTCGAGCTGAAATGACTTGTCTTAAAAGCACAATATGTATTTTTTTCTGCTTTAAAAATAGCAAAAATAACTGTATTTATGTTATATGTTTCTATTAGATGTGTACTTACATTATCCCGACAGTTTCCACCAACTTTCAAATACGGAGAAATTTATAGTTTAATCCGAAGACACGGGACGTTTCTTTATTTCCGTTTCGTCGCCCGTCTATGGCGTCATATAAACTTTGACTCCTCTAGTTTCTCTAACTTCCTGCGGAACCTGGCGAAACCACCAAACACAAAGGGGAACACTGGACTACCGCCAATAAAGCAAAGAAAACAACAAAGAAGAAAAAAAGTAGTACGTGATTTTCCGCACTATAAGGCGCACTTAAAATCCTTGAATTTTCTCAAAAAACGACAGTGTACCTTATAATCCGGAGCACCTTCTATATGGATCAATTGGTTAACAATGCTCCGCGTTATCAAATTAGCCCACGAACGTCCATCTTATGCCCGCTTTGTCACATGGCCAGTTCAAACTCGTATAAATCAGGTTATGTGTGTAAATTATGTGCCCGCTCATGAGTGCTCACTCTTAACAGACACACAAACAGACCCCGGCGCTGCTCGCACGTCATAGAATGTTCATAAAGCGTTCCCCGTTCACAGTAACCGGGTCGTCTAAACAGCCAGCTGTTGCCGTCAACGAGCCGCCGAACATTTAATACTCATATGAGTCAGGCTGCGAATGTAAGTTACGTGCCCCGCTGTAAGTTACGCTCACGCTTACCAAATAAACGCCTCACCTCTGGCGCCCCACACTCGCTACATTCCCTTTAGCCTTTAGCACATCTAGTGGATGCATAACGCAAACCCAGTCAAACTGTTTGACTGCGGTATCTTATGCGCCTTCTAATCCGGTGACAAGATAAATCTACAGAGAGATGCCGTATTTTGTGAAACAATGACATCATGCCATGAGCTGAGCTGGTTGTCATTGACAGCGACAACAACAACCGTGAGCCCACGCACTTTCCCGACGTCATCAAAGCACGTCTTTTGTTATTATTTTAAATGAGTGACCCCTGGTGGCCAAAAATTACATACTGTACGTTTAAAAGGACTTTGGTATTAGTCAAAGCTAGAACTTACGATAAAACAGCTTGAACGATAAAACAGCTTGTTGTTTTAACTGTTGCGCTTGACAAAGCGAAACAATTTGAACCAACATTTTGGGAGCTTTTAAGACAAATTGGTGGGTTTGTGCAAGTAAACCAAAATGGGCAAATAAACCAAAACGGGTCTCCAGATGGTGGAAAATGATACTTTAGAAAACTGGAATTTATGTTTTCATTTGTGTTCTGATAAACACTTTGCTTTTTCCCCGAGATAATGGATCATCACATGTTTACAGGTGTCTCCAGTAAATAAACTCTTACACACTCATGTTTATTTGGGAAATGCAACTGCAACCAGACTATGAAAAGTTCACACCAAGAAGGAAAACTATCTGTTCCTTATATCATTTGTGTGTGATTGTTGGTTGTGGTGAAAGTGTATTATGAATGGATTTTACCTGCTGTCAGGCTTGTGACGGGATCAGTTGTCAGCCATTTACCTTACAAATCCTCATGGCCTCATGTTACGTATAGTTATCGGCCAATGCCAGTATTAAATTTGCATATAGAAGTTACAAAAACAATATATTTTTTAAACATGTACCTTTCAGTCAGTCTCAATAAAACCGGTTTGGTCTTATTTCTGGTGGACATTGGCTCTCTCAAAGTTTTGGACTTGGTTACTGTAAAGCTGTGTTGAGATCAGGTCTAATTGTGCACACACAACATATGTGGTGTAATTCTGAGGATGAACTGTACTTGTCCCCTGCTTAGAGCTGACAGCAGGTTCAGTCAAACATTGTGCTTTATGGCCGTAATGTTTGAAGAGTTTTTCTTCTGTTTGTTGTTGATTTGTTTATCAGCTCCAGGAACTGTAATTCTGTGTTTGTCCAATGTATCAATCCACAATGTCTTTGTATACATATTTATGTCTTTCAGAGTAACAAAAAACACATTTCCAATGAAATGGAATAATTGCAGGTTTGATGCGTAAGACATGAAACATACCCTGCACAAGTACATGTAATCTGGATTTTATGCACGCTTGAAATGTGTTTATTCAAGCCCCGTTCACACTACACGCGACAAAGCGACGCCAGATCCATTCATTTCAATGGTGAGCGGGCGACTTCCGCGACACACGCGCGACAGCGACCGTTGGCGACTAGATGGGGCGTGACAAGCGACAAGAGACAAACGACAAAAGTTGAAAAATGTTTAACTTTATGCAAATGAAGAGCGATTTGCGTGAGCGACAACCAATCAGGAGTGGAGCGTGAAGCCCCGTTCACACTGACACGCGACTTTGTCGCTGCAAGTCGCCAATCGCTGGCGATGAGGTCGCTAGTGGGCGTTCCATCACTAGTCGCTAGCGGGACATCCAAAAGACAGCGATGTATAACAAAGTATGATCAGATGCAATGAGTAATCATAGTATGGGCCTATTTTATTCTGTGATATGTTGCAATAGAATATTAATATCTGTGTACAGATACAAGATATACTGAATATTTCATAGAATACATATAATATTAATATGTGTCCATCAGTATACAGTACTTATGTAATAGGTTGTACAGTACAGTAATAGGTTATTTATATCTAGTATACATTGATTTCAATAACATTATGGAGTATATACACATGTAAATGGAGAGTGTAAATAGCACTAAAATATTAGAAAGGCCACTATAGTACGTTAACTTAGGTTTTGTTTACTGTCTCTGTCAAAAAAAAAAATAGTTAATTGTACAGACTATTCAATCATTTGAACCTACTTGGAATCCCCACGATCGCCGAAACTCCTTTCCACGCATCGTTCTTTTTATTTATGTCCCTGTACGTGGGCAGAGACATATCAAACAAAATTGGGAAATTGCTAACCGCAAAGATCAATTTCTCATCCATCTTTAACTAGCGTGCACTAAGGCCCAGGGGCTGAGGAGATAAATATTCAACCATTCACAAGAATGGTCCATACATTTTTTTATAGAAATGCTTTAAAAATACTTTTGATAATGATCAAAACTGACAGTAGAGTTTTCTTAACTTTTCTTATCTTAACTTTCTTTAAGATACTTAAACTTTGCAACCTGTAGGCTTTTCTTAACTTAACTTTCTATTAATAAAAACATCCTGAAATTTGTTTTCCACAAAATTGTCATCCACAAAAATATTAAGCAGTACAACTGTTTTCAATGTTGATGATAATAATAATAATAAGAAATGTTTCTTTAGTAGCAAATCCACATATTAAAATGATTTAAAAGGATCATGTGACACTCAAGACTGGAGCAATGATGCTGATAATTCAGCATTGCTGTCACAGGAATAAATTACATTTAACAAATATTTAAAATAGACAAAAATATTTTAAACTGTGATACTTGAATATGGTGAGCACAAAAGACTTTCTAAAACATCAATAAATCTTTCCGACCCCAAACATTTGAATGGTAGTGTAAAGTATTTCTCATGGCCTAACAGTTCCATTTTTGTATGTGTGTGTGTGTTAGACAAGAAGAAGGAGAAAAGGGCAAAAGGAGCAAAGGAGGTGCGTGGCAGGAGGAACGCCATTAGGCTGAGTAGAGAGTCACGGTGGAGACGGTCGTGGTGGCTGATGCAAATATGGTGCAGTACCACGGTGCTGAGGCTGCCCAACGTTTCCTGCTCACTGTCATGAACATGGTGAGTCACATATTCACATGACATATAGGCTGACATAGTATGTTATAATAGCCAGAAAAATTTAAAAGTTTAAAGAACCTTTTGACAAAAACCCCCCAAAAAACATTTAGTCTATATACAGATGGTAAATTCTTCATTAATTTTCACTGTAATTAACAATTGCAATAATAGTAATTATTATAATTGGCGTTTATTTGGCTCATAGAAAAGTAATTGCTGTAGTAGAAATTGCAGTAATTGGTTATTAGAAGTAAATTGTTCCCACTTTAGATTAGGGAAAATGGAAAACTGTCATTAATTGAGTGCTTTAAACCAACCTTACACATTAATCACATTCATTTTCAGTGTTCTTTAAATTGTTTACATAATTAAATACATAATACATAAATAAATAATTATTTAAATACAAATACACACACACAGTTGGCATATGTTGTGGCAAAGGTTGTTTTATACTGTTCAAACTAGGGATGGGCAGTGATTAATCGCGATTACATCGCAGTCCAAAATAAAAGTTTGTGTTTACATAATATATGTGTGTGTAGTGTGTATAATTAATTCGTATATATAAATACACACTCATGCATGTATATATTTAAGAAATATTTGCATGTATATACTTTCATATATATTTATACATAATTAATATTATATATAAATATAAATATTTGATATATTAATAACACATTTTTCTTAAATATATACATGCATGTGTGGGTATTTAAATATACAAATTAATTATACACACTACACACACATATATTATGTAAACACAAACTTTTATTTCGAATGCGATTAATCGCGATTAATCGTTACCCATACCTAGTTCAAACTAAATTTAATACTAATGCAATTAATGTCTAATAAAGGTTGGTTTAAAGCACTTAATTAATGAAGCATTTTCTTATTAGCCGTGACCTAATCTAAAGTGAGAACTATTTTTACTATTTACCGACTGATAAGTCGTTAAAGGGGCACTATGCAGAAATCTTATTTTTGTCAAACAGCGACCCCTCAGAGTCGCTGTGGAGTACTTGAATTTAACAAATTTAATTTTCATGTGATTAAATACATAGATCGGACCATTATCCACATGAACTTTAATGGTCCAGAGGAAGAACTTTTGCCAAGTATGTCAGAGGTTCTGGGTTCTACTAGTTACAATGTAACATTGTCATGGTATGAGTATTAGTTCAACGTCAATATAAAATAGAAGTATCCTATTATTGTAACGTTGCAGTGGGAGTTTACATGTGTTTCCAGCATGTTGTGTGATGCTTTTCTCCAGTGTGTTGAAAGTCTCACTGTGGCAGGTACCATGAGTGCTGCTCGCTCTTGTGTTAAACACAAGCGCTCTTGTAAAAATTGGTTGCAATCTAAAACATCACAGATAGAGGCCGCTAAAAAATACATATACTGTAGCACCTTTAACAAATATTTAATAAACTCTTTTTTTCATAAGAGCTAATTAAATAATAATATTTTTAGTTTTTGTTAACAATAACAAACCTGGTTTAGATTTTTACATTACATATTTTGCATGATTTGCATGTAACGGAGCCTTTGGACACTAGAGGTAACGGATAAGTGGTTGGGAGAGAGTGTGTGAGTGTAACATTTGCTCTGCTCACCGCAGCTGTGCTATGTGTGACATTCATGAGTCGAGCAGCTCTCGGACACACACATTCACCCACACACACACTTCTCTTTTATCACTTGGACTCTGTTACAAAAATGAAGTGCTGCTCTAAGCCAGATTTACTGAAACAGGGTAATTTAGCGTGAGAGCTTTCCAAAAAGCGCGGATGGGAGTGGAAAGCTTGTGATCTATTGATGAAGCACAAACTAACACTGACGCAGCCGAATCATTTCCAAATAACCAACGCAATCTACCAGTTAGTAGACGTTCATTCTTTGTTGGGTCTCTCTTATGTTTACGTGTTTTGCCACCATCTGTCGCTTTTCGGATATTTGTAACTCATGTGGAACTTACTTTATTCTTCTGTCTTCATCTGTCTGCCTGCAATCATTTGTAACAGAAGAGCAGACGTTCAAAGGCTTAGGAGAGCACCAATCTTTTGAACTTTAGCTATCTTGCATCGCCTGACCCCTCAGACGACAAGACCCTCTCCTCCTCCTCCTTTTTGGCATCGCCTCTGTCCTCTGTCACACCGGCATTGCACCAGTCCTCGGGTACTCCAGCTCCGCCTCGACGCTCGTATCAATGGCATTGGCCTGGTTCTATAGCACCAGTGATGTTACAGTGTGAGAAGAACAGCGTCCCCCGACTTCTTTTAAAATCGTGCAGTCTGAACTCGGCATTAAGTAAATCACCTTGCATCATTAATTTAAATACTCTCCTCCCATAAATTTTGCGTCTGAAAGGGAAACTACTACAAATGCATATGCAATAAGGTCAGCCACAAAAATAACTTTTCATGTCTTTTCAGTGCAAAATTTCTTGATTTGTGTATTTTTAGTTCATCCCAGAGTGAATGACCTCACTTCTCATTCAGAACAGGTTCGTAAACACAGTGTGCGTTGCGAGCGTCTGGAAACGAGCCTGTGTAATTAAGTACAAACAAACTAACAATACTGATCTGTAAAACAGTCTACAAAACAACACCAATTGCAAAGCTCATCAATTCAAGAACTCTCTACTGTATCTTAATGACAAAGATGAGTCATATGAAGATTAATGTAAAAATGAATGAATTGCCCAGATGTGTGGGATTTTGTAAGAAAGTACACCTCCTTTTGTCCTCCCCTGCGGACCTTATAAATCCATTCTTCACAGACGAGTTCGACAACACTGTGGAAAATCGTGCTGTTATTCTGATATTCCCCTCCAGATGCTGGTTACTCATCAATATATGAATCCTCCCTTCAGTTGAGCTCTATACTTCTTCATTAACTTTACCCCGCATGGAATTGGCGTTGATTTTTTCTTCTGTACAATAGTACAATTTTTTTTATTGTGAATCACAGCTTACTCTGTGAAGGTGATGAAAGCTCAACTTTATTTCTTTCTTGATTATTTTATCTTCCTTTATTTTAGAGATTCTGCATGTTGTAAATCAGAAGTTATCTTGTAGCAAATTGACTGAGATTGAATTGGCAAATGGTGATGCTTTTACTCACTATTTACACAATATATTGCATTATCTGCTGGCCTACTGGATGCAGCCCAAGCTCCCGCCCACAACATTTTTGGACAGGAAGTTCGATATCTAGACTGAGATCCATTGAGGAGTAATTATGATCAGGCAAACAATGTTCGCAGCCAATCAAATTGCCAGGGCGGGCTTTATACGATGATGGACAGATTGATCTGCAAGTAATCATCACGTTACTCAAGACGATTTCCGCTGTCGCGTCTGTTGTAAAATAAATCGACCACAGCATTCATTTTAATAGACAAACAGAGAACTGCAATCGAGGCATTTGTCGATCGGAAAGATATTTTGCCGTCCTTCCCACATGATTCGGGAAAAGTGTTAACTTATCAGCTGGCTCCAATGGTCACTAAGAAGATGTGTAATGAAAAGCCTATGGTCGACTGTGGTTTCTACTTTGGTCGCATTCATGAGAAGTAAGTAAAAGAAGCAACACTCGTTATTTAACTTACTAAAATAAGTAAGTTCTGTAGTTGAAAACTGCGCTATGCAAAGGAGTTGGTTGACTCGTTGCTGCAATTGCTCTGATTGGTTGTAGGTCTACCGACTATACAATTGAGTGCAGAGTTGTTGTTTTTTCCTGGTTTAAATTTAAACCACAACCTCATAATCAAAGCTTAATGGAGTCGGTCTCAGACTCATATTCTCAATAGAATATGAGTATGACGAAGTCAGGCTAATTATCTGCACCAGGTGTCTGTAGATTTTGAAACTGTTTATTGGCCAATAGGATTTAACCAAATGTAAAACACTCATAATGATGCTAATGAGTCATTGAATCAGATTAATTAAAAAAATCTCTCCCAGGACTAAACTGTCGAGCAGTTCCCTTATGCTGCTGCTGTCAGGAACTCTCTAAACAGAGCCATACCGCCAAATTTTAATTATCAACTTGACACTACAATTTATTCAATACATTTTCCTAATCATTTATTGTCATGTTGTGTTCTTGACTAAATGGACCTGACAGCAATGGTATTAAATGTCATCTTAAATGCCAGCAGGCATGTTATAAGCTGATGTTGGTATCAAAATAGCCCAATATCAGATAACTTATCGGCCTAGCTGTTATATCGGGCTATTTTAGACCAACGTTAGCTTATGATGTCCCTGCTTGGCATTTAACAGACATTTTATCTTTGACTACTAAATAGTAGATTCTTCATGTTTTGAGTGTATACATATTTTAACTGAATTTTTGTAAATATTCCATCAAAGCGTCTTTGGTTGTTGTTAAACCCAAACTGGTCAACTGCAAAACAATAATATGACTTTCAAAACTCAGTTGTGGTGAGTAGGATGAGGTCAAGGGCCGCTGAGAGAGCGGCACGAGGCCGGTGGCGTGATGGCTGTGATGACTGTCGAGCGACACCTGTGCTACACACTGGCTCTGTATCTCTCACGGTGGGAGCGGAAGCATAAAAGGAGGACGCGACGATTGCTGAAGATCAAGAGAAACAAAGTAAAATAAATACAAAACCATGTGACCGGTGCGTCGCGCAGCTGTCGTTCATCGATGCTTCAGCCGTTCTCCCACAGCCCTCGACCTCGTCCTGCCGCCCGCCACGTAAACTTTGTAATATTTATTTTATTATGTGATATTGCATATTTAATCATGAAGTCAATTCTCTTGTTCTTGTCTTGTTCTCTTTGTATAGGTTTATAACATGTTTCAACACCAGAGTTTGGGTGTGTGGTCAACATCCGGGTCACCAAGTCATGTCCTTCTGCACATCCGTCCAGTAAGTGTGACCCTCTGATATAGACACACTAGATTAACAGCCAGATCTATGTATGTAGCTACTCAATCATTTATCCACTCCTTTGCTGTTTTATTCCATTTTCAGGACCTGCGATGTTATCTCTGCTCTCTCTGTGTGTGTGTGTTTTAACTACTGGTTTTCCCCTCCATTTTTATTGCTGGATTGCATTCTCTCTAAAGGCTCCGAAAGTGTCTGCGTGAAGGTTTTTTGAGTACTCACATCTAAATCAGGGCTCCAGACTAACTTTTCCACTGGTTGCACTGGTGCTACCAACTTTCTCAGTTGGTCGCACCAGCATATGATTTGGTCGCACCTTTTTTTTTTTTTGGCTACATGCCATGGGATTAATCAATGCATGCTGATGAATAGTGGTTTTAATGGACCAAAGCTAGCAAAGGCTTTCTGGGTTGCAGCATAAACACCTGTAATATATTAATTATCATTGCCAAATTTCAGGATTTTCATGGATTTTGGACTGTAATTTTAATCTGTAATTTTAAGCATTTTACATTTTAATTATATACAATCTATTTACATTTGAATCATTATCTATCTATCTATCTGTCTGTCTGTCTGTCTGTCTGTCTATTTTCATCTTTCTATCAGCATCATCTCTCTATCTTTTAAAAATCATTAAACATTCAAATGTATGCATTACATTTTTAAAGATTAGATTATTATAATAAGCTAATACAGACTTGTCATTATCAAAGTTTATAGTTGTAACAAAAATCTCACACTCCTTACCTTCTGCATTTTATAATAATTTCCTTTTCCTCAGTTGAGCGATTACTCTAATCTAACCGCTGAAAAGATGTAGGAAGGGGCACGCTGTTCCGTGTAGACATTTTCATTTTTATATGCCTTAATTCGTGAATTTCGTAATTGGCACGTTCCACTATCAGTGTGCAATGCGCGTGACGTCTACGTTCGTCAATAAATAAACTGCACGTGTCTTGCAGAAGAACACTTTAGCCGGAGCTACTTCTCTCCATTAATGTCTATGGCGAGTCACGCAGGCACTGGGCAACTCCGCATCCGAATCAACCCCGGGATAAAACAGTCCAAATATAAACACTTATTATAGGCGTACCGTCGTGATTCAGTCAAAAAACACGGTTTGGAAAATGGATTCATGATGTACTGTAGCCAACTCACTCATTTTGATCATAAATTACGGACTGCAGCAGCTGATACACCGGCGTTCTCTGTTGCACGAAGCGTCCACTCGCACATATACGACCACATACAATTTTAACATCGCACATTCTCAAAAATGGTTCGCATATGTGGACCAATTTGGTCGCAGTCTGGAACCCTGTAAATTGTAAAATTACGTATGTCAGGATATCACTGAATAGTCATTAGTGTGTATTGTTGCTTCAGGGCAAACCTTTTGGACTCAAATCTCTGATATCAGGAAGATAAAATCAGGGAAATTATGGGTTTAGAGATGCTTGAATCAAACTGACTTCAAGTCCAGCCGAATTACACCAGCAATTTTCAAAAGTTTTTTGATGGCGTTGTGTGATCGAATGAATCATATAAAGACCACGTTTATTCTAGCAGAAGTTCATAAAGAAAGTTAAAGATCCCATGGAGACTATCTTTGATGCTAAACAGTATGTGCTGGTGTACTTCTACAAGTTGAGAGACTTTTATTAGATGCACATTTAAATTTGGACTAAAATATTGCTGATCATGCATGCAGAGATACACACTAAAAGTTTGTAATTGGTAATGTTTTTGAAAGAAGTCTCTTATGCTCACCAAGGCTACATTTGTTTGATTAAAAAAATACAGTAAAAACAGTAATATGGTGAAATATTATTACAATTTAAAATAACTGTTTTCACACTGCATCATAATTCCAGTATCAATGCTCAATGTTGAAAATAGTTGTGCTGCTTTATATTTTTGTAGAAATATTTACACATTCTTTTTTCAGGATTCTTTGATGAATAGAAAGTTCAAAAGAACAGTAGATATTTGAATATGATTTTGTAACATGTAAAAGTTTTTAATTTTGGTAAATTTAATGTGTCCTTGATGTTACTTAAAAGTATTAAAATTATAAGTAAATAATCATTTAAAAAATATATATCTTACTGATCCCAAAGTCTTGAACGGTAGTGTAAACAAACTTTTGTGTAATAAAACACTCTCTATAATGACTAGGAAGTAGCAAAGTAGCAAATCATGATTCATGTAAACACCATTAAAGGCTGTTTATGCCCAAATTTGATTTGTGTGCCCCCTTCTTGTGTGAATAGGAAATGCTGCTCTCATCAATTTTATTGAGTCTTTAAAGCAAAATCCACTGTTTTGAATGTTTAAACTATTTAGCCCTGTAAATAGATGTCATATTTATTTTGAGGCTAATGAAAACGAGGCTGTGTGGGACAGAAATCATTATGTCTTACTTTAAATGTCATGTTTAAATGACCACTGAAGGTTATTCCTTACAGAATAAGTGGGAAACATCTAATTTAAACCTTTGCTTTATCATAGTCTTATAATTAAATTCTAATGCTCAGATATTGTCCAATGTGCTCTCAGGAAAAGCTGAAGGTGGGCCATCATGGCGAAAAAGCCTTGGAGAGCTTCTGTCACTGGCAGCATGAGGAATACGCCGCATATACTTGGGTAGCAATCATGTTCCTGGGAGCAGAGACGACCCTCCTCCTGTGGATCGTGGCTGTGCTGGTCACTCAGGTAATGATTAATCATGCTTAAACAATCATAGAATTATGATTTATTCATTTCATTTATTTAATAATTCATTTATTTAAAGAAAGATAGCACAAGCAAAACACTATTAGTAGATAGTAGTACTGGATCATGTTCATAGTTAATGTAATGAACCCACACCTGTGTGAACTTGAGTAGAGCTTCATACATCCACAAAAATTACCAATACACCAGTTGACCAAATGATACACCATTAAAAGACCAAAAACAATGAATAAAGTTAAAAGATCATGCAGCATTTGAGATGCTTGCAAACTAAAGTAATGCAATTGCATTCAGATATTTTAAGTGTTATTTCTGCATCCAAATACTTGCTGGGCCTATCACATCTGCACAGATATTATTCTTCATTTCGCTTTTCTTTCTCCATCGCCATCCATCTTTTCTTTTCTTTTTTTTACATCTTTCACTTTCCGTTTTGTCACTCACATCCTTTTGAAGTCCAGGTATCTTTCAGCTCTTGGTTGTTTAAGACAGATTTAACCTTTTTTCATCCCTTTTATTGAGATCCAACACAATTTGAACCTGCCAGTATCTGAGCTGTGATAGACCCTAATAATCCTTCTGTGCAGCGAGGCGAGTTTGCTCCCAATCTTCATCTTTTCAGTACAACAGATTACTAGCGGCGGCCAAAACACTGCATTCCCTGGCAGTGGGGTTAGGCTTTCTTAGCGTACTGTTATTTTCAGATTCAAAAAAGAAGTAAAGAAAAAGAAAATCCTTTTGTTAAATCATGTGATCCCGTCAGATAATATCTGTCATCCTGGACCCGAGAAGCTCGCAGGGAGAGCGAGCTCACACAGAGAGTGCCTTTGTTCCCTCTGCGCCGGGTTAAATATGATCTCCGCTGGCGTACAAAAGAAACTCTCTTGTAAGGATGCGAGGTACAGGAGCAACATCTGTCTCGTCTTGCATGCCAAGATGGCTCGGGGCAGCGAGAATGCATCAAAGCAAATTAAGGCTTGACAAGGTGCGCCTCGGTTTCCCCTCTCACAGCTTTGTAGGAGTTGACAGTGGTTCATCCCTCGTCTGGCACTTGCTGACTGAAGAAAGATTATCTTCTTAATGTATTTACGGCCACATAGATGCGCTTTTCACTGCTCTTCTAAGTAGGTTCATTTCATTTATTTATAAAGCACAAGATAAACACAACAGAAGTTGACCGCTGTACAAATAAAGAAGTCTAAAACAAACCACACACAATACAGTAATAACAGAAAATAAAACACTAGTTTAGGGTTTAGAGAAACCAAAGTTATGAATGAAATGCAAGAGTAAAAAGATAAGACTGTAGCTTAGATTTAAATTCATGTACAGACTGTTGCAGACCTCACAGATAAGTGACTTCACAATCAAGCTGTGCATAAAAAAATAACCATAGTCTATGGCACTGACTTTCTGAGTTGAAAGGAAGCTGCATTACTGTTATGCAGGATGAGGTTAGAAATGGTCTTCGCCTGGACAAGTTTTGCAGCAGTTGTGACACAGTCCCCCATGCATGTCAGCGCTAATGGAAATCAGTATGCCTAACTGTATCCATTCCTAGCCATCCTTGGCTAAACGGGATTCGTCTTAAGCACCCAGCTGTGTGTCACATTCACTTGAGCTGTGAAGGAACAGGAAGGAAAACCAGAAGCCCACATCAAAAACGCTTTGGAATAGAGGGACATCAGACAGCCAAAGAGACATGTTGCAGAGCACGTATGGTGCAAATGTTTGATGATTGTAGACTCAGAAACAAGAGACATCCATCTTAGCTGTCTGATGTTTAGTAATAAACAACTTCTTTGTTAAGTCTCATGTTCTAAAAGCCTATTTGATTTTTTTTTTCTGTCTAACCATCTCAAAGGTCCTTTTTGATGTTTTAGTTTGTCATTTGTTGCCCACTTGTGGTACCACTAGTGTTGGGGAAGCTACTCTGAAACTGTAGTTTGACAAGCTACTCGTAAGTTAAAGTAGTGAAACTACAGTCAAGCTACCCGTTTAGAAAAGTAGTTAGCTACACTACAAGTTACTATCAAAAAGTAGCTAGCTACATTGAAACTACTTTTGCTTTTTTTGAACAATCGTATATTATAAATAACTGAATAAGTGTCTAGAGGAATGTTTTAAGTAAAATATTTAGTGTTTAAACAAGGCAATGCAATTACGATTTCAAAGAGTATTGTTTATTACACACAACACTAAAATATCTCTGACTCAAACGTTTGTCATAAGTGCAAATTGCAACAAATAGCCAACAACATTGCATGAAGCGAAATATACATCCAACGTAAATTGCATGTAGAACATTTTCTCAAAAATACTGATTGAACTTGGACAAATGAGGCCATGGGTAATTAACGTTAGTTGTTTCTCCATCCTCCAAATCTGCCATCACGTCTTGCTATATAATCATAATATGGGTGCGTCAACCCACTTCTGTACGTCAGTGAACCGTTAGCCGCAAGATGCGTGATTAAACAACAGTGGCGGTAATGGCAAAAAATGTGTTTGTAATCTAACAAGAAGAAGAATATCCTTGCATCGTGCAGCATTCCGCTCAGGCTCAACAATGTAGCAATGTAGCTTTTGCTCGCGCTACACCGCTACTTGCTGCAAAAAGTAGTTAGCTACTGGAAAAGCTACACTGTTTAAAAAGCAACTGAGCTACTGCCAAGCTACTGAAAAATGTAGTTAAGTTAGAAGCTCAGCTACTTGTAGTTAACTACTCCCCATCACTGGGTACCACTAGTGTTGGGAAACTACTCTGAAACTAGCATTCAAAACTACAACCTACTCGTAATTTAAAGAACACTATACAGTCAAATTTGTTCTTTAGAAAATTACACAAATTTCAACTTGCTGCCTTAAAATCGAGTTGTATTGTATAATCAACTTGGTTCAACTTAAATTATATTAAACTGACTGACTTAGGAAAAGTTTTTTTTCAAGAGACAAATTTGTAGTTTTAGGTAATGACAGCACAAAGTTAATTTCCAGTAAATTACATCACATATTGTCATCATGATTTAGGTGCTATATGAATAATAATAATAAGCCTAAAAGATTGAAAACCATTGCATAAATACCAGATGTTTCTTGTTCCATATGTGAAATTGACTATTAAAGATATGTAATATTATATTAGACATTGTTATATTAATAGCTTGAATATCAGAGCATTTATTTCTAAAGAGCAGCATTTATCTGGCACAAAAAAGACATTACTGAAATAATTGAACAAGCACTGAAATCAAACAACTTAGATAATTATGATTTTTTTGTAGTTTTCTGGTTCTCCTCACCTGGTATTCATTGTTGAAGCTCAAAAATGGTTTTGGTAAAGTCAAATTACAGGCTTGGAGGCTGCTGGAGTTCAGCCCTGACCATGCCAATTACAAGAGGAAGCACTGCAGACATCTTTAGCTTTTTGTTGTTAGAAAATTTGAAGGCATTGAACATGGTTGTGCTACACTCAGGAATGCTTTTCAATCCTAAATGTCGACTGCTTATTGTAAGATTCAAAGGTACCTTTCTTCTTGAAGTGACTTTGACCCTGATGGGTCGTTGAATTGTGCTTTAGCAAGGAGCTTGTCTAGTTTGTTTGTTAGTGTCTGTGGTGCAACTCGTTTTTGTGCTGAGAAGGCAAAAAAACAAAGTCTCTTAGATATTCTTGGATGTCAGATGGGTTTCCTTTGGTGGCAGGGAGGAGCTGTGCTGTCTGCATGTAATGTGGGGACAAATCTGTTTGAATTCAGGCCAGTCGAGGAAGTGGGGAGGGGGCAATGCTGCTTTTTGTCAGTGAGACTGGATGATATCCAGACATAAATTCTTGTTTGGTGTTTGCATTAGTTTCTTTCTTTTTTGTTCTGCGTCTCGCTCTCTCTCTCTGCCTTCTTCTGTCTGTCTGCACTTCTCTAGACACCGTGAGCCCTGGAGTATGTATAGTGCAACTTCACATTGATTCGTTCCCAGATGCTGACTTGAAGCTGTCAGCACCTTGCTCAGTCATCAGATGGGTACGTGGGAAAATGGCCCCTTGTAAAGCATCTGTTTGCCATTTCACACCCAGCCCTGGCTATTAGGCATTCACTGTTTGTTCCATAGGACCACAGAGCTCTGACATAATTCTCAGAACACTCACATTAGCCCCATTGTAGTGGCAAAAACGGTTAGCTTATGATCTGCAGTCAGTCAATCAATCAATCAATCAATCAAGTCTGGATGAAACTTATCAATTTCGGGTTCAGAGATATAAAAATATGGGTTTCTCTAGATTTATGGGGACTCTTCATAGATATAATAATTTTTATTCTGTACAAACTGTATATACTCCTATCTCTAACTCTATCCCTAAACATCAATCCTCACAGAAAACATTCTCATACTCAAATGCCCATTCAATACTCAAATGGGCTCCATAGTCACCAGACTCTCTATATAAAAGACCACCTTTCGAAATGTGGTGGAATGAGAGATTCACATCATGGATATGCAGCTGGCAATACTGCAGCAACTGCGTGATGATGGTACCTTTGTTGAATCTCATGCCACAATGTAGTGAATATGTTATAATTTTTCTTGATTTTTATACATATAACCCCAGACATATTCTTTTACAAGCGTTGTGTGATTTGCCTTAGGGGGTTTGATTGTCTGTTTGAGTGCTAGTTAGTGGTTTTATGCATCAGAAGTCACAGCAACGCTCTACTGCCATCTCTGTCTGAAGTTTTGGTGTCATGTTGAGTTCATGCTTCTTTTGTCTTGGTTGCTCTTGATCATTGTGGCTGGTTCAATCCTCATGAAACCTAATTCGTTTCAAGAGTTGAGCATGACATGAGCTGGATTCGATTAATTTGCTGATATTTTGAAGTGTCACTCCCAAAACCAATAGAGGAAAGCCACATAAGGGGACAGGAGCACACTGTTACAGCAACAATGCTGTGGTTTTCCCACATGGCAATATTTAACCATCAGAGGTCAGGTTCAGGCAAAAGGCATCCAAACAAACACTAAACATTTTCAGATAAACATATACTTCTCATGATATTCTATATCAGCTTTTCATTCCCTGTTTCCTGAATCTTTTTGCTTTTTTTCCATTAATGTTTGCTTTTTTCTTTGTCTTGAAACTAGTTTATTTCTCTTATACATAATTAATATGCAAGAAAATGAATGTGCACAAAGATTGCTTTCAAAGCTCAGGAGGCAATGAACATCTCAGTTATGTTTTATTTGTGTTAATCTAGCCTCAGATGTCAGTTGTCTTGTGAGACACAAATTAGTCAATAATTGACATACTGAAAGGAACACAAGAGTTATAAATTAATGTAAATAGAATACAGCTCAATTCGTTCTTCAAAGAATTAAGGAGAAATGTTTGAGTTCATATTAGGACTCTGACGTTTTGTATCTGAGGATAGTTTGGACACCGCTTTCCACAGTCAGGTCGAACGGTTCTATGAGTGGTACGGACCGGTTCCAGTTATGTTTTCACTTGAGCCTGGTTTGGCACGGACACGTTACAAACCATTTTTGATCTGGATTTCTCAGCACGATCGGGATGGTTGGTACTGTTGCCTGGCTACCAGCTCCAGACTGACTTTTTTCACCTCCGTCCTGGAACCGTCCTGAAAAACAATTTGAACAGTCCTAAAGTGAATGTCAACCGTCCCAAAATAAATATTTTGTTTTCTTACTTTATTATCATCCATAGCTGTTAGTTTACTAAAACAATTCTGATGACTAAAATTTTGTTCAACTGTAATGCATTAATTTAGAATTTCTCTAACATTTCCAAACCTACATACTTCCAGAGAAAAAATCAATCAACCAGTTAATATGAATGATTTTAAAGTTTGAACATGCAATACAGATACAGATTTGACTTAAAAAATAGCTTAATTTTTGCCAAACAAATTTATTTATCTTGCCTAAATGTTTGTGCTCATTGCATTTCTACAATGGGGTAATATTGTTAAGAATTTACACAACACGAAGCTTGATTTAAATTGTTCAATTAAATTGAGAAAAGTTGCACAAATAAATACAATAGAATAAAAATACAAATAAAGACAAATAACGAGTAAAGTTTTGGAATAGGTCTAACACTAGTATTCAGACAGAAACTGAATAAAACAATCAAATGGAAAATAACACTGGATAGTATTTTAGTCCTGAATAAATTAAATACTTAGGCTATTATTCCTGATTTCATTTATTTTAAAGCTCTCTTTTGTTGTTTTGACAAAATTCATTATACTGGCATACGTTTTATGCTTATTAAAGACAAAAACCGACTATGTTTAGACTATTATACTCACGAAGACCTGAAATCGACACAGTTTTGCGTGCTAAAGCAATACAAACCGTGAAAAATAACTTTTGTTCCTGGCCAGCTGTTCTTGAGGTGGATTTTCTATGAATGTGCGCATATAGAAAATCATCCCAGAGAGCGCACGAGCACTGATTAGTTTAAAATCGCTTTGAATGTTTAAATTGGTAGAGCTAAAAAGACGTGCAAATGGTAAACTTCATTCACGATGCACTACTGGCCCTATTGTGCAAGTGAATATACCGTCATGTCCCAACTCCTGAACTCGAGTGTGTATTATCGTGGCAGCGCTTGATGCTTGCCTTCCACAACACAAGAGTATTTTGAGAGAAGAGTTGGAAGACGCGGCACCGCTGAAACACTCGGGCTGTTTGTGAAATTGCGTATGGCAGATGGTTATTAAAAGAATGATTTGAATTTGTAATCTGTGTTCATTACGATCGCGGGAATATCCCGAAATATAAATAGGAGACCTGCGGAAATGATTAGAATTATGCGCAATACCTGCAATCCCGTGCTGAAATTCGAGCCCTGTGAACACACACAATGTCTTTCGTCCTGTAGGCGTCCTCGAGAATATTTCTGTTCATGCCTAAACACATTTCCTATCGTTCCCAGGACCGTTAGTCTCAAGCCCTGAGCTGGGCTATTTGAGTGACGTAAACACAAATTAATAAAAAAATAAAGAAATATTGGATTAACTTTCATAACAGGCTATTTACATCTCATACCATCAGTAAACTATGCGTTACCAAGGCAACGACTGGCACATTTGTATATTACATTCCAAAGAGCTCCGTTATCAGCCCAATAGTGGAAAATGAAACCAAAACAGTACCGGCTGGAATGGAACAGTTAAGCAAAGAGAACGGTTTGGCCTGACAGTGGAAATATGGCCATTGTTGAGATCTTCTGACACATGTGAGATTAACTGCAGGAAATATGATGAGACAACAGTCTACATGTGCTCTCTGTTTAATCTCAATGCTGCGAAAATGTGATATATGACAGAAACATTATTTGTGATTTTTCTTTCCTATTAGCTAACATCTGTGTCTCTGGTCTTGTTTCTCTCTAGAACAGATTTTTGTGTCC
The DNA here is from genome assembly GCA_030378365.1 of Hybognathus amarus. Taxonomy (NCBI): domain Eukaryota; kingdom Metazoa; phylum Chordata; class Actinopteri; order Cypriniformes; family Leuciscidae; genus Hybognathus; species Hybognathus amarus. The sequence continues at coordinate 333,894 of JAQIUQ010002888.1, read as the reverse complement.
ACAAAGATGAGCCTTGTGACACAGTTGGTGAGTATGTCTGGCTGAACTGCTCTTTTTTTGTTGAATGCTTCTCATAGTTTCTTTGTGGAATGTAAAATACCTAAACAAAAATACAATGGAATATCTCTTGCAATCTGTAAAAAGCCAAAATTAAGCCAGATTGTCTGTTGGTCTAACTACTTTGAGTAATGATATGGATGGAGCAAGATTTGTTTTTACAAGCTGAAATGTTACATCAGTCACTTTGTAGTGTTATTGATACAATTATTGAAAAAGTTCCCGCATACATATTGCAAAAAATTAGAAATGTACACATTGGTTTGTTGATGGACTTACATATTACATCAAACCGATTAGCGTATCCCTGAGAAATGTCCTGCTCAATCGTCTTTGCCATGGAGGTTCTGGTTGAATAGCTAGTTCTTCCAATGTATCATCATCCGCGCTCGGATTTATGTGGTAAAATCAACGCCATTGTTACGGTCAGTGTGTACAATCACGGAGGCCTGAGGAAGCCTCCGGAGCTGAAATTCAGTTATGGTAATGGTTGTTTTGTTTCTAACATGCGCCGGTAAGCAGAAGACCAATCTCAACAGACTGGGCCGACTGGCCAATTAGAGCAGAGTAGCTCATGGAAAAAGGGATTTAGATAGACTAAATGAGAGTTATTGGAAAATGTTTATTGTAAGAAAATGAAAGTGTTTTTTGACCTTTGATGTCATGTAAACCTATACCTAAAACTAAATTAGGAACCTTTAACATAGCATGAAAAACTTAAAAATATATTTTAGGTTCTAATTTTTAAATGCAAAATTTCTGTTTTTGGGGGTGAAATATGACACAAACATATACACAAACCTCAAAAGTTATTCAAAAATAAAATAGATTTTTTATTAAATCCACAATATTGTATTGTAAAACCTAAATTTAGCTAGAAGCCATAGAGAGGACATGTGTAACAGTTATTTTTGTACCATAGTAATCACCCAGAACAAAGTAGAATCCTGTCAGTGATCTTAACGTTAACTGTTACGCCCGTGGCTCAAAAGGGACGCAACAAAAAGTGGGACACACGAGAAAGCCGAACTTTTAAAAGAAAATTATTTATTAACAATAAGGAAATTATACAAAAAAATGTGTAATGTAGCAGTCAGGTATCAGTAGTGTCATGCTAGGTGAATGATTGAAAATGTAATGTGCTGTAGTGTCGTGATGCATGCAAAAGAAACAATAATCAAATCAAAAGTATCAAATCAAATAGGTTGCCTGCTTTCTGCCATCCGTCTTGCTTCTCTTAAAGGGGAAAGGGAAGTTGGCAGCAGGTGTCCCTGATGCAATCAGGTAGAGGTGGAGAAATCCATCCAATGCAGGTGAAAACCACACTAAAGCCACAGGTCGTCACATTAACACTTACAAATTCTGCAGAAAATGAAAAAAATAAATAAAATGCAGTTTATGTGTTGAAGTTATTCATGTCACTCTTTATACAACTAATTTCTTTTTTATAAATCTGTTTTGATATGGACTGTTAAGCATTCTGACATAATCCAGTCTGTATTCAGTCATTGATGAAGAAACACAAAAACAAGATATAAATGTTTGCTAAATTATATAAACCTGCCGTTGGGTCTTGAGAATGTCAGTCCATAACTTTTTAATCCAAAGTTTTCATCATTGTAACAATTTCTCCTAAACTCAGAACAGATCTTGGAACCTCAGCTGATCAGTGAGTCCTGGCCACCTGCTGTTTTCACATATCTCTGTGTGGGGCATTTGAATATAGTTGTGTCACTTCCCCTCCCCTGACCCCTTGGATTTCAGCCATTCAACAACAGAGCCAGGTGACTCATATTCACCCAGCAAACCCTTCCCTAGCCTGGAGAATGCATGCTGAACTGTGATCTGCTCTTGAGGTGTGTTCCAAATCTACAACATTGTGAACTGTGTGGCTTTCTTCTTTTTAGAGAGGTAGCTATTTAGTAAGACAGTATCCTATTAGAAATTAAAACTCATACACTGTTCAAAAGTTTGGGTTTGAAAATACAGTAAAAACAGTAAAATTGTCATGATGCCGAACAGCCAATTACATGTGGTGGAACAGTGAAACTATAATTCACTTTCCAAGAGAGAAGCAGCGCGAATTCACTTCTTTCTTCTGCAGAATATTACGAGATTTAAATATATTACGAAATTATGTAAATTTACACACCAAGACGAAAATATCTGTCTATGAAAAAATCTTGCTATATCAGTGCAAGTAAAAGTTGTAAAGTTAGTTTATATACTGTAGTTTATGTTTCAGAGAATTGAACATTTAAGTTCACATTTAGTCATTTTTATAGTTTATCTATTGATTCTGTCACAGTTTTCCTCTGCACCAGTCTGTCTTCGTCTTCACTACACTTCCCAGAATCCTTCTTGTCTCCACACCTTCAACTTACTTCCTCAATCACTCACCTGTTCTTCATCATCACCATCCTTGTCACCTGTCCTCACCTCTGTTATTGTTAGTTTTACCTGTACTAGCCCATTCTCAACATCTTGCCAGAACCCATATATTCAGCCAAGCCTCACATCAGTCCTTCAGACACTTCACCGCTGGTCCCGTCCAGCACAGAGCTTTCACCGGTGGTCCCGTCTAGCACAGAGGCTTCACCGGTGGTCCCGTCCAGCACAGAGCCTTCACCGGTGGTCCCGTCCAGCACAGAGCCTTCACGCGTGGTCCCGTCCAGCACAGTGCCTTTACCGCTGGTTCCGTCCAGCACAGAGCCTTCGCTGCTGGTCCCGTCCAGAACAGAGCCTTCACCACCATTCCTGTCCACTACAGTGCCTTCATTGCCGGTCTTCATCCAGCATAGAGCCTTCACGGCCGGTTCCCGTCCAGCACAGAGCCTTCACCGCCGGTCCTGTTCAGCACAGAGCCTTCACCACCGGTCCCGTCCAACACAGAGCCTTCACCGCGGGTTCTGTCCAGCACAGATCCTTCACCGCCGGTCCCGTCCAGCACCGAGCCTTCACCGCCGAATTCCCGTCCAGCACAGAGCCTTCACTGCTGGCTCCTGTCCAGCACAGAGCATTCACTGCTCGTCCCGTCCAGCACAGAGCCTTAACCGCCTGTCCCGTCCAGCACCAAGCCTTCACTGCCGGTCTCGTGCCAGCACCGAGCCTTCACCTGCCGGTCCCGTCCAGCACCGAGCCTTCACCGCTGGTCCCATCCAGCACAGAGCCTTCACCGCTGGTCCCGTCCAGCACCTGAGCCTTCACCGCCGGTCCTGTCCAGCACAGAAGGCAGGTCCCGTCCAGCACAAAGCCTTCATCACTGATCCTGTCCAGCACAGAGCCTTCCCGCTGGCTCCGTCCAGCACCGAGCCTTCACCGCCCGGTCCTGTCCAGCACAGAAGGCAGGTCCCATCCAGCACAGAGCCTTCCCCGCTGGTCCTGTCCAGCACAGAGCCTTCCCCGCTGGTCTCCGTCCCAGCACCGAGCCTTCACCGCCGGCTCCTGTCCAGCACAGAAGGCAGGTCCCGTCCAGCACAAAGCCTTCATCACTGGTCCCGTCCAGCACAGAGCCTTCACCGCTGGTCCCGTCCAGCACAGAGCCTTCACCACTGGTCCCGTCCAGCACAGAGCCTTCACCGCTGGTCCCGTCCAGCACAGAGCCTTCACCACTGGTCCCCTCCTCCCCGCTCAGCCCTGCCGAGGCTGCTCTCTCCGTCAGCCCTGCCAAGCCTGCCGCTTCCCGTCAGCCCTGCCCGGAGCCTGTGCTCCCCGTCAGCCCTGCAGAGTCTGCGCTCTCTGTCAGCCCTGCCAAGCCTGCGCTCCACGTCAGCCATGCCGAGCCAGAGACTGTTCACGTCTCCGTCTGCCCAGACTGTTCCTGAGACTGTCTCAGTCCCTGCCCCAGAGCCGGTCCCTGAGCCTGTTCCAAAGCCTGTTCCTGAGGCTTTTTCTGTCTCTGTTGTTTCCCCCAAGTATTCTTTGGGGGAACATCGCCGTGACCACCCAGGGTCCCCGCGAACCAGAAAAATCCTCTCCACCATGGCCACCGGAAGGGTGTCTCCGCCATGGCCACCTCGAAGGGCATCTCCGCCATGGCTACTTGAAGGGGCTTCTGCATGCATGCGATGCTGCATGAATTTGACCAAAAGAAGGTATATTAGACAACTCTGCCATACTTTATGTTAGGTGTCTTTAACTACTATGTAATCACACTAAAATAAATCAGTGGATGCAATGCACTTATTGTGTACAGTACATAGATTTTTTATGTTGTACTTATATTTAAAAAATACATGCATAGCCTATAACATGCTGGTTTAGAGTGAAAAAGCTTCACTGTTCACTTGATGTAGTTATTGTTCTAGTTATTTACTAATAGCAGCTAATGAATTGGAAGTCAGAAAATAAGGTGGATACAACAGCTTTTGCATTGGGAGATTAACTGCTGACTATGTAGGCAGTCACTGGGTTTGTGGAACTGAGCCTTGGAGTGAAAGTCAGCTCTGACATTACAATCTCACACCTGACACTGGCAGTGGTGTTGTCAGAGGTTTTGTTAAACAGGTGAAAAATTGGTCTATTCCTGACTGTTTCCAAACACACTTGGTAGAGTCATGCTTTTCTTCAGCGTCTGCATACCATGAGACCGTCAACACATCGCAGAACGGATTGCAAGCATAGAAGCTACCTCAAGACCTGTTTGTTCAGTTCCAGACAATTGCAGTTGTCTGTAATTGTTCGGGCATGATGGAAATAATTTCAGTCACAGTGGTGCTATTATACAGCAACTGGGAATGGTATCCCTAGAATGATGAGTTTGAGCGGACGTACTTTCTGTATGGGTGGCCCGGTTCCTTCAGGGGAACATTGACATCAGCCGTGAAAACTTGCAGTCTCGAGGCGGCAGCCAAGCAAGGGCCTCAATGTCAAGACGCGTTAGATAAGCAGACTTTCATTTTTGTTCCACATCTTTGTTTCTGATTTAACACTTACATGATGCAACTTCCCAGTTATTTGACTGTATATGGTCTTTAGTCAATTGGTAGTCAGGGTTAAAGTAACCAAGTTAAGTCTGGTGAGTATCTTGTCAAATGTGAGCATTTGGCATAACCGCTCTGGATAGTTGCATAAAGACCCAGCAATGACTGCACAAATATCAACTTAAACTCACTTTGTGCCCCACCAGCAGTGTTAACTTAAGAAACCGGAAATTTTCATCGAAGCAAAATAGTTTAAAGTTAGGCTTGGCAGTTTTCGGACAGGCTAGCAATTCCAAGCACTTTTTGAAAGCACAAGATCCCATGCTCCCTTAGATCATCTCTCAAACCCACGCGTCCTTCAGAACACATGAACGCACACAGCAGGGAGCAAACAAAAGTATCACGACACAGAACGTTAAACTACCTCATGTCTCAACGCATATAACATTACAATAATAATGTACATAAACAGCTACCTGATTGCTGCAGATTCATTTCTGACGTTAATAGTGTTGCCAATGAATTGCATAAATTCAATAACATCACAGATTTCCATCTCTTCAATATTACAGTGTTAAAATTACAATGTTTTTGGAGCAAATCACCTACCCTACCTTTAAAACTGTGTTTGCAATATTACAGTGTGATATTTGCATTTTAAAATGTTAAAACGAGAGCCGCATTTAACTTAAAATGATTTAATTTAATTTCATTTATTTAATTGTATTATTTTATTTTATTTAATACGTGTTGCCCAAAATCACAATCTAAAACAATGAAACGACACGAAGACATAGTAGTAATTGAAAACCTTTCATGAGAGTTCCCAAATAGTATTCAAAAGTTGTGATTTTAACAGGATTTTAAAAATAGCCGATGAGATTTTGACAGATCTCAGAGAGAGGGAGATCATTCCAGTTTGGGACCCACTCTCTGTCACCCTTCTGTTTCATATTTTGTCCTGGCAAAACAGGAGATTTTGATTTTCCAATCTCAGGGGTCTGTGGAGTGTAGACTAACAACATACTGGAAAGAAGATAATGAGGGGCTAGATTGTGTAGAGCTTTAAAAATAAGTATGAGTTTCTTACATTAACATGAACCTTTTTACACTAAGCTTTTTGCACATTTCAACGTCATGGTTAAAGATACACACATTTTTTGTTGAATCAGCAATATCAAAAGTAAGCACAAATTAACTTTTTATAGGCTGCATGGTTTTTGCTGTATTTTATTCTGTTTTTATTTCCAAAAGCTTATGGTTTGAAAAAAAGGTAAACCCTCTGGATTATGCAGTACTGGAAATGATCATTTCAAACCATTTAAACAAAAACTATATGATGACAAAACACTCATTATGATTTATTTACCTGGGTAAATGGCCCAAATGTGCTTATGAGATTGCAGCTAAAGAAATATTTGCCTAAAAATGAGGAATAATGTAATGAAAACGCTGTGTAGAATCATCATGGTTGTATTTCCCTCCGTCCCATTTAAATGCATGTCTAACCGTCTGGAATCACCCTTCTGAAACCGGTTAAAGGTTGTAATTAAACGAGAGGAAGTTCCCCATTCAGTCAGGTACGTAAGGAGGAGCCGGAGACGCCTTGTCTTTGAGATCATTCAGAGCAGAAGCCTGTGTTTAAATGGAGCTCCTACTCTTTTCAGCTGATGTACAAGGATTCCCATTCAGATACGATTTGATTGAGAAGGGATAAGCTCATACCTCAGGCTTAATGTCTCCATCTCGCAGATTCACTTCCTGGCTTTTGAAGTCTCTGTTTCTTTGAGTCCCACTCTGACCAATGGTTCACAACTCATGTGAGATCTGATATGAGAGAGTTTAACTTCTATGGCTGTCCTCACAAGACTGAGTCAAGAGGGAAACCAGACCTGACTTGGAGATTGGAGATTGACACGTTTGTTTTGACTGTTAAACAAATGTAAACTTTAGAGAAATCTGAAGACATTCCCTTGTTGCTTTATTCAGATATTTCCAGGTATTGCAACTAAAACAAGCAAAACTATTTAGAATTTCTTAGCAACAGTTTCAATAACGGTCACGTTCACTTTTAAAGTGCCCCTATTTATGCTTTTCTAATATTACATCATAATTCACAATAAATAAAGTTATTTCCTAACTTATAATTAAAGTTGTATAACTTATAAATAAAATTGTTTCCTAAAAGAAAAGAAATTATTCTGAACAAGGTCTAATTTGACCCACCCTCAAACACTGTAGTTTTAGCGGAGGCCTGTAAGAGTTTGGTTTATGATGTTGACATGTTGAAAAGACAGTTTTTTAGCGCGGTGAAAGCTTGATCCATTTTGCATGCACTTCCCAATGGATGTGGACCCATGCTGGAATTTGATACAGTAAAACTGGTCCCATTGTTATTGTTTTGTATCACTGTCTATAGAAGTTCTGAGGGAGATCTGCAGCTGAAATTCAGATATGAGAGAATGGTAATTTCTGAACACATGCTGTTGACAAATCACAACAGACTGGGCCATCTGACCAATCAGAGCAGCTGTAGACTTTGGAAAGGAGGGTTAAGTTAAGAGATTAAATCCTTTATCGACCGTTTCAGACACTGAGAATAGAGCTGCAATGTTGTAAGTAAATGAAAGTTTGTTTTTTGACCTCTGGAACACCTATTGTAAGAGATCCTCAAAACAAAGCAAAATTAAGAATGTTTAAAATAGCACAATAGTACATTACTTATGAAGGGAAATTAATATTCTTTTCTACAAGGATGTCTTTTACACTTTGATAAAATGTTCCTATTTCAAATAAATGCTGTCCTTAATGATCATATATCATATTCATTCATTACAAATTCTGGCTATCATGTACTGTAACTTAGTTCCTGCTTGTCTTTACAAATGCGACACTGTTGCTTGGATTTTGCTAGAGGGTTGCTGAGGTTGATCTGGTCCATGTCAAAGGATTCCACCCTGTAGTGTCAATTAAGTACAATTCACATTTCACCGACGGATGCAAACAACGGCAGCAGACACTTCGTGCGGGTTTTGTCGAATCAGTGTGTTACCCTCTGTGTGTTTCTGTTGGCTTTGTTTGGCGCTCTGTATTCACAGATTGAACATGTTAAATTGGCATCTGTAGGGTCATTGAAGATCTGATAACTTGGTCGCCATCTGTTGGTGCAGTGTGAATTGGCCTTTAAAAGCATTCACCCCCAGACTCTTTTGTTTTGCAATGTTTGCTGACAGTAGGTTACAGAATTGAATCACAGTGGACTTAATTTGGCTTTTTAGCCACTGATGAACAGGAAAAATTATTATTTTCATGTCAAAGTGAAAAAAGGGACTCGAATTGTTTATAGATTATAGGTATTGATAAAATATTCAAATAATCACTGCCACAACCAATCGATCAAATAACTTACTGTAGTGTGAATAAACCTTTTCTGAATGTGAACCGTAAAAAGCCCACAGACATCTTTTTATGTCTGTGTAGGGTGTGTGAACAGCAAGTTTTCATTGCTCTGTTCTGAAATTCTGTCATATATTTGGGAATGTGTGTTATGTGAGGGATGGTAAAGCATGGTGTTCTGGGTAATATGGAAACGTTCCTGCCGTTCAGTTTCTGATTGACTCGTGGCTTTATGAGCTCTCCCTGCACACAGTAGGTTCGACATGCCGTTTCATGTTTTCTGTGGGCTGTTTGAGGGCTTTAAAGTGATGGTTCAGTGTGGGATTGTAAAACTGAAGCTTTAAATGACGTAAATCATGGAATCAGGTCATTAAACTCTAGAGAAATCCAATGCAGACAGTTTTCACTGCTCATGTAAATTTGTATTTCACAGTTTTTAATATTAAAAGTGTCTGCATTTTCTTAGACATATTAAAGGGGTCATGAACTGGCTTTTTAAATGTTTTTGTTTTGTTGTCTGAGGTCAACTTGTGATGTTTGCTTGGTTTCTGCATTCAAAACATAAAAATGAATCGAGTTATGGGCTATTATTCTTCCCCAATTTTCAGCCTACTTGAAAAATGCTCGCATTTTAAATCACAACGCCAGTGGTGAGTGGATAACAGTTTTGCATATTATAATGAGCTTTAACTTTTGTTTGAAAGCCACTGCTTGTAAATGGAATGAATTGATTCGCCCCATACATGTTTGACCCAGAGTCCGATGCCCGATTCTAGCAGGACAATCAACCAACAGCACCTCGAATACAACGGATACTGAGACACATACACATATATTATTAGATATTAAACAATCCGTAACAATGCAAATGCTAGCCGAGAAGCATTATTTCTTAAAATAAAAATATTACTCACATAAGTGTGTTGCAGCCACTCCTGTTGGGATCCAATATAGAAGGTAACGTAGATTAATCATGTTCTGTACAACAGCGCATGTATTCCAGATTAACTTTAGCCGCCGATCGCTGAATAAATACTTCTAGGTCATTCACAAAATGCATATCTGTGTCATCTTCATTTCTCCCTCTTATATTATAATGAGTTTAACTCACCGCGTCGTGCACCGTGGGGAAAACGGTCGTTCTTCCACAGCCTGGTTTGTGTCATCACGAGGTATGCTTTTGTTTACCTATGCGTGAATGCGACGAATCGGTGGGTGGGGCTAAACCGGCCGTGTTGAAGTAGGCGTTGATGTAGCGGGGTGGGGTTTTAGCGTACATTGACGTCATACTTCCACACTTCAAAAACGAGACGTTTGTTGAGGCTGGTGTCAATAAAGAGCTTTATTGGACTAACAAGGTCGTTTTCAGTTCTGAAACTTACAGGATATTCTTATAATATGATGACCTCTTAGATGTCAAAAGTTCAAGGAAAATTTGATTTCTCAGTTCATCACCCCTTTAAATGATTTTTGTAAAATACAAATTATTTGTTTATTTTGTCAGTATGTACATGTTTAATAATGAAGTGTATTAAGTCAATATCATAATGTGGAGGAGAAACATGAGATGTTAAAGAAAATATGTTTGGTCACTTACCTTTTAAATTGCTTTTGATTGATTCTCGCTGCTAGATAATAACATGTCCTTTACATTTTAAAATAAAGTAATACACAAAAACAGTAAAACAGTATAATAATAAAAAAGTATTAAACAAACAAACAAATAAATAATAAAATGGGCTTGCAAATGTCATTCATTTCTCTAATGACTTTCAGTTGACGCCCAAACCTCTCTCTCCTTGTACACGTTTCCCAGTATCTACTGTATATATAAAGAGTGCAAGATAAAAGTCAGAGGAGAGAGGATCCTGAATGGAATGTTTAAAGCAGCTGACCAAGAGCGCTCCTCACAACTAATAACAAAGCATTTGTCCCAGCTTCAGCAAGGCCGCCCAGGCTGCTGAGCTGGTAGACTGCGCTGTTCTTCTCCCGTCACGGAAGGGCTCAACTTGTGAATGCAATCCACTCTACATGTGCTAACGCAAATTAACCCACAGATAATAATCTGCAAAATATCTCCTGGCGCTGTGTATTTAGCCATGTCTTTTCTGAGTCTGTCTGGCTGGACAAGCTTTAACTGTGAGCTATGGGGCCCGTGGCCATATTTAATAAAAAAGCGCTGAGTCAAACACAGCTGGTGATATCATCGGCCTGTCAATCTATTTCATTTTTTCTGTCCATCAACTGTAAATAAATAAATAATACAGGAAATTTACAGTAAAAAAACAGCAGCTGTGGTTGCCAAAAATGTTATTAAAAAAATATGGTAGCAACATTTTAGGCTTTTACAGATTTAACTTAAAGGTGGGGTAAGTCGTTTTTCAAATATACTGTTTGGAAGTTACTTGGTCTGGCACAACAACAAACGTGTAGCCAATCAGGCGTATGACAGTGGAGGATAGGTAACGAGCAAGAGGGAGATTTGAAGTGAAGAAAGACTGCAGAAACAGAGATGAGACACATTAGAAAAGAGAAAAGCTCAGAAGAAATCACTGGAAAATAAAGGATTATGTCTGGGCAAGAGCTTTAGGACCTGCGATAATATTAGAAAAGCTGTCCAGCACTGGAGAGAGCTAAGTAGGAAGGCCTGAAAACAGAAGCGGAGGTTGCTTGTGGGTTTGTGTGTCATTGTGTGTCTGGAGCTGCTGTGCTGTTGGAAACTAACAACCAACTTTTGTTTATATTTCTATTGTACATTTTTTTGTGCTTCCTTGTCATTCGTTCATTATCTGTGCTTTATTTTTCGTGAATCATTATTCTGTTGCGCTTCTGCTGTGATAGACAAACATCCTCTCTTGGACTTCATGCGTAACGGAGGCCAATTAGTCAGAGTCGCGCTGACGACTGCGAGTGAATGCGTCATTGTTAATGCACTCGACTCACTTGCACGTGGGGAACGGGGTTCGAGATTGACTAGATCAGTGCTGTTAGGATTGGATTGTGAGTTTTGGAGGTGGAGCAATAAAAAATTGGTGTTTGTTTGGGTTGATTTCAAACATCAACATTGGCCAACAGCATATTTGAAAACGAAATAAAATTTGCAGTAGAAAAAAAAAAGATTGTAATTAACTGATATAATGGTAATATACCAACCTTTCCTTTTTAGTTGCTCACATTGATGTTGTATTAAATGAGAGACACTAGGAGTCACTCTTGGGAGCCCCAAACACCTCTGACCTTTTCACAAAAGGTCAATGAAGTTGGCATGTATAATTTGCATGGCTGGCCACTTCCCGGGATATATAGGTATAAAAGGAGGCCAGCGTGCTCTACACATTCAGCTTTGTTCTTCAAAACCAGATCTCGTATGCAGAGAAGCATTGCTGGCTGTCCATTCACCTTGTTGGATTTTCAAAAGAGCACACTTCAGTGTTCTCCCTCTTGTTTGAGCACAGTTAAGTGTGTGAAGTTCCCTTGGGTGCATCAGTGGTGTCTAGAAGAGGCAATTTCCTTAAATGAAGAGCAAATTTCTCTCAGGCAGCACGGCAGATTTGAAGTCTTTTTAAAGATGACTTTCCATCCTTGTCCTTCTGGCTATGGTTGTTCCTTCTGCGGTTTACCTCTTTGCGAATTTATTATCTCATTCAGGGTTTCCAAAGGATAAGGAGCTGTCAATCGCAGCATCAGAGGATTAGCTATTGTCTTCGAAGGCTGAAGATTCACCTGGTCTCCCACCCTTGGGTCTGACGACTCAAGCTAAGTGTGACAGAGTTGGTACAGCAAGTTGAGCATATGATTGTGGTGCATCTGTACTTGCAGAATGGCGCTACCTGGAGGAATCGCCTGAAGCTCCCAACCAGGGCCTGTACGTTTTCCTCATCTCTTACAGCAAGGGCTTACAGTGCTACAATGTCAACACTTGTGGTCCAGGAAGCGCCACCTATGGCTCAGAACTTGCAGAGATGTGCATGGCCGAGAAAGTACGCTCTGATGATACTGTTGAGGACTTCACACAGTAGTTCCCAGCAGTAAAAAAAGCAGATGGAGGCCATCAGTCCCAACTTGCCTCAATGCAGTTGGACCACCAGATCCCCGAGGCCTCAGCCCCTGCCTGCTCGTCACCGAGGTTGGCCCACTGTAAAGGTTGCACAGGGCCCGTCCGCCAAGGAGCCTAGGTCAGCAGCTTGAACGCTACGGCCCTCTCATAGGAAGTTGGTGCTGCCCGTCAATCACCAGGCAGCTAAGAACCTGCCTAAGGCTTCGAAGTGGCCGTGAAATAGGTGACCCAGGGATAAGGGATATGAGACCGCTTTAGTGAATCCAGAGATATGCATGGCGCTGTGGTACACATCGTGTTGCCATCACATTGAACACTCTTTGGTCCGACCCACACATTTCTATGGGCAGGTGTTCCACTAGAGCGAGTGTCCAGGCATGTTGTTGTCACAACAGATGCCTCCAACACAGGCTGGGGCACCGTATGCTATTGGGCAGTTTTCAGGCACTGAATAGGACCCCATTTGCACTGGCAAATCAACTGCCTAGAGTTGTTGGCTGTGATATGTGCACTGAAAGGGTTTCACCCACTGGGTCATGGCAAGCATGTGTCGATTCATATGGTCAAAGTCCCTGCGAGCCACTCACATTCTGGGCATCCTCAATCGCGCAGCTGACATCCTTTCAGGACAGGTCACGCTCTGAGGAAATAGAGACTCCACCCCCAAGTGGTCCAGCTGATTTAGAGTTTGATTCAACGAGGCTCAGGAGGGAGAGATTTTGCTTCCAAGGAATCCTCTCATCTGCACTCTGTGGTATTCCCCGACTCAGGCCCTCCTTGGCATGGACCCACTAGCACGCACAGCTGGCTTCGGGACCTGTGCAAGTACACATTTTTCCTCAGTGAGCCTTATTGCACAGACACTGCATCAAGTGCGAGATCAAGACCCAACTGGCCCAACTATACTTACTGGCTCTCAGAGCTTATGCTGATGACATCGGCCCCTCCCTGGCAAATTCCCCTGAAGAAGGACCCACTTTCTAATGGCACAACTAGCACCTCCGCCCAGACCTCTGGAACCTCCACGTATGGTCCCTGGATGAGATGTGGATGAGTCCAGAGGTCTGCCACCAGCTGTGGTAGACACTGTCACACAGACTAGAGCCCCATGTGCCTCAGAATGGCCGTTCAAGGTAATTTACCTTGGGCGTTGGAAGGTTGTAGATGAGTAGCTGCATTTGCTCATTTTGCCACGCATAAAGCGTGCTATAGCATCTGCACGCTTCAGGTTCAGGTTGTGGCTTGTAATATAGGGACCCCTAGTGTCTCTCATTTGACAACATCAAAAGTGAGCAACAGAAAGGGTATTCCGGTCACTCCTGCCACAACTCTGAACTGCCCACTGAAGGGACAGGTAGGCTAATGTTGTCCTCAGCACAAGCAGATTTTCCACAAGCTGAAGGAAATCCATCTATTGTATCAATCAGTCTGTCATTTTATCATTGTATCTATCGTCCTTTTGTCTCAAACTTTGCTTCTGTAGTTAATAATTACAGTGGATTTGAATTAAATTTGAAATTCAGTCATTTTAATTACTTACAGTATTTAAAGTTAATTAAATTAAAAGGAGGGGGTTTAAATAATTTGTAAACCAAGCTCTCATTTCCATTCATTCACAATGAAGTCGTACCTAATTTAGCTTACCTGTCTGTCATCTGTAGTTCACACATACAGGCAGTAATTACACATTATAGATTACATTCCATCAACTCAGAGCAAGCTTTACAAATAACTGTGCAGAACTATTGCAGAGACTTGCTTACAGAAACTGGAACTCATCTGACCCTTAAACTGTAAATCAGTAGCAATGACACATGTAGCAGATATAATTGCAGCTCTTGTCTTAGTATGCATGGCTGTAAAAAAAGAAAGAAAGAAAAATTGAAGAAAAAGAAATAGAGCATAGGAAGAGAAGTAAAGGAATTTAGGACAACATCTGTTTTCCAATCAACCTGCTGTTATTTTTATATGGCATTCATAGAAAATAATTTTCCCATCATACAATTCCAGCCAGTGTAAAAAATGGCATAGCCCATTATTTTCCAACATGTGTTTTAAACCACAGCTCTATGTGTAGAGATGGAAAAATACCTGACACAAGCAAATCATCAAGTCATCTGTATTGCTAATATGATATTACAGTTTTTGCGTTTTGATGATTGAATTAGGGTTTCAGTCTTCAAACATGGATTCGGTATGATGTGTTCTATTGAAGAATGATGAAGTACAGTTCATTTGTTTTTACATGAGAATTATTTCCAGCATCAGTCATCAAACACTGTGACCAAATAACAAAGAAACGCTGATTTATGATCTACAGTGGAACATCCAAATTATTTTTTAGTTGTGTTCACCAGCACAGAAGATATTTTAGTGCTTCCAGGCGGGTGTCTGTCCTGTTGCCTTAGAACAATATTTATTGAACCACTGTGTGAAACATGTAACACCATCTGAAGAAATATTTTTTAGTCTGTTTTTGTTTAATGTGTTAAGTGCTTGCTGTGTTAAGTGCTTGTTTATCATTGCCTTTTTCTTGTGGGCCCTTTAGTAGTCATGTGTTGTTCAGTATTTTTATTCTGTATTGATAGTAAACAGCTGTTTGCACACAAGCCAGTGTAGAGTGTGTTGGTACGTATGAGATGCTTTGTGCTTATTTGTTCACATTAATTAAAGTAATAATCATTTTTTCCAAAACCGGCTTATGCTCACAACCAGACGTGAACTTTTTCATAATTTACTAATAGAAAATGCTTTCTGTTAGTTTTACAGAATAAAAATAAGATGCTTTAAGATCAATGGATACTGGTTTGATTTTTATATGACCAGTTAAAGAAGCCTGATGAATGTTCCACATTTTTATATATTCTTCATAAAGTTTTCTTTAACAGTATAATGCAGTTCTAATCTGCGAGAATGATATTGCAAAAACCATCTATCATCATGCAATCAAACGTTCTCATTTCCTGTTGAGTTACAGGGTATTCCACATAGTCCCTCTGCAGGACAAAACTCTGTTGTCATCCTAAACACAGTTTTGTATTGTTTTTTTCCTCTTTTTTTAACACAAGCTTCTGGGCTGAATTTGATTCTCTATTGATTTCGCTTATGGCGGTCAGAGGCTAAGTGAGGTTGTCTGGGTTTCGTCCAGTGTCAGACACAAACCAGGTGTTTTCACAGAAACACTGGAAAGGTGATAGTCTGTGATGTGACATAGGCTCTGATGTCACATTTTTGATGCATAGGGCATGTGTTTGGTATCAGTTTGTACCAAAATTAAAGGGATAGTTCACCCAAAAATGAAAATTCTGTCAGTATTTACTCACACTCATGTTGTTCCAACCTCGTAAGACTTTCGTTCATCTTCGGAACATGAATTAAGATTTTATGAAATTTGATTTTTGATGAACTCTGAGAGCCGGATAACTCCTGCATAGTCCATAGGCTTCTTGAGGGAATGAAATTGCTGGCCTCGAAAAGTAATTAAAGACTATTACAGTTAAAATAGTCCAAGTTACTTCAGTGGCTCAATCTTAAGTTTATCAAGCGACGAGAATACTTTTGGTGCGCAAAAACAAAAATTATCCAGCAAGTTTATATTATAGGCAAGTAAGTATTATAGGCCAGAAAGTTTCATTCCCTCAAGAAGCCTATGGACTAGTATGCAGGAGTGATCCAGCTCTCAATTTTAATCAAAAATATCTTAATTCGTGTTCCGAAGATGAACAAAGGTCTTACGGGGTTGGAACAACATGAGGGTGAGTAATCTAATTACTGACAGAATTTTCATTTTTTGGGTGAACTATCCCTTTAAGTGGCTCGAAGACGTTAAGAGTGTTGTGGGTGGTTGCCAGGTTGCTCTGCTGTAGCTAGGTGTCTTCTGATATATTTTAAATGTTCTCCAGTCTCTGTGAATGACCCTTCAAACAGTAAAGTATCAGATTTGTGATTCAGTTGTGCTTCTTTTCTGTCCAATATCTTCTCACTCTGTGCTTTTGCTCTTTCCTCAGGAATCGCTTATCTAGGTGGCACCTGTAGCTCCAAGAGGAAGTGTGTGCTGGCGGAGGACAACGGACTCAACCTGGCCTTCACCATCGCTCATGAGCTGGGCCACAAGTGAGTCTAAATGGTGCAGAAAACTGATTTAGAGGCTTTGTGATTGTTTTAAAATTATTCTGGTGTATCAGTTGGTGTATCACATTTTTTGCTCCATCATCACCTCTGTTTCCATGCAATTGAATATATGTACAGCTGAGAACTGTTTTTTGAGAAGCACTGTAGTACTTCAAATATCTGAGCTCTCAAATATCTGATTATACTTGTCTAAACCTCATGTACAGTGAAGATGCACTTCATGTAACATTATTTGTGTTTGGGATCCCAGGATTTTTTGTTTTAATGAAAATTATTTATCCAATATAGTTTAAAAAATCAGTTTGGCTTCAATTTCATTCCAGCAAAACACATTGTACAAAAGGTACCATAATCAGACACCCTTGTCTTGTGAAATTTTATTCCATTAAGCCATATTATATAGGTGTTGGGTTATAATAAGCATTCTTATAGAATTATGATGAGTCATGAAGTATAAAGATGGTACTACAAGGGTACAACAGTACCATTCAAAAGTTATTGGTCAGTATTTAATACTTTTGTTCTGCATGAACACATTGAAATGAACAAAAGTGATTGTAAAGACATTCATAATATTTCAAAAGATTTCTATTTCAAATAAATGATGTTCTTTTGAATTTTGCATCAAAAAAAGTATCTGTTTTAAACATTGTAAGTAAGAAATGCAGCAAATCAGCATTTTCTAATTATTTCGGAAGGATCCTTTGATTCTAAAGACTGGAGTTTTGATGCTAAAAATTCAGCATTGCATCACAGGAATAAATTACATTTAAAAATATATTCAATTCAATATATACATTTTATATATTCATATAAAACAGTTTTTTTCAAATTGTTAGAATATTTCACAATATTACTGTTTTTACTGTATTTTTAATTAAACAAATGCAACCTTGGTGAGCATAAGAAATTTTTTTTTTAAATTACCAACCCAAAATAATAGAAGATAATAAATAATAGATTTTGATAATTGTGCCAAAAACCAAAATTCAATCATCATTTCAACAGCCTCATGTCCTTCCAAACCTATATGACTTGCAGTCTTTTGTATAACACAATTTCACCCAGTTAATTTCCATACAGTAAAGGCTTATTGTAACTATGGGTGGTGAAGCTCTGTAAAAAGCACTATAAAAGTACGTCATATTTCAATATGCCATATTCCAACCCCTATGATAGCTTTGTGTAAGGAAAATACAGAAATTAGTTTTTTTTTTTACCAGATATTTGAAGAACCACAGCTCATTGTTTTATTTTATTTCATGGAAAAGAGCAGCATGAGCATTTCCTTTTGAGTTACACTAAAAAGAAAGTCATACAAATTTTGAATGACATTAGAGTGAGTAAAGGATGAAAGAATCTTCATTTTTGTGTGAATTATACATTTAACTTCCGTTTTGTCCACACTTACCAGGGATTTTTTCACAGCTTATGAATTAAGCATCTGTTTAAAGGCTGACAACATTGGCTTTTTTGGTCCAATTGGTACAGTAGATTAATGCGATCTCAGTCCCACCAAAGTAGAGGCACCTGACCAGATCTTCATCCATGAGCAGTTACTCTTCAGAAATGTACATATTTAGTTTGTAATCTTAGGTACATAAGCATGTGATGCTCTCTGTTTTTTTGTTGTTTTGTAAATGCTCTGCTCTGCTCTTTTTAACAACATTGAGTGATTAAGACCCAAAAACACTTCCATCCTCACCGAGTGATTTGGAAAATCTAGTGAAATTCCTGAAAGGGAACATGCTGTAAGACATTTCTTGTTCACACATCATTCACATGAATTACTGGATTGAACCGAATGCCACGACTACGTGTTACTCACTTCTCACAATAGCAGCCCTTCATCTCCCTGCTAGCATAAAGCCCTCTTTGATAGAACAATGATGGGCAGCCAACACCAAAATTTGTCTGGAAAAACAGCCAAGCTACATTAGCGTAAGCACCGACTTTGTGGCAGTGCCAGTCTTCAGAGGAGTTATCACCATATCTGCTCCACTATAGCGTGCTGGAGGACGGCACTGGCCAAAGTCGGGTTTAATGCCCGACAGTAATGAGTTGGCACCGATCACGCCCGGCTGGTGCCGATACCAGGGCCGCGTCGCTAGTCATCACACGCACACAGGGGTTCCATTGCTTGAGTCTGTAAAAACACTGTTAAAGCAAGTATATTATGGGTTTATATGCATGCTAAGTTCTTTACAATAAAGACACATCAAATGATAATTTCAGTCGTTAGCACTACTGCAGCATTGAATATTTCTGAAAGCATGGCATTTACTAGCTCTAATAAACACATGCTACAGCGTCACAGTTTCTGATGGATTAAGATTTATCAGACTACCAAGCAGAGTTTCTCATATTTCATCATAAGTGCACCTGCCGTGATCTACTCAGACCTTTGATTTGGTGTGCGGGGTGTAACAATGCTTAATGACTGTCTGGAGTCATGTTTTAGCAGTGCTCCATTCGTTACACTTTATCAAGTGTAGACGCTGATCATTTTCCAATAATAACAGCTGAGGGAGCATGATTATGGTGCTCTAGGAACTTTGATGTAACACAAATGTGGTGTTTGCCACATGTATCGAGTCCTTCGTGATGAAAACATCCTTTGTATTGTCAGAATGCATCATATTTCAGTCCACCCACAATGCCTCATTAGTGTCATCACTGCTAATGTGATTATTCATCAAAGCACCTTTCCGCATAATGATGGTCTGTTCGTTGAGTAGAGAGTAATTGGTGCTTAGGTGAGATTGGCAAATTACACAATGTGAATGAGACTATTTACACTACCATTTAAAAGTTTGGGAATGATACGATTTTTTTGAAAAAAGTTTCTTAAGCTCCCCAAGGCTGCATTAATTGAATAATAATAAAAAATAATTAACCATATTTTTATTTATTTATTTTAAATAAATGGAAAATAACTATATTATCTGAATAATTAATTCAAAAACTAATTTATTTCTGTGATGTTAAACTGAATTTTCAGCATCATTACTCCAGTCTTCAGTGTCACATGATCCTTCAGAAATCATTACAAGAATCATATAGAAACATAATAAATGTCTTTACTGTCCAATTAACGAATCCTTACTGAACAAATGTATTTCCTTCTTTCTAAAAACTAATATATATTACTGACCCCACACTTTTGAACAGTAGTATGTTACCATCAAAGTTGAAAAATAAGTGTTGTGAAAAAAAAATATTGCAAAAGTTTATGTTTATGTGCAAAGTATACATTTCCATTGTAGCATATGTGCATGTCTTCTTATTAAATAAAATGATCAAGCAGGACCAATGCAAGCGTAGGGTGACCAACTGTCCTGTTTTCCCAGGACATGTCCTGTTTTCATATAACAATATAACCATTTTCTATCCATACAGAGGAGGCATAACCTACTTTAAATGTATTGAAATTAATAAGGTATCTTTGAGTAAACTTTGAATATCATTTGAGTAGGCCCATCTGTTTGCTGGGCAGAGTGTCCTGGTTTTTGGTAATCAAAATATGGTCACCCTATGCAAGCGTATACTTTTTCATACCCATTTTAAAAATGTTAGTGTTTCCATTCAGGATTTGTATGCATTATCCAAAAATTTATGTGGATAGAATCCTGGCTACTTTTGGCACAGTGGAAGAAGTTTGGTACAGTTGCTAACCTGAGAAAAACAGAATAGGTTTGATTACTTATTGGTGTATTTTGCTGTTACATTTGCTTAGTTTAGGGATTTGAACAAACCACTAACACTAAGTAGCCTGACTGCGCCAGACTTCGTACTTCCGCTCTATTTCATTTCGCTTCTGTTCAGTCTGAGACATCGGGCCTTTCTCAATCTGTGTTCTTGTCTGTACTTGTGTCCTTCCTTGTGTTCTTGTGAAACGTCATTTTTTGTGGCCCAAGTATTGTCCCAATACAAAAGTTTGCATTTTGGCAAGAACGGTTAAAAATCCTGGATGTGTTCTTGACACGCCCATTTACCGAGGATGCATCGGTTGGTAACTTGTGTGAACTTGATGGCAGAAATATCCCAGCATTGAATTCGACATTCCAGGAAGGAGAGGCAGGTCAATACAGTAATTAGTTTTTAGTTTCATCACTAAATTCACTTCTGAGAACATTTAACACGAGAAATCAACTGTGTAGATTTCAAATATTGCCATTTTTACGAAAGTTTGTGGCGAATCGAAAATGTGCTCAAAAGTTTTCGTAAGTGAGAATCTCCATAAGGGCCTGCGGGTGTTATGTTATGTTAGCTAGCGAGCAAACCGGCCAGTTTGCTCAGACTCGTTTTTCCCACAGTCAAGAGACCATTGCAGCCTGACTGTTATCGTCAGTAATTCTCGTTATGTTTGGGTACTGCAAACGGTGTCTGTGCGGTGGTATTATCTGCGCAATACCAGCAAGAACATATTCTCTCAAACTATCTGCAGCGTTCTGTGTGCTCGTCACCTTGTGAGTTCATTCTTACAGGAACAACTAGCAAGAGCGTTCTCCCCAAGAACACAAATTCGTTCTTTGCATTCATGGTTTTGAGAAACACCCATCGACATCTGACTCTCAGTTTTCCTCCGGCCTGAGAACAGCCGGCAAATCAACGAACAGAGGCACCGAGCACTGAGTTTAAGATTAGGGAAATCGAAAACAACTGCAGATATGGAGACATGGGATGCAATTTGCTGTGTTGTGGAGAATATTCCGGCATTTCCAAACAGAAGGCCCAACAAGAAGAGTGTTTGATAAACATTTTTTTTTAATGGGGAAAAGTTTAACGTTAATTTATCAACTATTACCGATCGTCATCGAGAAACTGGGCGGGCCAAAGGCTGGCAAAAGCGATAGTTTTGATTTTGTCCCCCTTGGTTGCACTCATGAGGATCAGGTTAAAGAGGCAACAAAACTCGGTCAGCCATGTTCACACCGGTATTTCGCTCAAAGGTTTCGTTTTTGATGCGGCTGTTTCGTTTTCGATGCGGCTGAGCTGGCCAATAACACACGTCATAACCAAACGTTATGTGATTGGCTTACGGTAACCAATGATTTTATACTTCAGACAAGAGCCCGATCGGGCTAAACACTAAGGGCGTTTGTTGATGAACTTGTACAGTTTATAGTCATTAATGATTCTTCGTGTTTGGCTTTTTGAGGAACAGTGACTTCTCTAAGCTATATGACTTATGATTTTTTGATTTAGGGCAGTAAGAAACCACCTAGTAACTGCATAATACCAGCCCATATCTTTAAGCACTAAGCCAAACATTGGTCATGCATGATGGCTTCCCTTCCAAGGCTTTTAAGTCCTGGGAACGCTTGATAGGGTATTTGGCTTGTGAAAGCACTTGACCGTTATTAGCTTGGCAGTGAAAGTCCTGTTTAATAAGGCTAATCATGTTTTTTTCTCCAAATCACCAAATCACCCCATTGATATTAAAAGGCGTCTCATCTATGTTAAAGCTTGACATAATGTGGCGATGAAACTGCTGTAGCATTCACATTCTTCTCCTTGTTCATTTATTTCTCCACGGCTACTCCTTGATTTCTATTGTGTTCTGTGTGTGTCTTTTGACTTTTATTGCTTTGGTCTTTAGCGGAGTCGAGACACAGCTTGGAAATCCACACTGCTCTCTTTATTAGTTCCTGGGCTCACTGCTGCTGCTTCAGTTTTTGGTTGTTGTTTTTAATTTGGGAAATGTAGGTCAGGGCTTAGAGAAAGTACTCTTATGACTCGAGTTGCTTTGGCTTTAGTGAGCACACATGCTCGATTTTAGAGTAATATTGCATTGTTATGCGTTCAAAGGAAGCTTCGTAAACAGCGTGCTAATGATTATGTTTAACAAGCATAAATAAATAATAAGTATTTATTGTGCACTAAGTTTGCCTGGGTGAAACCCATATTTTTGTGGATATCACTGCTGTTTCTTATTAGTGTTTCGTGTTTTTGATTGTCTTTTCTCTTTAGCATGGGCATGAGCCATGACGACGATCACGCCAGCTGCACAGGCCACTCTCACATCATGTCTGGGGAATGGGTCAAAGGTCGGAACCCAGTGATCTCTCCTGGTCCACCTGCAGTCGTGACGACCTGGAAAAGTTCCTCAGGTGAGTTCTATAAAATATAAAATCCTCAAACTAGCCTCTGTTTTTAGGTATTATTAGTAGTGATCAACCAATTTTTGTAATGGGTGATACTAATAACTAGACAGTGGAATGGTTTATAAGATTGGCACGTGTTATAAGATTAGATGAATGTAATCATTTTTAAAGATTAGATAAATGTGATAATTTTTGTTTAGGCCTGAAATCACTCATACAACCTTTAAACAACATTGCTGTGATAATGTATAATGTATTTGTTTTAGCAATATTGCTATAATTATATTTAATTTAGAACAATTAATTAATTTTAGCAGATATGATGAATGCATGTTCTTAAACTACGGTACCTTTAAAAAGTGTAATTTTCAGAAAAAAACATTCTGCATATACAGAAAAACGTTTATGTGCACATTAACAAACTGTGTTCAAATGAGAATAATTATTTTACAGTAATTATTTATTTTAAAAAGACTAATTCTAAAAAGTATAATAATTATGTTTAGATTAATAAATAATATGTGCAATCTACATTCATATTTGTAGTATTAATAATATATTTATAATTAGTAAATAATTTCTATATAATTTCCAAACTACTTGCTATAAATAAGTACCACTAAACAGACTATATTCAGTTAATTTTCTGGCAAAAATATCCTTGAGGAAGATGAACAAACAGTCAAGCGTTTGAATGGAGTTCATTCTGGAAGCCAAGGATTAATAGTGTATGCCGGCTCTATAAACAAAGAACCGGCTAGAAGTCATCGAATCCTCACGGATGTACTGCAGCCGATGACAGAATAAAGTGGCAGTATTTACTGTCTGCTGTGCCCGGAGCACTTCTGACCTCAATTCAAACTACAAAGTGTCACTGTATCCAAGCAGATACCAACGTTATCCAAACTGTGCTTTTGAGCTTCTGTGAGTATTTTAATGCCAGACACAATCGACCAGATTAATGTTTCTTCCTGTAGAGTAAAGCTCCTCGCTATCGATAACATGACAACATGGCTCTCCAAACTCACCGGTGCATGTTGCTTCTTGTTTGTACACATACTGTGCTCTGTACAACAGCAGCCTTAATGTGTAGCATGATGTTACACACATGGAAATTAATTTCCATGGTTTTACTTTATCAACGTGCACCAATGCTACATTTTCCATATATCCTAAACATTTGTTAACAGAATGTATTCATTACTTTAGTGAGCTAATTGTTTTTCACCTTAAATTAATACATTGTTAGCTAACTGTGTGTGTGATTTGTACATTTCTGAAATACATAACATATACAAGGTCACTTCTGATCGCAGATCATTCTTAATAGAAATGTAGATACATGCAATTTCTGTAAAGCTGCTTTGAAACGGTAAAAAACGCTATACAATTAAATGTGAATTGAATCGAACTTTACTTTTTTTAGTTCAATTTAGTTTAGTTTAGATTATGGGTGTAATCGGACCAGGCGAGACTAAGGAGACAACCGCACAAACCACCGCTGCCCAGCATTTTTCTTTCTTTCTATTTTCTTTTCCATATCTATCAGCAATAAAATGGACAAATTTAATCTAAAAAATCTATGTGAATAAACTCTGTTGCATTTTGATATTAAATAAAACATGGCTTCCCCCACATATCTCAGAAGACTCCGGTATGAGCAAGGGAGGGGGGATAATGCATTTACATGCTCAACAACTGGTGCACTGATGCAAAATTTATCGGCAGACATTGTTCTCCAGATTTTGAGTATCTGATGGTTAAATGCAGACTGATCTATCTTCCAGGCAGACTTACCATTGTTATAGTTAAACTGTTTAGATTCCACTAGATGCTAATTCTTGCATGGCTCTAGTCTACCTGCTCAATGCAGACAGACCTAAAGGCTGTTCTCCCAAAAATTTGAACATCACACTAGATATGCTATAAGGGGGACAGATATATTAGATGAGGCTTATTCAAACATCAAGAACGGGGTTAAAAGTATTCTCGCCACTTCATAAAATTAAGATTAAACCACTGTAGTCACATGGACTATTTCAAAAATGTCTTTAATACCTTTCTGGGCCTTGGAAGCAAGGGGGTAATCCATCAGCCGGAAGATGAAGCTGCCTCCGGGGGCCGCCATTGTAGCGTACTATCACCTGCTGTTAGCATCCCATTGACTCCCATTCATTTTGATGTCACTTTGACAGCGAATAACTTTACATCTGAGGCGTCCAAAGACTCCATTTATCCATTATTTATTTCTAAAGAAACATGACAATGTATAAAAGGCTCCATTACTTTGTATGTTACGTTATGGCCACGTATAAGCCGTTCTTGTAAAAATAGGCTAAAAATTGCGTCATAACCACTCGACTGTCCGTCGCACAGTAGAGATTTACCGTATAGACAGGAAGAGAAGCTCGCACAGCCTCGCAGGCAATCTTTTACTGTCTAAAGTCAGCCCATGGCATAGAAAGAAGCAAAATGACAAAATAACTAATCAGAATACTTACCAAAAGTTGCTCCAAGTCGCACTTCGCAGTCTCTGTGCACGATTAAAATTTCTCTTGGCACAGCTATTACAAGTCATTCAGTTTGCTCACGTGACCCCTACGTCGTCAAGCTCAGTTTGAGCCTGCGCAGAACGCTTGGCTATCAGGAAGTGAGTGCCCATGTTGAGCTTCAACTCTCTCTGTTGAAATCAACGGGGTCGCTGTGTCCATTTCTTTTACTGTCTATGCTTGGAAGTGGCAGTTATCTTAATTTGTGTTCCGAAGATGAACAAAGGTCTTATGGGTATGGAACAACATGAGGGTGTGTAATTAATGACATAATTTTTTTTTCATTTCTGGGTGAACTATCCATTTAAGGATTGTATTCGTAACATCATCTTCAGGTCTGGCGATAGAGCCCGTTACAGCATTAAGAGAGCCAAGCTGAAGAGAGGCACCAGGGAAGCAAAAATAGCCTAAGAGGAATAGGTAACAAGGACCCACAGCAGGTGTGGTCGGGCATTCTGCATCTCAACCAAAAGGCAATGATGTCTCTCTGGCAGAGGAACTTAATTGTTTCTTTGCATGTTATGAATTAAAAGCAGTGTGAACAACCAGGACACCTTATCCAGCCTCCAACTGCCACACTCTCACTGTGCAGTAGCATGATGTGAGACACAAAGAAAGAGGCCGGCCCTGATGGTGTGACAGGCTGGGTGTTGAGGTAATGCTCACGGGTGCGTTTCCCGTACAACGACATAGTTCGCTGATTCACTACCATAGTACGATGCATTGTTGGAAAAATCAACTAGTCTAGTCGTGACTGTTTTCCGAAACCCATTGTCGCAAAGTATCGTCGAACCACGTTGGTTTCGCTCAGTGAGAGTAATAACTACTTTTAATGAAACTTGCTTTGCTTTATTACCAGAATCAATATTTGGCTCATTCTTACATAGTAGAGCACATGCGCACTCTTCAAACATGTTACTTTTGTTACATGTTACTTGACAAATCTTTTGACAAACTAAAAGACATAAATTCCATTTGTATGTATTCTAAATAAAAGACACCGGTTGTACTGAATGTCAGGTTGCTTATTTTGCGCAAGATAAGGATTTATTACCTCCAAATGTCATGTAAAATAGAAACGATGCCTCTAACCACAGGTTGAGAGCTGTCGTTCAAACCACACAACTTTGCAATGCTGTTTGCAAATGTTCGTTGGAGCGATGGTTTCGGAAACACCGACTCGTTGAACTATGCTGAGAACGACGGAACTTGCGACCATAGTTGGCTAACAATGCTTTCGGGAAACGCACCCCTGACCAGTTGTCTATGGTTTTCACAAGGATCTTTAACTAGTCTCTCTTTACTTCTTCTATTCCATCTTGCCTAAATTCTGTCACAATTATTCCACTGCCAAAAAAGACAGTCATCGGTAGCTTCAACGATAATCGCCCAGTCGCACTTACACTGGTCATTATGAAATGTTTTATAATAATAAACTTTATTTTATGTAGCGCTTTTAAAAGTTGTCTCAAAGGGCTTTACAAGAACATACAAATAATCTACATTGAGAAAATAGTAACAGCCCTTTGAGAATTTGGTCCTACAACAAATCAAAGCCAGTCTTCAACCTACCTTTGATCCATTCCAGTTCACTTGCACAGCAAATAGGTCTAAAGAAGATGCTTTCGTTACTTCTTCTTCATACTGCACTGAGTCACATGGAACATCAAGGGACTTATGTGAGGAGGCTTGAGCTCTGCCTTTAATACAGTAATTCCACGAAGATTGATGAAAAAAAGCTTCCGACTTAGGCTTTTCCCAATCCATTTGTCTCTGTCTGACGAAGACCTTCGGGTCAAAACATTGTACAGTCCAATAAATTGATTCCTTGGAAGCAGCAGTGGCAGTGTGCCGACTTTTGTTTACTGTCTTTCAATTAAATTCCTGTTGAAAAAATTCACAATTTTTATTTATTTTGTTCACATAAATTCCAAATTGCTTTGACACAATTACACCCAATTTATTGAACTTTTTCATATTACATATTACATAACATACAGTATCATAGCACATTGTTTTTTTTATTTAATTAAAATACATTTTTACTCCAATTCTGTCAAATAGGCCTTGCCTTCCTGATTATTTTAGGATGAACTGAAATATTAAATATTTACAGAAAGCAGACGTGCCTGGAAATCCCAAAGTGTATGCGCTCATTAGGGTTTAAGGCATCAACGTCAATCCTTTCAAAATATTTCTCATCTACCCTCTTTAAATAAGAGTTTGGAAACCACTTTTGGTTTTGCAGACATCTGCTGTGTTACAGCTGTCTGTGTTTTCTAATTTTACAGTTATAGGAAGATAAGAGTTTGGAGTTGGAGAAAGGATGGTTTTACTTTAAACAAATTAATTAGCAATGGAAAGCCAGTATTAGAAGCAGAGCAATTCTTAATTTCTTTTATAGGAAAGCTTGCAAGTTTTCCAGTTGTGTGTGAAGATGTTTTGTACATCCTGTTGATTTCTCTAACACGTACTGTCTTCCAGATCAAAAGCCAGTGCCTGTTTGCTGCATACTGACCCACGTAACCGCTACCTCGTCCGTCTTCCAGCCAAACTACCCGGGATGCACTACAGCGCCGATGAACAGTGCCAGATTTTGTTCGGCACCAACGCAACTTTCTGCACTGATATGGAGGTGTGTCTTTTACCTGGGAATGCATTGATATCATACTGCACTCATGTACTACATGTGTTCGTACTGTAAACTGACATAATGGATGTACGTACACACAAATAAAAATCGGCAGTACAAAAAAATCTCATTAGATTGTAGATGCACTACCAAACACCAAATATTTTTGACCTAAACAACCTCATATACTGAACATTTATGTATGAAAGCTTTTTTCCACCACAGAAAATAAATCGAAAAGTGAATCACTTATAATTCGGACAATTTTTACTCACAAAAAACCCTGCGTCTGCGGGTTTATATCTCGCAATTGACTTTATGCACAGCTGCACTAGTTCCTGAACCTAAGCCAGCTCCTTGTTTCCTGTATGCCATTATTGGCCAAACTTGATTAATTCAGGTGTGCCTGACCTCAGTAGTAGGGGTGCAACGGATCAAAAAACTCACGTATTTGGATCGTTTCTCGGATCAGAGTCACGGATCGGATCATTTTTCGGATCAGCAAAAAAAAAAAAAAAGAGAAGACAAATAAACATAAGTTTTGTCTTTTTTATTAACACTTTTAAATTGTGAGCGGTTATCGTCACATAGCTCTCCGTTCCCCTAGAAGTCCACCCATCTGTCGTGAGCGCAACATAGGAGAGAATGTCTCGGATAGTTCATCCACAACAGTTCATGTCGTAACGTGGCTCAAGCACTTTCAGCATGTGTTTAAAGCCCTCGTTTTGCACAACCGACTATGGCATCATGTCTCATGATTGTGCAACTAGGGGCTGCTTGAATGCCGCAGTGATAAGCGGTTGTTGAGCAGCCTCCGTTTTCACTCCTGTCAGTAAAACACCGAGGTAATGTCGCTTTCAAATGCGTGGCCATGCTTAACGTGTTTCCGCTGGCTTTCTTGTGCCACAGTGCCGTACACACTCGGTTTTATCTACTAACCTCTTTCCTTCATGTTATATTTGATAGGAAACCCAAAATGGTCCCATTTAGGTGATTTAAATGACGTGGGCGTTCAAGCTTCTCCGTTCCTCCGCTCGCCATGACGAAGCTTTGTGTTGACTGAGAATGCGCACATTATTTTTTTTTTCATAATCAATCCGCGGATCACGTGTGTGCCGAACCGAAGACATTGATCCGAACGAATCACGGATCAATGATGATCCGTTGCACCACTATAGTCACCGCAACAATAATTAGACACACCTGAATTAATCAAGTTTGGCCAATAATGGCATACAGGAAACAAGGACCTGGCTTAAGTTCAGGAAGTAGTGCAGCTGTGCATAAAGTCAATTGCACATTATAAACTCATAACTGAGTTTACATCACGCATTTCTGACATTTTTTTGCTGCATTCAGAGTTTACATCTTTTTTTTTTTTCATTTTTGACACTAAAAACTAAAATAGAAAAAAGTAATTATGACTTTATCTCACTTTTTTTCACAATAGCAAGTTCATATCTTAGAATTCTGACTTTTGAATTGTGAGATGCAAACTTTTATTCTGTTGGAAAGAAGCTTCCAGATATACAGTAGTGGCCAAAAGCAATGTCAGGAGGCGACATTTGTTTTTAATGACCCTACAAGTTTGATTAAACCATCAAAATATGAGAAAAATATTGTGTATATATTTTAAAATATTTTAAATATGAGGGAAGAACAAAACACTAAACTTGGTTAAGGTAATATGTGATCAAATTATTTGTAAAAAAAGGAAACCTACTGTTTAAGGTTTTATTTTTTTAATGCAAAAATGCATTTAAAAACAAAAAGCTCACAGGAAAAAGCATGCATTGACTACAACATAGTTAACATCAGTTAATAATATTTCATTGGGTTCATAATTTCTCTGTATGTCAGCCTGGCCAAAATGATGTCCGCTCAATATGGCACATTTCATTGAGTTATCATAAATTAAACAGTTGACTCCAAGTGCAACTATGAAATATGCTTACAAAATCTTTAACAAATTTTTAAATGTCAATTTTCCTAGGGACATCACTTTTGGCAAATAATGTACGTAACAGAATTCACGTTACAGTTACTTTTTTTTGTTGGCTTGGCCCTGCGATCATTCCCATATGTAGCTGGTGGAAATAGAAAATTATCCAAGCTACATTTGGAGCAGGTGATAACTTAAAAGGGTTTCCGTACATAATCATAAATCATGGTTATCACACAAAGCCTCCTCCTAGAGCTCTGGAGATTTCCAGCTGGAAGTTTCAGCTCAGAAATTGCCATAGTGAAAATATCAGAGCGGATGGCAGGTGTTGGCGTATCAGGCTGGATCTGATACGTCCAAAGTCAGCTTGTGCTTTCCTGAGCATGAAATCATCAGCTGTAACCATTCAAATCATTTCCACTTCCTGCCTGTGCATCATGACTGTATACCATCTATAAGCCACGTATACCATCTGTGAAGTTTTACAGCAAATATCTAACTGTGTGGAATCCCATAAAACATGCATTAAGAATAGTGAATAGTAATGAATAGTCCGTCTATGAAAATCAGAGAGCAGTTGGCATAAAAGAGACATCTAAAACAAAAAGGTTTTAGAAAAACAGTATAAAAAAGTATAAATAAGGCACTTTAATGGCCGTCCTGCCACCTTTAAAATGTTTCTCACAGGGAGATTGGAAAATGTGATTGAGTGCTTGGGGTAAAGGACCGTGCCTAGCCGAAGTAAAAATACGAATTTGTCAGACTGACATAGAAAATACTATCCATCTTAAGGGCTGTTGGGTAATAAAGTATTTTTGTTTGAGGAAAGGACATGTGCTGGCATTTATTTACACGTTAAATAAAAACATTAAATAAATGCATTTATTTCTAAAATAAATTATTAATACATTTTTAATTAATTAATAAAATAAATTAACATTTTTGAATGTATATTTTTATGGAAAAATTAATTCTAAATTAAGATATAAAATATGGAAAATTTAATTAAAGGCATACTGCGGAACTTTGGCCACTAGTGGCGCTCGAACCTGTAACTTTTACGTCTTAGCGTCACTAGAGGCCACAAGCTCGAGAGCACTGTCGCAAAAGTCAACAAACAGTCAACCGGTCAGCTTTGGGTTGTGTGTGCTTGCAGTGTTTGAGGCCTGGCCGTGCTCGATTCTCTTATAGCAGTCTGCTAGAGAGAGCCGTATGCCGTAAAGTGGTCAAATTTTGTAGTTCTTTTGGTGACGAATGCCGTAAAGCGGTTAATTTTGTTGTTCTTTTTGTGCTCTGGTTCCTACCTGAAACCCGAACTTACATAGTGTCAGTAAAAGGCTATGGCAGACGTGTCATTCAACCTATTGTAAGTCAATGTACCATCACAAGGGTTTTGGTAATATATTATAAATGTTGAAAAAATACATAGTGTGCCTTTAAATTGTAAATAAAGCCATTTGGACTTTGTAATGTGATTCCAATATTAAACAACATTTAATATTACCTGGCATTGTAATTATTGTGGCATAATAACTTATGTAATACATGATTATGTCAGGCGGGAAGGGATTATGTCTATTGAGAATGAAAAGATTGAACAACATATTTTCTGTGGGGTATATGCATTTTTTATTAAAAGCAATGTTTCAGTTAATTGTGGAGCGTGTAGCAAAGACATTTTTATATCCAAAAAAGTATTAATATATTTTTCAATGACATGATGTTGTTTCATTTGATGCATTTAATTTGGTTTTCATTTGATAGAGTTTTATAAAATAAAAAATAAATAAATAATTAATTAAA
The DNA here is from genome assembly GCA_030378365.1 of Hybognathus amarus. Classification (NCBI taxonomy): domain Eukaryota; kingdom Metazoa; phylum Chordata; class Actinopteri; order Cypriniformes; family Leuciscidae; genus Hybognathus; species Hybognathus amarus. Next base: position 302,298 of record JAQIUQ010002888.1, on the reverse strand, counting down.
TAAATAAATAAACACAAGACCATTAATTTATTGAAGGTTTTAAAGTGATATACACGAGTCTAAACTGTCTGTGTCTGTTTCAGCACTTGATATGTGTGGGTCTCTGGTGTTTGGTGGAGGGAGACACGTCATGTAAGACCAAACTAGATTCACCGCTAGACGGCACAGAATGTGGTGCCGACAAGGTAACCTTTTTATCTTTAATATTATTAAAATGGCCATTATTAAAATGATTTACTTTTAAGCTGCAAAACAGCCAATACTATGGTTAAAAACATTTTGACAAATAGAGAATAGAGTGGCTGAAGAAGCTTTACAGCAGGTCAAAAATGCCAGACAAACATACGACAAATCCATGTATATATCGTTTCATTTATTGTAATGAGAGAGATTTACAGGGTGTTAAAAAGATAGATGACGATTTGTATTACAGTATGCAAACAACATTGATGCTGACATTGATTTTGAACAGCCATCTGTTAATGTACACTACCATTCAAAAGTTTAGGATTAACAAAATGTAAAAAAAATTACATTAAATGCATTCAATTTAATGTAATGATTAAAATCGCACCATTAGATGAAGTGACAATGACACCATTGGATGCATTAAATCGATCAAAAGTCACAGTTAAGACATTTATAAAAAACAATAATGTGTGCGAGTTCTTTTGAACTTTCATTTAATCAAAGAATCCTGAAAAAAAAACATATCATGCTTTAACGTTTATTATTCAATTTTTTCAGCATCAGATCAGCATATTATACTGATTGAAGGATCATGTGACACTGAAGACTGGAATAAAAATGCTGAAAATTCAGCTTTGCATTACAGGAATACATTTCATTTTAAAATTATTTTAGAGTTATTTCAAACTGTAATAATATTTCACAATATTACTTTTTTACTTTATTTTTAATCAAACAAATGAAACCTTGGTGAGCATAAGAGACTTTCAAAAATGAAACGATCCCAACCTTTCATACAGTAGTGTTAATCAAAGCGAGATTTTCATCTTGTATTTATTAAAACATGTAAAATTCATCATTGCATTAGTTTAGTAAATGAGGTTAGAAGTTTAGAACAAACTGTACGTAATGTTTGTGAGGCATCAACACAGAACTGCTTGTAATTAACTTTTATTAACAATATGCATCTCTGGTTTGTTCTCATTTAGCTGGATTAACGCGTGTGTGTGTGTGTGTATCAGTGGTGCAGGGCCGGTGAGTGTGTCAGTAAGACACCCATCCCGCAGCATGTGGATGGAGACTGGAGTCCATGGAGCACATGGAGCATGTGCAGCCGAACATGTGGCACAGGAAGCGCGCTTCAGACAGAGGAAATGTGACAACCCCCGTAAGCCTTTACATCACTCTCTTTCTCTCTCTAGGGCTTGCAAGATCACACATTTTTACTAGTCGACTAGTCATGCAGGAAAGTAGTCAGCATGTCATTGTTTACCTGATGTAAATAACTCATCATTCATCATCCAGATTTGTATCCATTTTCATCCATGTTTTCAAATCAGTAATATGGCCAAAAGTTACTTTATGTCCAGAGGGCACATTTGTTTTATTGACCCTACAAGTTTGTATAAACCATCAAAATTTGATTAGATATATATTTTTAAATATTTTAAATATAAGGGAATAAAAAACACTGAAATGGTTGAGGTGTTTATCTGACAAATTTAGCAAAGTATTACAGCTAGAGGTTTTATTTTATTATGCAAAAAAAAAAAAATAATAATAATAATGCATAGAAAAATATAAGCTTACAGGAAAAAGGTGAATATGTCAATTTTCCTAGTTATCCCTTTTGGCCAGTACTGCTTGTGTCCGTTGCTGTTTACTATACAAAACTAACTAGTTGTGCAAAACTCTTGTTAAAGGACAACTCCGGCGCAAAATGAACCTTTGGTCTAATTACACATTGTTACCTAGTCAACCGTTCTCTGAGATTTGTTTTCATGATTGCCGAATGTAAATAGTTTTATCTATAAAAACAGTTTAGCCTATAATGCTAGTATAACACCTGTATATCGCTAGTATATTGGGCATAGAGTAATGACAAATAAAAACCGCTTGTTATTACCACTAACAAGGCTCAAAATAGCCCCACATTAACACGGTAGCATAATAAGGGTCCCTACATTCAAACCGAAGCATTGAGAACTTTGTCAGTGTCCATACAGTTTAATAAGAAGATATTTCAAACACACAGTCAACTTCGCGAATACAGGAAGAAGCCATCTTTGAAATATAGTCTCTACCAGTCGATCTACGAACGCCGATCCAAGTGCGCTGGTGAGATGTGAATAAGGTGATAAGGTGAGCGTGACCAGTAGGCAACATGTACATATTGAAGAGAAGAAAATGGTTCGTGTTTGTGTTTCTTCCGGAAACAACGGACCATATGAGATTCTACACAGTTCAGCGCACTTGGATCAACATTCGTAGATCGACTGGTAGAGACTATATTTCAAAGATGGCTTCTTCCTGTATTCGTGATGTTGACTGTGTGTATAAAATATCTTCTTATTAAACTGTATGGACACTGACAAAGTTCTCAATGCTTCGGTTTGAATGTAGGGACCCTTATTATGCTACCGTGTTAGTGTGGGGCTATTTTGAGCCTTGTTAGTGGTAATAACAAGCGATTTTTATTTGTCATTACTCTATGCCCAATATACTAGCGTTATACTAGCATTATAGGCTAAACTGTTTTTAGGAATAAAACTATTTACATTCGGCAATCATGAAAACAAATCTCAGATAACTGTTGACTAGGTAACAATGTGTAATTACACCAAGTTGTCCTTTAACAAACAGGCTATAGCCTAATCTTGCTCCAGTCAGAAGATGATTTGACTCTGTGCCTATGCATTCACTCTTTCAAATCCACAATGCACCACAATAACCCTGGTTGTGTTTTTGCAGGAACAAGCTTTCCTCTCACTCTCCTCCTTCATCTAATGGTGCTGTTTCTCTCAGTGTCATTTCTCAATTCCTGACAGTCTGCCAGAGAGCTTGTTATAAAGTTTTGTGTGTGTATATGTGTGTTTAAAACATGATGTAATAATTCAAAGTTTTCCAGTTATTTCCTGCATAGAACAGCATGCAATTTGTGAACGATGGTCCAAGACGCAAGACGAGCGTTTTTGTTTTGGACGCTTGTAGCGTCTCGAGCCGTTTTTGTGAGGTAATCGCTCTTTTGTGCATTTGTCCACCTTGGATCGTAAAACACTTGGAGCTGCATCAAGCAAACCGAAGAGCATAAAGGAAGAAAAATAAGGCTAATGTCCAAGTCACGTTCTGTTTTAAAGTAGCAGTAAATGGGAAAGAAAGATTGTGAGGAATAAACTTGATTTGCATTTACTAAATAAAAGAGCAGCTCTTGCAAAAATATTGTTAAAGTTTTAGGAAAGTTTAGGTTGTAGGTTTTTGAGCTGTGTGCAATTAATATATTAATATTATTAAATGATATTATATCATCTCTGCTGGAATTATACTTAAAGGTACATATTATGGGCCCTATTTTAAAGATCTGGTCTAACCATTTGATAAACTAATGTTTTTTTTTAAATGCAAACACACACATCCATCTGAAAAATGAGGCAGTACACATACAACAAATTAGAATAAAGACATAGCAGGACCATAGACAAAAATTTAACTATAAATACATTATCCCTCAAAAAAGCAGGAATAGTACTCATTGCTACAGTACTTTTTGTTTAATGTACCTGGCAAGTAATCTACCAGCCTTGTCACCCTCCTCAAAGTATTTCTGCCTTGCCTGAAAGAGAAAGAATTCTGCCCTCTGGGTCATAATTGAATTAAACTCATATTTTAATCTAGTCAGCCTGGTAAGATTTTCACGGGACATTTTTGATTCTGCAGTTAGGATCTGTTTTTCAAGCCCCTGTGCTTAGTGTTGTTTTCCTTCTTCATGAATGACAAGTGTTGAATTATGTGGCCTTGCAAAAAGGCTTTCAAAGCCTCCCATGCTACCCCTGCTGACAGAGCTGTTGGAGATTGGTCTCTATATAGAGGCTGATTTGTGATCTAAGTGATTCCTTAAAGGTCTCATCTAATGGAAGGCTAGAGTTTAATCTCCATCTAGTTGACTTAGCTGGCGTATTAAAGGACAGAATATGGAGAAATATTGGACTATGGTCTGAAATAATTATTTGACCAATTTAATTCGCTCCTATGGCTGATACCAGTGAATTAGGCTACGTTCACACTGCAGGCTGAAACGACCTAATTCCGATTTTTATGCCCCTATGCGACCTGTATCAGATTTTTTCATGACAGTCTAAACGACACAGATCCGATCTTTTCAAATGCCACCCAGGCCACTTGGGTATGTGGTCCAAATCTGATATGTATCCGATCTTTTGAAATGCGACTTCAGAGCTGAACGGCCAGGTCACATATATCCAAAACGCACGTCATTGCACGCACCTGTAGCTCGCCGATACACGCCAACTCCAACGCGTTTCTGCTATGGGCCGCCACAGACGTGTCTCTTCCCATCGAAGACGCGGTGGATCTGAGTTATTCGGAAGTTACGGATGAATTCTGTATCAGTGAAGCCACTCACATCAGTATCCCACCACTCCTGGCTGTGACTCCGCACCCACACATTTCTCTGTTTAATTTTCTTCTGAAAACGGGAAGTGTGCTGGCTCTGTTGTGAAAATAACTTTAATATTGCTAAACGAGCTCCACTGTAAGACATCCATTTAGCTACTTCCGCAAACAACAAGTGACGTCGTTGACCGTTGAGTACTTTTCTGCGCATGCGGGTCACTTCTGGGCCATTTCACGTTCACACAGGAGATCACGAAAGGTCCCATTTAATTGGAAATGTGAATGGCCTTGCAAAAAAATCTTATTTTTTAAAAAAAAATCGGAATTGAGCATTAAGCCCTGCAGTGTGAACGTAGCCTTAGACACCAAAAGAAAAATCTATTCTGGAAAACAAGCCATGGTGAAGAGAAGAATGTAAAATCTCTCTGATGGGTTTTGTAGCTGCCAAATATCTTCTTGACCAGATGCTTTGGACATTTAGCTCTGCGTGTGCCCTAGTGGTGCGGGCCGATGGAGAGCTACGGTCTAATATAGGGTCCATTACCTCATTAAAATCACCCCTCGTGATAATTGAATAGTCCCTCAAATTATTCAGTTTCTTCTCAAGAAGCCCAAAAAATGCCAGATCGTCTCTGTTTGGAGCGTACACATCGCTAGTGCAGTATGATACAATTTCCCTGGATCTCACAAAGCATTAACAGCATTCTCCCTTCCTCATCTGCACTCTCTTTTCAGCGAGACTTAAAAGAGTGTGCACGTGCACTTGTGTTCATGTGTGTCCGAGCGAGTGATGGCCCCACTGAAAGCCTTAGCCCTCTCACGAGTAAAAACAAACCAAAACCTCCTTGTGAATCAAGTAATTTAAGGAGTTTTAAAATTTACAATTCATTTGCCAATAATTGAACCTCCTGACATAGGAAAAAAAAAGGATCGGACAACCCGCTATTTGTCCATATAGCCTGTAAACCTCCAGTATCATTATCTGCTTACAGTATGCTCAATCAAACTGTCAAACAGACAAAAGCCCATCGCATGGTGAGCACTGACGGGTAGTAAAATTTTGATGAGGAATGATATGATGTCACTGTCCTCGCTGCCCTCTAGGAACCCGATGAACCGTAAATTATTCCTTCGCTCTCGATTCTCAATGTCGTCCAGTTTTTGGCGGAGGGGTCCATCTCTGATACAGTGGCTGTAGGGATGATCTAACAATTTTTAACACATGGTCGTGTCCGAATCCACTTTTGCTAGTTTAACGACAGCAAAAATGGTCAGCCCGCTCGGAGCATGGTTTAAAAGGGTTGTCCCTATTCTCTCAATGAGTAATGGGTGTGTTTTGGGTGTAACGTGCAATAAACCAATCGGAGTTTCATCTCCTATTACCTTTAAAAGCCAGTTGCGTTCGCGCCATGGCGGATTTGCTATTTACAATGCGGAATTTGCAAGCGAAAAAACGGAACACTTTTCTAGCGAGGAAACAGATCTACTCGAGCATCTACGGGACAAAGTGTACGTGCGTTGTGGACCCGCCTATAGACTCACATTATACTAATAGGCTCTTTAAATAACAAAAAAGATATTGCGCCATTGAATTTAGACCAGGTTTCAGTTGGTCAATGCCGCAGTCTATTTCAGTTGCCTCAAAATAGCAACACACCAACAATGAACCTGAACACACCTTGTTTTCAGACCAGCATGCCCATGGGCGCACAGATGGGCACAAATGCATTTGCTGTATGATCAACGTGGCGCAGGACGTGACAATATTATGAAGCTGCAGACTCGGAGCCTGCATCTACAGTCCCCCACCGAGTCCCGCATTCTCAGACCCCTCGTTTTCGAACACAGCGCCTCTTGCTGTTCGAAAGATCGTATAACACCCGCACACAGACTACAGCGCACGCTTATCCAAATGCAATTAAAAACAATAGGATGCAATTTTACGATCTCCAAATAAATTGTCCAATAAATATTTGCGTTCGCTGCTTAATGCATGTGCCAAAAGAACTCTTTGTTACTGATGGAAGGGATACAATTACAGATTGAACCACCTTCTGAAAAATAGTATGTGATATTATATTGCTACAATGTTTTTTTAAAAAATATTTTTAATTCAAATTCCAACTGTTCTTTCAGTTCAACCTATAATGGTCTAATTAACATTACCATGCTAACATTACAAAATCTGTTCATATATATATATATATATATATAATATATATATATATATATATATATATATATATATATTGAATGCGAAGCAAAACAAATCAGAAAAGACAAAACACCAATAATAAACAATTCTGTACTTTATTTAATGGTCACCTTAACATCATCTTGCTGTAAAGAAAAAAGGAAGAAAAAGCTGTGTTTGTGACTTTACTTTTCGTCTTCAATTGCATTAAAAAACTTGTTTATAAGTCGCTTTGCATAATTATAAAATGATATGTTGCTAGGTTCGGCAGGGGCCTTACAACAGTAGGCCCGATGGCACATGTCTTATGATGTTTCAAAAAGAAAGAAAAAGAAAAAAGAAGTTTGCAAATGTTACCTTCATGTTGCACTGCTCTGTGTTCCTTGAGATGTTTTTGAACTTTGTACAACTTTGTGGGTTTGAAATATATGGGGGCACAAAATTGGCAGTGAAAATAAGTGCAGCATTTATGACATATCTACAAAAAGTCCAAGGTTAAAGGCGAACGTTAGCTAGCAAAACATTTTCGGGGAGAAGAGGGCGAAAAAACATGTTACAAACTATCTTTACAAATATTAAATGGACTATTCATATGTTGTATCGATGAGCTAAATTAGTTTTATTAAAAAATAAATCAAACGAGTAGGCTACTACGATTCGCTAAATAAAATTGAACATACCTACTCAAGTTTTGGCTTAAGTTCTTCACATGTTTATCCGATACAATTTGATAGGAGGCGCTGTCTCGGAAAACGAGGGGTCTGAGAATGCGGGACTCTCGGTGCAGGGGGACTGTAGATGCAGGTCTCCGAGTCTGCAGCTTCATACTACTCGGACGTGAAAATGATAACTTTGCTGGCTGAAGCTAGCAAAAACGCTTGCGACAGGTGTATGATAGCCCTATATATTGAATGCTGAACTCCGTATCTGTGTTATTTAGTGAGTGATGTTTAATCTTTATTCTTGATAACATGAAATCTTATATATTACTGGTCTTATTCAAAGAAAAACTGTCTTTTGTAATCTTTCATCAAAATATAAGAACTTGCTCCACCTCAGAAACACCTGTCCTTTTCTGCTAACATAATTTTGAATACAGGCTATTCTATTATGTTAACCAATATCCAAATTGCTGTTTTGGCATATATTTTTGGGGGAACTTGTTACATCATTGATAATAATAGCAAAAGTTTCTTGAGCAACAAATCAGTATTAAACAATAATTTCTGAAGGATCATGCGACACTGAGTAATGATGCTAAAAATTCAGCTTTGACAACAGAAATAAACTACAATATATATTCAAATAGAAATATTTCACAATATTTCTGTTTGACTGTTATTTTGATCAAATAAAGGCAGCGTTAGTTAGCTTAAGGTTCCTTCAACACAAAAAATATTTTTGACCCCAAACTTTTGAATGGTAGTGTAAATGTTCTAGAAGTTTAATAATTCAAGTTAAAGCTTTAAAACAAAGTCTAACAATAACAATTGAGAGATGTCGGTACTCGTTACAGTTCTTCCTGGCAAACTCATTAACATGAGAGACATTTTGAAAAAACTCACAGAGGAAATGAGACAGATTGATTGATGGAACATCATGTAGACTGTGAAAATGTGAGGATACATGTTACTGAACAGGTTTTAGACTGTTATGTTGTCAGCTGTCATCATTTAAGGCAGTGAAACATGCTCTAATGAAGGTTTATGGGCTCTCAGGTTTATGGGTTTATGGGATCCACTAGTTAAAGGAAAAACCTTCCCTCATGGAGTGACTGCCTCTTCACACATCTCTTCTTCTCAATCATCACCCTACTGCTCTGATAATGATCTTCAAATTTTTTATTTTTAGGTTAGAATTCATGTTTACTGAACAGGTTTTAGACTGTTATGTTGTCAGCTGTCATCATTTAAGGCAGTGTAACACGCTCTAATGAAGGTTTATGAGCTCTCAAAATCCACTAAAGGAAAAACCTTCTCTCAGTCATTTTGTGACTGACCTCTGTCATGGAGTGACTGCCTCTCCACACCTCTTCTTCTCAATCATCGCCCTACAGCTCTGATAATGATCTTCATATTTTGTATTTTTAGGTTAGAATTCATGTTTCAGGTCGTAGAACATGAATTCTATGTATAACTGTATTTCTTGTGGTTCTGGTTCTCCAGGCCCGGTCCAGGAGGGAGGCACTGTCAGAAGGCCAGCGTGGAGCATAAAGTGTGCGAGGGCCGCCGTGTTCCAAGGGTCTGCCCACGTTTAGAGATCAGCAGTGTCAGTCTCATGACCGGCAGGCCAGTAAGAAGAAAAGCCAGATGTGGTCAGCTGTGATCGATGATGGTAAGACTAGAAATATACCTGTAGTTGAGTATTTATCTGTGTAGTTAAAATCAATAAACAGTAAAGTCCTGAAGTCTAAGACCACGACAATGCCTACAGTAGATGTTCTTTTAACCCTCATGTGGTGTTCAAAACCCTATAACACTTGTGGTGTTCCCGCTCAAAAATGACCGGCCCATACAAAATAGCTTATAAATCACTCATTATACCATATTTTCACCCAATCTTGGGTTCAATCTTTTTGTCAACTTGTTCTCTTTCAAGTAGGACTGGTTTTATATTTCTGTTTGCATCTGATTAATCGTGGGCCTCGTTTGTCTGAGAGTAAGCATCTCATTTTTTGAATAAAAAATAAATAATTTATGAGTAAATTTGGAAATATGAATTTTTTTTGTTGTTGAAAAAAATGGCTACTGTTCATCACACTAGTCTACTCTAATGTTTCACGAGGAATTTTGTTTTGAAACTTTTGTTTTGTAAAAAATATGGCACATAGTCACACTTGTGGTGTTCCCGGTCAAAATGACCGGCCTATAAAAAATAGCTTATAAATCACTCATTATACCATATTTTCACCCAATCTTGGATTCAATCTTTTTGTCAACTTGTTCTCTTTCAATTAGGACTGGTTTTATATTTCTGTTTGCATCTGATTAATCGTGGGCCTCGTTTATCTGAGAGTAGGCATGGGCAAAAATGGTCACAATGGGCGACCATTGAAAGTGAATGGGAGAGACTGAAAATAACAGAACAATTTAGTTTTCAGGAGCATGTTCATTATTTTCATTTACACATATGAGCATGTGTGCTTGCACACATCAAGCCCTTGGACCTGTGCATGTATCGATACATTTATACACACGTTACCCAGACGATTAAATATTTTAATCATTTGACAGCACTACTTTTTACCTCTTTGTTCTGTACTATACCATCCTCTTTTTATGATAGAAATACATAAACAAATAATTAAATACAATTATGTTTAATCAATTAGCATATATACATTTTTGGTTTGTTTGTAGAGGCCTCAGTACCAGGAGATGAGAGTGAGAGCTGAGAAAATGACCAGTCTGTCTGTTCTCGATTAAATACAGCACTTGTGTGATTTCACACTGTGAGCTCTTGTCAAGGATGATCACTTGTTGATTACCAGGCAGCTTATGAGCAAGAGGGTGAATTTAATGCCTTGTTAGAATCCAAATTCATCTCTGAAAGTCTTTTCACCCAATCTTCTTGTTGTTTTAGTGCTCTCCCTGTCACTCTTAATCATTCTAACAGTCCTGTCATCCTGGCTGATTGTTTATTTTTTCCTGTGTAACTAATGACACCTAAGCTTGGTTCAAAGCAATATACAGTATATGCTGATTTTTGAATTATGCAAACATGCTTCACCCATATTTGTTTTGGTATGCTCTGATCAGGCACTGATGTAATTGTCTGTCCCATGTTGGAATTGTTACAGCTGTCCACCAAATGTCAGATCTTTCTTTTTTTCTTTCTTTCTTTCTTTCTTTCTTTCTTTCTTTCTTTCTTTCTTTCTTTCTTTCTTTCTTTCTTTCTTTCTTTCTTTCTTTCTTTCTTTCTTTCTTTCTTTCTTTCTTTCTTTCTTTCTTTCTTTCTTTCTTTCTTTCTTTCTTTCTTTCTTTCTTTCTCTTTCTTTCTTTCTTTCTTTCTTTCTTTCTTTCTTTCTTTCTTTCTTTCTTTCTTTCTTTCTTTCTTTCTTTCTTTCTTTCTTTCTTTCTTTCTTTCTTTCTTTCTTTCTTTCTTTCTTTCTTTCTTTCTTTCTTTCTTTCTTTCTTTCTTTCTTTCTTTCTTTCTTTCTTTCTTTCTTTCTTTCTTTCTTTCTTTCTTTCTTTCTTTCTTTCTTTCTTTCTGTCTGTATATCTATAAAAGTGATCTATTCAATATAGATAGATGGATAGATAGACAGACAGATCTCTCAAAAGCAATAAATCAGCAGCACTCAAGAGAGTGCTTTTTTCTATTTTCTCTCACAATGGTACAAACAAAGGCTCTCCAAACTTTGATCATTGTGATCACTGAAGCTCTTAAATCACAACACTTCACTCAGAAACAGGCTTGTGATCTTCTTAAGTAGACTCCTCAGAACATGTGCACCAAATAATACCATGAGTGCACTTCATGTGTTCTTGCTGAAAGGATAAAAACGCATGCCTCCTTTAGCTTCAAAGCTCAGTTTATTGCATTTATTTATGTATGTGTATGCTTTTATTTACCAGAAAAGCCATGTGCTCTATACTGTACACCCATTGGCAGTGATGCACCAGTACTAGTGGCAGAGCGTGTGCAGGACGGGACGCCATGTGGACCGTATGAGAGCGACCTGTGTGTGAGCGGAAAATGTCAGGTGTGTATTCACAAAATTTTATTACAATATAAAATGCATAGTTTCTCTTTTAATATATAATTTAAAAAGCTGAATTTTCGGCATCATTATTTTAGTCTTCAGTGTCACATGATCCTTTGGAAATCATTCTTTCAATCATGTGTGGAAACCATGATACATTTTTTTGCCAGGATTCTTTGATGAATAGAAAGTTCTAAAAGAAGATTTATTTAAAATATAAATCTTTTGAAACTTTGTCTTTATAACATTTCATTTAACATAATTTTAATGTTAATTAATTACTTAAAAAATATAATTGACAGGGTTTCCGTGGGTCCTTAAAAAGTCTTAAACATCTCAAATTAGAATCTCTGATTTTGAATCTGATTTTAAGGCCATTAAAAAAAGTCCTAAATATTTGTATTTTTCAGCTATACTTTTAGCTTGTTCAGCACTAAGTCTTTGGTGTACCTACCCAGTTCGCAACTTGACTCTTATGTACTGCTGCATCCCAATTTGCATACTATCCTCCCCAAATTATATTTGAAAATAGAATTAGTGTATCCCAAATCATAGTATGTTGAAATGAGTATTCCAAAGTTACCCTGGATGGTCTACCTTTTCCAGTAAGAATCTGAAGTGCAGATCATGCACATTCTAACACTGTGTCTACATCAAACGAGAGTGGCGTGACATGAAAACACACAACAAAAGCAGATAGAACCCATTAAAATCAGTGACGCTGTCTACACTGGATGCAGTGCGACAAATTCCCAACAGCAAACTGATGCCCTGCTTTATTTCTGACGTATTACAAGGGCTCGTGCTACTTCCAACACAAAGAACAAATAGATTTGTAACAGTCGCTCCAGTGCTCGTTGTAGACCATAGACTGTAAAAAAAGATGGACGACACCCCTTCGCTCTTTTCCATCAAAGAGAACTGAAGCCGCCAGTGTCTTGATATGACGCTGATATCTTGGAACGTGAGTCTGTGCACTTGCGTGTTTCGGGACTAGTCATGCGCAGTCGTGAGCAGGAAGTAAAGCAGCGAAATCAAGGCCACGCCCTCATTCTCGCTGAATCAAACGCAAGCACACGCCCCGCACTTTCATTAAGTGGCCTCTGTCTGCTTACGTTCTTCTCCAAAGATGTCTGCTGATTGCAGAACCTCGTTAAAATAAGGTAAATACGACTACTAACCACATAGTCAACATCATGAAAAAAGTCAGCTGGTGCTTCAGTGACTACCCCGCACAAAGAACCTGTCAATCACAGCTCTCAATCATGATGTCAGAGCACCGTTTTTATCATCACATAACTAACTAAAAACAAACTTATTTTAAAAGCGAACACTTGAAATTACATCAACGTGATAGAAACTACAGTAAATGACAAAAACTATCTTTGGAAAAAGGATATGTGAAGTGTAATTTAATTGTTTAGTTGGTCTCGCGTCCAATTGAACAACATGGGGAGGCGGGGGTTATGAGCCTATACTAGGACCGGTCACAGTTGGGCGATCGAAACGTTTTGGCTTCACTTTTGAGGGCTTGTGCGGCACGTTTAGTGTAGACACGGTGTAACAGCTAATATTGACCACTACTCATTGCGTGCTGTACAAGGATTTGATTAGAACTACAAACATGGCAGATGTCCGAGACTGAGGGTTAAGTAGAGAGGTTTAGATAAAGGGGTTTAAGTGATTAATTATCAGTATATAACCTGACGAATTTATATTTATTCAATGTTATCCACATTATATTTCATCTGCAGCTGCATTTTCTCTTTTAAGTGTATCTTTATGCAAACACATGAAGAGAGTTCTCCTCATGAAAGACCCACGACTGGCATATCAACGTGCTACTACATTTCTCTCCGATATGGTAGCAAATGAAATTGAATGTGGAGGATTTTAACTTTGATAAGATATTTAACAGGACAGTTTAAATGGTGACTGTATGTACGTAGTTATGCGACAGAGCGCTCTGTTAGGCTGCATTTACACTGCAGGTCTTTATGCCCAATTCTGATTTATTGACTATCCGATTTCTTTGACGAGCTTAAATCTTCTTTTAAAAGTGACCCATATCTGATATCGGCATTTACACTATACAGTACACTTGACGAAACAACCCGAGGTAGACATACTGACCCAGAAAAGCTTAAGGTGAAAAGGAAGTAAAAACAACACTATTTGCAATGGACACAGGTGATATATAAATACAAGCTTTTGCTTTCCGCACCATCTTTAAAGGACACCTATTATGCCCCTTTACATCACAAGATGTAAAATAAGTCTCTGATGTCCCCAGAGTGTGTATGTGATATGTCTCAGTTGTCAGGACAATTTCATCTTGCGGAATGATAATATCAAACAGAAACTCTCAGTAGCGGTGTTCATTTCAACCCGGAGTCTGACAATAATGCCCACAGAGTCAGAGAATATATGCTGTATGGAGATAGAACAGGTATTGTTTAGTTTAATTATGGTTATAACTTATTTGTCTTCTGCTTTTATCCACTTTTAATACAAGCCTGCATCAGTTTTACTCCAGAAAATCACAGTAAGAGCTGATTAAAAACAGTACAAGAAATGTGCATTAAAGTCTTATCCATAACACTCTCTCCCTTTAGTTATCATCAACATACACAGCAAATTACACAAAACACTTGTTACAACTAACAGTAAACAAATATATACACACCTTTTCAGGTGATTAATAAATAAACTGGTCAACTTTTTATCCGTAAAAAAAAAACTCTATGAAAGGTAATAAAGTACACGCTCTCCCTTTTATTTCTGCCGTGACCAGTAACGTCAGGCATATCGAACCGGAGACTGTAAGCTGGATCACGAATAGTTGGCACAAATCCATCCTCGAGTAACAACGAGAGTAAATGACGACTGCTGTGTTCATTCTTACATCTTATAACAAAATATCTCTTAGAAGACATTCTTGTTTACAGCTGCTCTGGCGTCAAAACAATAGTGGACTGTGTATATCTCACTTTCACTCAGGGCGGGTCTATGCTAATACGGTAGTGTCCCTCAACTGTCATGGGGCGGGGCTTGATTTTTATCATTATAGGGTGGTTGTGTACACAAACTGCCAACACACATTTTTGTTCAGACACCATGTAAAAGTGAATTTTACATAATAGGTGCCCTTTAAAGGTCAGCAAAGCATTGGGTTGAGTCTTTGTCCTTCATTGTGCCATTGAAAATCATGAAAGTCATCTCCAACCATGATCGCGGTTGGTGTCTACCTGAGTTGACGTAATTTGCCATCGTTGCTTTTTTCAATGATGTACGACTCCCATTGACGGAAATATCCAATATGTCAGTTTGCATAGCATTAATATCAGATTTATATCCACTTTTTTCCTGCTTACATGTTTGTGGGTCATATCCGTTCTGTGCCACATGGGAGGAAAGAATTGGAATTGGGTCACTTGAACCATGTAATATAAGTGTGGCCTTAAAGACACAATTCAATACAAAGTAGTACTGTATGTTCCAAAGCTTGGCTACTCTTCTGCTACACACTCAAAAGTATACTTTTTCTGTGCTCTTAGTTTAGTCACACAGCTTAGTTGTGACCGCTGTTTCTAGTCAACCACACTGTTGCTCAATGGCCACTAGTAAGAGCACAAGACTGAAAGAAGGTCACAGTCTGGAAGCCGCCTCCACTAATAGAAAGCAGGACTGAGAAAAAAAACAGGTCAAAGTGTCTGGAAGTGATTTTGCTGTGTGCACTTTAACTCACAGACACAGACACATACACACACACACACACACACATACATACATGTGGTTACTGTAAATGAGTGAAGGGATTCATCAGGCCTGAACATTGACTACATCCCTTCATGCTATAATATAAACAATGCTTGGCCTGAGCAGATTCAGGGTCCGTTCCTGGCCGGGTTTTTGCTGACCACAATCCCAGAATTGCTGTTTTGGGGATAGGGCTCATATTCACGGTCTGAATGCAGCTCTTGTGTCATCTAGATGGAGTGAAAGGATGATCAGCACCAGAATCCTCCTGTGAAAAATGTGATTTCAGTGACTTTTTTTCCTGTTTGTTTATTTGATTCTACGTTGTTCAGACTTTTAAGCAAGTCTGTTAAGATCACTGACCGAGATTACCTGGATTTCATGAAAGCAGGACATTATTACACACAAAATAAAAAATAAATAAAAATAAAAACTATTCTTTTAGTACATTTAATGTTATACTTTATTTTTTGATTGTTGTCAAAAGTTTCTCAGTGTTTTTGTTTTTTATGGTTATTTTTTTTGGTGTATACTGATTTATAGTGCATCTTAACCAGACAAAATTCCAGTTTGTTCATGCTAAAAATGGGATGTGTGACCTGACCCATTCAATCATATAATCAGAACGGTTCTATGTTTGCACAGTGTCATTCCTGAGTTAAAATGGAGAATGATTACCTGTGCATCTATGTAATAAAGCAGTTTTACAACAAAATATACTACACTCTAAAAGTTGCTGGGTTGTTTTAACCCAACTTTGGGTCAAATATGGACAAACTCAGCCATTGGGTTACATTTTTTAATACAATTTTTAACCCAACGTTTGGGTTTGTCCATATTTGACCCAAAGTTGGATTAAAACTTAAATTAAATTACTTAAATTGAAAACTTTATAGAGTGTATAATCAGTATACTGATGTGTTATCAACACTAGCCTTTGCATGTTCTTTTAGCCCAATGGATGGATTTACTGAATGGAGAAATAAACTTAAAGATATTTCGACCCTTTAAATAATGTTTTCTTTTTTTGTAGAGCAAAGTTTTTTAAAGAATCTTTACACAGCTTCTTTTCATACAATGACACTTGATAGTGACCACGTCAGTCAACCGTTTTTGATCGTGTTTTAGAAATGTCACGGCCCTTACCATAACTGCAAGTTTCAACACTTCTAACAGAACTCAACCAAACCTCATGTTCATTCCCGGAAGAAAACTCGAGACCACAATGGAGGCGTTTCGGGGAGTTCAAAAACAGTGCTTGCTGATAAAGAGGATCATTTGCTTTGGGTGTGACTTTGTGCTTTGTAACTTCCCAGACCTTTTTAATGCTCAAACAGCAACATTACTGTACATTTTAAAAGAAGTTGAAAATGTAAAAAAGCATAATAAGATAAATCTTAACAAGATAAAGACATGAATCCACTCATGAATCATTTCTGTAACTCATGAATAACAGAAGTATTTTTCTTTTCTTTTTACTCTGCCTCCTTCAGAAAATCGGCTGTGACGGCATCATCGGTTCATCTGCGAAAGAAGATCGGTGTGGCATCTGCAATGGTGATGGCAAATCCTGCAGGATCATCAAAGGAGACTTCAACCACTCCAAAGGGATGGGTGAGTCAGAGGAGAATAATAGAATCATTTGTGTTCTGACAGTAACACAAACTTAAAGCAGCTCTCAGTCTTGCTGTAGTGCATCAACAGGCCTGCTGGTGCTCAACACAACAGGTCTTGTAGACTAAATTATACAAGAGGCTCAGTCTCTCCGACCTCTTCTGACGGACCACCACTGCAGTTTCTTTGTAGTTGTCTTCAGTTTGGAGTAGTGAGTGTGGGCTTACTGAAGTTAACAAAGAACCACAGCGATTATACTCTTCCATTGACCATGTTGGTTTTGTGTCTCTCAGTCCCTCATAGCCTTTGTAAGAAGGTTTCTACGTGTGTGATGTTGAAACCCAGAGCTGTTCTCAAGTGTCTCTCATGTAAGATGCATGGTTTGATGTGTGTGTGTGTGTGTCGTCTATCAGATTGTTTTGATACAGACTATTCTATGGGATTAACACCTAACTGCTCTTTTAGAATTGTATTTAACACACCTTTATACTTTGAGAGTTGATGTTCTGAATAATTTCAAAATGTATATGCTACTGTTCAAAAGTTTGTGATCGGTATGATTTTTGTTATATTTATGAAAGAAGATTCTTTTAGTGTTGTTATTTTTAACTAAAAAAAGTTACACAGTGTACCTTTAAATAAAATTAAATTAGAAATCTAATCTAATTTTTTAATTAAATCTAACTAAAATAACGTTTAACTAACTGAAGTACTAAAATAACTAAAAATAAAATAAAAATATATTACAGCTAAATGTAAATATTTAAAATAAATATGACAAAAAATTTATTTATTATTATTATTATTTTTAAATAAAAAATATATCTAAAATTTTAAATATTATCAGAATTAAAATGACTGTTTTTTTTTCTTTTAAAACATTATAAAACATAATTTATTCCTATGATGGCAAAGGTGAATTTCCAGCTGATTTTTTTCTCTAGTCTTCAGTGTCACATGATCCTTCAGAAATCATTATAATATGCTGATTTAGTGCTTCTACAAACATTTCTTATTTAAAACAATGAAATGTTGAAAACTGAATTCTTTGATGAATAGAAAGATCAAAAGAATAGCATTTATTTGAAATGGAAACATAATAACATTATAAATGTGTTTACTATCACTTCTGATAAATGAAATGCATCCTAACTGAATAAGAATTTCTCAAGTGTTCCCAAACCTATGAGCAGTGTGTATAATTGTATTGGCTTCTCAAGTTAACATTTTCTTATATTGTTTTTCTAAGTTAGTCATGTCAAACTTCCATTTTCTGTTTAATGTGACATTTTCATTTAACTGACATGTTCCACAAGGTCTGTGTCTGTGAATGATTTAACATTCTAAATAAGACTGAAAAAAAAATATATATTTTTTTTGTCATTTGAAAATCTTTCAGCTGAATAAGGCTCTTGCTCATGGGTTATATGTTATTCACTGGACTCAGTCCGGATGACTCCAAGGTCACTGTGTGCCTCCCAAAACTGCTTTAATACCGAATGTCCCTATGGTCTTCAGCTATTCTAGCTTCAGGCCATTATCAGTCTGTCCACTGCTAAATGTGGGAATGTATGCCCAGCCCTTCAGGGAACGAGTCAGGACAAAACGAAATACTTTATACTCAGTTAGGAGCTGTTGCTGAGATAAATAAAGACTCTACTTTGTCTAAAGCTGCATGCACACTGTACAATTATTGCTGTCAAGGACAAATTCAAGAGACTAAATCAGAAGTCTTGTTATTTAACATTCCCATTATATTACGATCATATTGAAATTAACTCAAATTCAAAGTCCACAAATTTTCACAAATGCTTATTTGGCTTTGTGCAAGTGGATGTGGCATGGATTGATGTAGTAAAATGGCCTGTCAGTGCTGTCAGTCTTGACTTAGCTAACGTGTGTATCGTACAGTCTGACATGAAAGACACTTGATTTTAAACAGTCTGCTTTTACTTAAAGATCACATGTAATCTGACAAGCAAAGAAAAGAAAAGGCAAAACAGTCATAGAGGAGACCGTAACTGACCAATTTCTTTCATTGGCAAGGGCCACATAAAAAATGAATCCTAATTCTTTAATTTAATCCCTTTGATGTTTTCATCTTTTAAGTCTATAAATTAATCTTTTGGGCTTCTGAAACCAGTTCTCACTGTGTGAAGGTGTGTTTTAGTGGATCTTCAAGAGCAGCCATGAGGGGATTTTACTCATATAGAGTAATTTGGCTCAGTCGTCTTCCACCAAATTCTTAGCAGCCTTTCTACTGGAAGTATTTTTCCCATTCCCATTCCATTTGTACACTACTGTTAAAAATTTTGAGGTCAGTTATTTTAAATAAATTTATTCTTTCTATTCATCAAGAATCCTGAAAAAAATGTATCACAATTTCCAACATTTTTTAACATTGACAGTAATAAGAATTGTGTCTTGAGCAGAAAATAATCATAATAGAATGATTTCTGAATGATCATGTGACACTGAAGATTGTAGCAATGATGCTGAAAGTTCAGCTTTACCATCACAAGAATAAATTACACTTTCATTTTTGTTATTTTATTTTTAATTTAAAAAAATATATATTTTTACGAACATTTTTGTTGTTGTTTTTTGTCTTTTATTATATTTTTGATCAAATAAATGCAAGCTTAATGAGCATTTTTTAAAATGTATTTAATTTATTAAAATATGTTGTAAGTTTGAGTTTGGAAACTTATTCAGTTGCATCATTCTCCATGAGAGTGTGATGTCGCTGCTCATACTCATTAGCCACAGTTCCCATGGTGACAGTTACTTAATTTAAAAATGAATTTGACTGACTTATGGCTTCTGAAGAATCACAATTAATCACTTTGCTTCAGAGCTCATGATAAATCTGTATTAAAACGTTAACATGTTACTGTACTTATCAATGTTGAAAACAGTTGTGCTGCTTAATATTTTTGTAATATTTATTTTTTCAGGATTATTTGATTATCAAAAAATAATGTTTTAAAAAAACATTTATATTTTAATTTGATATATAATTATTTTATAGCAATATAAATGTAATGCATCCTTGCTTAATAAAATAATTAATATATTTTAAAAATCCCAAACTTCTGAAAGGTAGTGTATGCTCAGCTAGAAGCATCACCCTGATTTTTATATACTGTGTAAAATTGAAGAAAAATGTAGTCCCTGGCTGTTGTTAGATACTTGCTGAACAATTATCCCAATGTCTGGGGCTTTAAAGGAGTAATTCACCCAGAAATGAAAGTACTGTCCTCACCCTTTATGTTGTTCCAAACACATGACTTCCTTTTCTTTTACCGTGAAACTGAAAAATGGATGTCAGGTTAGAATCCAAGAGCTTTTGTTGTCCAAAGAATGAAAGTGGATGATGATTTATACTACAAAGCTCCCTAAAATTACAAAAAATGTCATAAAAGCAAAATCATATAATTTGTAAAATAATGTAATATAAGTAATAATAATATAAACTCAAACATTTACCATAACATCATCATCATTTTTCATTTCACAGAGGACGCCTATGGGTGAACTATTCCTTTTTAATAGCTAGACATCACTGGTACAGTAGAGTTTTCTGACAAATTTGACTCCGTCTTCCAGGAGAGGCCAATAAACATTTGGCAGAAAATGTTTATTGGAAAGTCCTACTGTACATCTATATTCTTAACTTTCATTATTTGAGATTAATAACTTTCCATAACAAAACCAAATAGAAACTTAATCCTGAAAGTCAGGTCCTCCAGATGTGGTGGGATGTGGATGAGTGTGTGATCTGGGTTTGATGTGTTTTATGCTAATCAGGTGGATGGTCATGTGGTGTTGGGTGTTTAACAGGGGGTGGTGGTTGTTTCTATGTGGAGTGATAACCGCATGTTTGTGATCATGCCTGTAGGAATACGGAGAGTTAAGGGCTATGTTCACACTGTCAGTTTTTTGGGATTGACAAACGTATTTACTTATAGATGTGAGTCTCAAAATGTCCCATTCACACAGCAACTTACAGCAGCAACTTTTTGTATATGACCGTGCAACTGGAGTCAACCCAGTATCCTCTTACCAGTTACCATAGCGACAGTGACCAAAGTAATATCAAAGATGGCGACGTCCATTAAAGGGCACATATCATGCAAAATCCACTTTTTTAGCCCTTAAATGCATTTTGTTGTATATTTGGAGTGTTTATAAGTACAGAAAAGATGAAATTATTCTCTTCAGGTGCTTCGTTTATATCTTTATATTCTGTTTTGGTCGTATTTTTCAACCTGTTCAGATTTTTCTGTTGTCTATGACATTTTTTGAACAATTACGTCACAGTATTTGCAGCAGAACTGACAAATAAGGACATCGACTACCGGCCCAACACTATGAGCAATCCGCCATTATTATTTCTTGCTCCGATTTTGTAGTCCAAGCTCAATGATGCAGAAGTTACGAAAGGATGTTCGGTTGGATGCTAGTCAAAATGTTCGGTTCTTGGATGTAGTGACCTGAAGCACTTCAAGGATCCCCACTTCAACAACCTCAGCCAGTATACAGAAGGGTTTGCCGATTCGACTTCTATCATTTAGCTGCTGTGTTTCCTGATGCTTTCTAAACGTAAGTTATCATTTTATTATCAATACAGATTTTTAGTGGTAAGATCAGACCGCAGTCATTTATCTCGTCAGTGTGCTTGTTTTAACAAGAGAAATAGTCGACTTTCACTAATAACACAACATAGTTAACTTACATACCTGCCTCCATATGAAGACATTTTTCTGCAGGTTCGTCGTCATCATCTTTTTCAAATCGCTCGCTCTGGCTCGAATATGTAAGGCTTGGTGGACAAGTCTTCCGTTGTTGACATTTTGTTAACTTGTGAATAAAAATGTTCTTTGAAGCTATAGTAATCGTATCTCTTATCAAAACTACAATAATGGCCGAACACAGAGAGTTGAACTGACCGTGAACTCAGCGACCTGGAAAGCGGGTGGGGAAGACGCAACTCCTTTTTATTTAAAGGGGCCGCACTGAAACGACTTGCTCACAGAAGCACATCGGAAAAGGGGTAGAAAAGGGGCCTGTGGAGCTATAATAATGAGGAATTCAGACCCAAGCATTGCAATTATGCTTTATATAGACCACAAATGTATGATTTATAAGTAAAAATGAATGATTTAAAAGCATGATATGTACCCTTTAAACTAAAAAGTATTATCACCTTTGACATGACAAGAGTCCAAATCGAGCCATGAGTTAACGTTAATCGTCAAATCTTCATTAAGCGTCAGCAGCTTTTAGCAATTGAGTCATATGTAGCACACAGAACTGACAGGAGCCGCTCCGGTGGTGGACAGTAACTGGATCTAAAACCTTCAGATGACACATGGCTCATATCTTCATCACTATAAGCTACAGACAAATTGTAGACACGTGTTTAAGCAGCTCTGGGTGCGTTTCCCGAAAGCATCGTTAGCCAACTATGTTCGCAAGTTCCGTCATTATCAGCATAGTTCAACGAGTCGTGTTTCCCGAAACCATCGTTCCAATGAACATTCGCAAACAGCATCGCAAAGTTGTGTGGTTTGAACGACAGCTCTCGAGCTTTGGTTAGAGGAATCGTTTCTATATTGCAACCCATTTGGAGGTAATAAATCCTTATCTTGAGCAAAATAAGCAAGCTGACATTCAGTACAATCAGTGCCTTTTATTTAGAATACATACAAATGTAATTTACGTGTTTTAGTTTTTCAAAAGATTTGAACTAACGTGTTTGAAGAGTGTGCATATGCGAACGTGCTTTACTATGTAAGAACGAGCCAAATATTGAGTCTGGTAATAAAGCAAAATAACTGAGAACAATTAGAAATAGTCCTCAGATGACATGTCTGTAATTTATATAAAACAAATCTAGCGTTAATTGGATCTCAAACAGTTTCATTAAAAGTAGTTATTACTCCACCACCACGAACGATACTTTGCGACAGTGGGTTTCGGGAAACAGTCGTGACTAGCTAGTTGATTTTTCCAAGGATGTATCGTACTATGGTAGTGAAGCAGTGAACTATGTCATTGTACGGGAAACGCACCCAGAGCGGTTCTCTCGCACTGTATATTGTGACCGACAACTACTGTATTTGCCCAGCACAGGTTTTCCGAGATTGCGGTTGTGAATCCTGAAAACTTTGTTTGGTTATAGAATGCGGTTGTCACTCCTACTAACTGTGTGTGAACGTAACCATATTAAGGACTGAAATATTCTTTTGCTGTTTGAATGTGGCCTAAAACAGTTTGTTGCAAAGTGTGGGCCTGTAAATGAAACCAACACTTCATTTCAGACTCTCAATAATCATTTCAGACTCTAATCTCACCCTGCAAAACATGTTTCACGAAGCTGCCTGTTTCTGTGAGACCTCAGCGTCAAAGGTCTCTTCTTTAAATAAGCTGAACTGATGGCAATTACTCGTATATGCACTTGTATACGCATTAGCCATTTGTGTGCTGTTATCTCCTTTCTTTCAGGGCCCTTTCCTTTTGTTCAGTGCAGTGATGTATTGATTGAGACTTATCCTAATCATTGTGAACGGTCTGCTTTGATTTGCCATGAAAGTACTCTATTTGAAGCGTCATATTTCCATTGATGTTTATAGAAACATGCACCTGTGCCTGCCCACCTGTTTGAAATCTCACTCGTCTTTTTTCATTTTCCACTTTTCTTTCTCTGGTTTCTCCCCTTATTTCTCTCTCTCCAAAAGGTTACATTGAAGCAGCTGTCATTCCGGTGGGAGCTCGACGAATCAAAGTTGTGGAAGACAAGCCGTCCCATAGCTTTCTGGGTAATTACTCAACCTGTTACCATAACAACAGTCTTCCAAATGGCCACACAATGGATCACACTGAGATGGGACCAACTCGATAATGGCTGTAGATAGAAACTATGCCAGGTGGTGTCTCTTGTTCTACGTTATGACAAATGATGCTTCAATGCTGACAAGCTGCTTGTCACATTAGGATAAAACTCACAATAAGGACGTTTTACACAAATTTTGCTTTATGCCGCTCTAAACATGCACTACTAAGTAAACACTTTTTTTAGCCCTGGATATATTCACTTTTGTGAGTGAATGTCATAGAAAACAATGTCTGGGTCATTTTTGATCATAGTTTCAAAACAATTAGGCACACTTATGCGTCAAATTCTAATTACATTTAATAAATTGTATTTAATAATATTGTAATTATATATATATATATATATATATATATATATATATATATGTGTGTGTGTGATATATATATATATATATATATATATATATACATACATTGTATTTTTAATTTACCCTAGATTACAGTAATATGACTTAATCATAATTGTCTATAATTGGCTTTGATTCTATCTTTCTTTTTTTATTTTAGGGTGAAATATGCCAAACATAATCTTGACTTTGAGATTCACCCTTGTATTTAGTGAAACACACTTGAGAGAATGTTATAAATCTTATGAAACTTAATTAAGACTTTATTTGTCCAGCTGGCCCACAATTTATGAGCCTATTCATTGTAATTTAATTTATTTTAATGTCAGAGGTTTTTGAAAAGACGCCTTCAGCTTTCAGAATTAATGTGTCTTGTCATCCAATTTCACAGACATAATGCTGACAGATTATAATTACGCTTCACTCTTCAATATTCTCAAATAAACATCCATTTCCCCAAAGGTCAGGATCACATGACTGCCAGGGTTGAAGTTATTAAAAATGCCCACATTTTCAGATCTTATAGACTAAGTTTCAGAACATTATAAAGTTTTAGACTTACTATAAGATGCCTCATTTCGGTTAAATATTTCAGCATTGCATGCATTTTGTTCTATAAAGCCTTTCAGATAACATTGAACTGGCAGGATTCAATCTGTAATTCATAGGGAGATGTAAACATGTGTCTAGTTTGGGTCTGATTTGCCATCTTTTGTCAGAGAACAGAATCGTTTTGGGTTTTTTTTCAGCCAAAATCTTGAAGTGACATGAAAGTGAACCCCTCCCATTGAGCTCAGAGCAGATGCTCTCCAAAACAAACCCGACTATGCTTTCATTGCAGCAGACTGTGGGCAATCACATGTCTTCAGTTTCTACTGCTTTGAAACAATAATGTCGTCGTGTATGTGTATAAAAATAGGATGAATGTGAGGTAATGATGGAAGAATTATGCAATAGCTACTTTTTTGTAAAGGCAGAGATGTTTTGGATAAAAATGCTATGGAATATATTAAAATCCCCACCATTACTGTCATGAAGTATACCTTTATATTGGTGCTGTACCTATATGCCTCGTTTCCACTGAGCGGTACGGTACGGTTTCGGCACGCATTTATTTGCGTTTCCACTGTCAAAAGTTGTGAATGGTACCAAAAAGCAAACCGTACCGTACCACTATTTTGGGTACCCTTTCGTTGGGGTACCTAGCACAGTGAAAGGGTACTAAAAGGTGGAGCTAGACTCACTGCAGAACAGTGATTGGTGGACAGAGTATCGTCACTCGCGCGTGCTACAAGGGCATTAGAAGCATACAGTTGAAATATTATTCTACTGTTATTGTGTCACGAAATGTAGTTTTAAGAGTTTTTCAGGCGAGAAAGTAGTTTTTTAAAGCTCAAATCTGTGGTTTATTTATAGATTTATGATAATTTGACTGAGATCCATTTCAAGCGATCACCGGACGCCTGGAACAGCCTTTCCGCGGCTAGTCGCTCTGATGTTTGCCGCTGACTCGGACGGCTCTGTAGTGGTTAAATATGAGATATAGTTCGTCTTGTATAAACCTAACAGGTGATCTTTGGTCTAATGAATCTATAATTCGTTCCCTGGCCAATAGCTTTGGGAGAAGGCTACGTGAAGTTTCATATCTTTGAGCGCTGAATTTGTAGTTGACTGACTGAATTGTTTCTTTATGTTATTTAAGCTTTACTGTATATCTGTTTGTACCTTTTACTTATACTTTTATAATGGCTATTATTGATAAAACTGAAATGCAACAAAAAAGAGATAATTTTGTCATTTTTTTTAATTCTATTACAAGATAATGTGTTGTTTATTGCAACATTTGTACCAATACGATATGCAATACATTACATATTGCCTGGAATATGTT
Organism: Hybognathus amarus; assembly: GCA_030378365.1. Lineage (NCBI taxonomy): Eukaryota > Metazoa > Chordata > Actinopteri > Cypriniformes > Leuciscidae > Hybognathus > Hybognathus amarus. Next base: position 276,289 of record JAQIUQ010002888.1, on the reverse strand, counting down.
TAATATTTTTACATTTAAACGAAAAGAGGCAGGGTGTGTTTTATATTTAGTTTTGTTATAAATATAACGTTACATACATGCAGTGAATATAATCAATAGGCTATGCGTTGCCTGAACCACATTTGTGTGCTTTAAAATGTTTAAAATGTATTGAAATGAAATCGAAAAGAAGCAGAGTGGTGTTTTATAACATATTTCGTTTTATTATTGCCTAAAATGTACATACAGAGATAACCGGAGTCGCAGAGCCATAGCGAGCTGAGTGGCGCGTTCAAGAACGCGCTGTTCCATTAGCAGGGATCATTCTCCTGAGTCGGACTTTGCGATGGCTACTTGGTATTGAGAAACGCCTAATGCCAGCGCTTGTTTCTAGTGACAAACATGCTGAGAAGCAAGAACAAGATCTGATGTGCTGTCTGTCATCCATTGTTGTTTACTATGTCGCTTTCTTTGCGCGAAAATGACGTTGATCGCTTCTTTCCAGCAAACACCACGCCTATCAAGTAAGGGTACTGTTGGCGGTGGAAACGCAAGCCTGATCATGGTGTACCCGACCCGACCCGTACTGTACTGTACCGTACCTGTACCGTACCCCTCAGTGGAAACGAGGCAATACATTAGGGGTATTCAACAGGCATTGGAGGAGACGTATTTTAAAGAGGCCATATTGTGCACTTTTACAAAGTCTTGATTTAGTTTTTGGCATCTACTAGAATAGGTTTTCATGCTTGAATGTTCAAAAAAACACATTAAACGCTCTGGGGTGTGTTTCCCAAAAGCATTGTTAACCAGTTATAGTCGCAAGTTCTGGCGTTACCAGTGTAACGGAGGCCAGCTACTACTGTAATTGCTGTGCTAGCCTAGTAAACCTCACTCATCTTATCTCAATTAGCTCTATAAAGACAGATGCTAATTAGAGAAGCCTCCTTGTTCAGAGCGCCTGACTCTCATGCTGGAGACCTGGGTTCGAGGCCTGGAGCGGGTCGAGTGAGGACCTGGGTGGAGGGGTTACACCAACATAGTTGAAACATTTGGCGTTTCCCGAAACCATGGCTCCAACGAACATTCACAAACACTTGAGCTGTGGTTTAAAGCATATTTACTTGTTAAGATGACGATGATGCTCTTTGGTATAATTAGCAAGCTAACATTCAGTACATGTTATATCTTTCACCCGATTTTAATATACATACATTTTAACCTAAATATCTTAATGTGTCAATGATCAGCGGCATTTTTGAAGAGTGCACGTGCATAAATCAGTAAGGGAACCCTGGAGTATGACATAGAGGGAACTTATATTAAATACATTAATTGCATAAATACATTAACCAATCTCGATTTTCTTTCTTTTTCTTAGAAGTTATTTCTCAAACACCTGCAGGTGGCATAACTAAAGTACTATATTGTTAACCCTCTGGGGTTCTTCGTTTAACAGTCGCATTCGGGACCTCCGGGGTCAAAATTGACCCAAAGGGCGGGATTCATATTTTAAAAAAACATATATATATATATATATATATATATATATATATTTTTTTTTTTTTTTTACTTGTTTTTTATAATAATTTTTTTCTTTTCTTTTTTGGGCTTTTTAAAAATGCCAAACACATGTATAATCTGAATTTTTTTGGTGTGTTTGTGTATAAAGGTGTGTTTGTGTGTGTGGATGTGTCTGTTTTGCACTCTTGATGTTTTATAGATTAACCCCTTCACTGTTGTGTGCTTTTTTCAAGATTGTTGCTGATTTGTAGATTGTACGCACAAAAAAACTTTTTCTATTTTATAGAAAAATAAAAAAACTATTTCACATTTTTGCCAATTTCCCATTCATTTCCTATGCGGGTCATTTTTGACCCGAAGGTCTGAGTGTGACTATTTTTTTTACGACCACTTAGACTTTTCAAATCCTGTCCCCATTTTTTGAGTGTTCATATACCAAGTACCATTAAAGTCACTAAGTTTCGGACCATTCCGATGAAGCTACGTTTTTTTTATTTATTTTTTTTTTTTTTAACGCTTCGGGTCATTATTGCCCCGGATAACCCCAGAGGGTTAAACTAACGTTGTTCAAACGACAGAGGTGCAACCGGTTATGACATGAATAGCTAGTCATTTTCTACAATGATGCATTGTACTGTAATGGATTGGTTGGCTGGACCAGAGTGTTGTGATTGGTCAACTGCTTTGAATGTCACATTCCTTACCACAACCACAAGTTTCAACACGCTACTAAAGCAACTCAACCAGGCCTCGTCCCGTTTTTTTGCGTATATCTTGGGCAGGAGTTATTTAAATAAGGAGTATTGTTACGTTTGTTCCTGAAAGTAAACTCAAGACTATTTTCAAGGCGTTTTAGGGAGTTCAGGTTCAGAAACAGTGTCTACTGATATAGAGAATAACTCCCTTTGGGTGTGACTGTGTGCTTTGTAACTTTGCAGACCTTTATCATGCTCAAAACAGCAACATTGCACAAAGAAAGTTTCCAAAAAGTGTAATAGGTCATCTTTTAAAACTGAAAAAATGCTTTAAACAAAAATCCAATATTAACTAAAGATCAGCTACAGTAAATATTGTGCATCCCACATTAAGTATATGTATTAAGTCACATTAAAATGTAATGCATGTGACTGTTAATCTATAATGTTTTTTTTTAATGACTTGTATGCAATATAAGCATCATACAGTTTGTACTGTAAATACTAAAATGAATATGGTACTACTGTATACACAAAAAGATTCACATGCATTTTAGGAATATATATTCTTTTCAAATGAACTCATTCAGGTCTACCTCATGTCAATATGTACACAATTATTTTGCTATATTTGATAAAAGAGAGCAATTTGATGGAATGATGCTTGTGTAATGTGAATTAGATATATTTGTTCCTGTTTGTCTGGTGCAGCTCTGAAGGACTCCGGCAAGCAATCCATAAACAATGACTGGAAAATCGAGCTGCCAGGGGAGTTTGAGCTTGCTGGCACCACAGTCCGCTATGTGAGGAGAGGACTGTGGAAAGATGTCTGCCAAGGGACCCACTAAGACTCCACTCCATCTTATGGTAAAAACATTAGGTCATAACATCCACCTTTCTCTTTCTTAGCTCTTTACCATCTTTCACACGTTTTGTGATGCATTATGCTTGGAAAACTCACCGTAAAATGCCAGTCACTACTCATTTTATTTCTGTAATCACATGATTATTTAGAAACACTGTAGGACAGGACATGTTTTTATCAGGAAATTGAAAATCAATCATGAACATTGAATGAAAATTCTGTTTACTCGCCCCTATGTTGACTTATGAAAAACTGTATTTACACTTGTTGTGTTCTTTAAATCTTAAAAGGTATATGTATTTTTTAAAAACTAAAACTGCAGATTTATGTTTAAGACACTTAATTACACTTTGTATGGCAAATTAACCCCTGGTTTCACAGACGAGGCCTAATACCAGACTAAAATGCATGAGCTGTTTTAACTTAGCAATTTTCAATGACACCTCTCAAAATATATCAGTGCCATTGTTTTGTCTCAAGATGCACACCAGTAATGTATATATTTTCTAAGGCACGTTTAAAAAAGCTACTTTACTGTCATAATTGAACTAAGTGCTAATCCTGGCTTAATCTAAACCCTGTCTGTGAAACCAGGCTTAAACGTTTTATTTTAAGTACATTTTAAAACATTATTTTAATTGTAGAAGCAATTATGAAACTACGTATAAAGATGTTCTTAAGCAGGTCAACAAATCACTTTAAAGTTGAGATTTGCATTTAATTTAAATGTAAACTATAATTTGTTTTATTTTATCATTTAAATTCAGTTAGCATGCAATTCAATTTCCGAAAACTTAACAGTCAGTTAACACTGAAGAATATTCTTTTAAAATATCATTTTGATAATTAGTTCTTTTTTTAAGTGCTGTATAATGAAGTGCACCTCTTTTTTACAAGGGTTGTTCATTTGTTTTTTTTTTCCATGTAACACAAATGGAGAATTATGAAGGACATCCATTCAGACATGAGAAGTGAATTATGAATTTCATTTTGATCTATTTCTGGTATATTTTCATGATTTCAGAAGACTTGGAATGTAACACACAAGTTATAGAAACTACTTAAAATACTTTTTTGTCACATAATGTCACTATGATCTCTATATGGAAAGAGCTGCATGAAGCTTCATCAAAAAAAGGTCCCCTTTGTGTTCCATGGAAAAAATAACAGCATATGATTTTGGAACAACATGAGGGTGAGTAAATAATGACAGAATTTTTCATTTTTGGCTGAATTGTCACTTTAAGAAAGTAAATTGGGGCATTTTGATTTAATGCTGACTATAACTGCCATGTTCTCCCTGTTTCTAGTTGATTTAAAATATAATTATAGCATATTTGTCTTCTTCCTGAACGACTCCATGATTGGCACAACATGTGATTTTATATTTGGAAAATATGCTAATCCAAAGCAAATACATAAATTTAATGGAAAACATATCACGCAAAATGTTTTGAAAGCAATAATGCAGATGTTTTTGGGATGGAGCCACTTCTAAACCTGAAGTCTTCACACTGTTTTCTGTATTTCTTTTCCGCTGTGGTGCATCGAGCTGTTTTCGCGTTGTGATGATGAAATCATCTTTCTAGCAATTTTACACATTTCTCCAAACCAAGGTCCATGCTTTCAAAATAATTAATACAAACTTTTTACGCTTTTAATTTCATATTTTTATTTTTTGTAATTATTATAAAAGTAATTCAAAATGTTAACAGTAAGCATTAGTATTTTCTATGTATTAATTTAGTGAGAATTTTTGTAATTATTTTTTTCATTTTAATCACACCAAAACTTTTTGTATCCACTACTCACATTGTACACATTTACATTTCTACATTTGGAAGGTGTTTTTATCCAAAGCAACTTGCATTGGATTCAAGGTATACTTAAAAAAAAGTGTCTTTTGTCTCAAGAGCTTTTGTCTCATTTTTCCATTACAAATATCTAAACATTTTTAAATCAGGATACACTTGACAAGTGAAAAATTATTTAGGAAAAGTCAAGATTGAGTCAAGATTATTTGCCAATGGGACCAGAAAAATGAACCTAAATTCAAATTTAAATGGAAAGCAAATTTATATTTCTTATTTTGATACTTTTAATTTTATTTTATTGTATTGTATTGTATTTTTTTTTTTTAGAAAACAAGACATAATATATTAAATCATTTTGCTCTCAAATAAATTTACCTTGATTTAAGAACGTTTAGATGTTTGTACTGGAAAGTTTGACAGAACAGATTTAATTCAGTTGTCAAATTTTCAGTTTTCAGAAAGTTGTGAAAAGAATTTGGATTCATCAAATGGTTTATAAGATACAGGCGTTGTATGTAGCCTACTTGTGTTCTTGTGGACTGCCCAAGCACTGTTCCATTTCAAAGTTCCCATAAATCCCCAGATGTGTTCTTGATCCGCCCCTTTTACAGAGGATGTATCGAGGTGACTTGTGCAGACTTGAGACAGCCAGGTATTCAGAATGCATCTCGTACCAACCAGCAAGATTAGAAAACCTGCGTAATTTTTAAATGCTATGTTGTATCACGAAATGTAGTTTTAAGAGTTTTTCAGGTGAGAATGTAGTTGTTTAAAGCTCAAATCTTTGGTTTATATATAAAGATATCGCCTATTTGAAAATTTTATTTGATGTTTTCGGAGTTGTGAGATCCAGACACTCAGCGCTCATGTACTCCGCCGAGAACAGCCTTTCCTCGGCTAGTCCTTCTGACCCTTGTCAATGGCTCGGAAGTTCATGTTTACTTGGTTGTCATAGTTTCTGAGCATGCCCTTGTTTGTCAGCATGCTTTCTGTTTAAGTTAATTGATTAGTTTCACCTGTGTCTTGTTTAGTGCCTCATTTTGTATGAATACCGTTTAGTTCAGTCCTTCTGTGTTGCTTATTGAGAATGAGGAGTTGACGTCATTGTACTGAGCCCCTCCCCTCTCCGCCATGTTGGTTGGATTCCCACGGCAAACCAGTATTGTTTACGTGTGTTTTAGCTCGGTCAGTAGAGGAGTTTCTCGCAATTCTGCACTGTTTTACCATGCCTGGAAGTCACTGCTGCGTTAAAAACTCCTCCAGTAACTCACACGAGACATATGGAAAACATAGGAACAATGGAATACAGTTTTTTAGGTTATCGAAATGGACACAGCATCAGGGAGAGTATCTGACGAGGAGACGCTGGATTGCATGGTTGGCTGATGCCTTTAGTATACGATTTTCACTGTTTGCTGTGCCTTAACGAACATACGCAAAAGTGTTGTTTGAGTGCCTTGTTCATTATTTTTTTATTTCTTTGAAATAAATGTTTGAAACAACTTGATATGGCTTAACAATATTTATTGAGAACTGAAATGTGTATATTTGGAAAATATAAGTTTCATGGACAACATAAGTAATAATAATACAATAATAATACTGTTATTAGTGCAAAAGAACAAATATCTTGATGCTGCTTCTCCAAATACAGTTGTTTTGCGCTTAGTGTGAGTTTGTTCCTGTAAGGTCCCCTTTCTTTCGCCTTATCTTTTTGCATTGCTTTACTTTCTTCCTTTTTTCTCATATTCTTAGATCAGTCTCTGTCCTGCCAAAATAATAAACGCGCGAAAATGATAAATGCGCGAAAATAAAGAGCTCTGGAATGTTTAGTCGCGTCTCTGCCATAGGGTTCTAAAGGCGTTGCCGCTGGTAACCGATAGCGTCTCCTACCATCATGGCCGACCGGCTCAGACCCCGCCCAAATCGGCACGTGACTCCTCATTCTCAATTGAATGGTTGGTGTGTAGTGCTCCTGTGGTTTTTCCTGGGCCTTCTTGTGCCGGAGTTTTTTTTATTTTATTTTTTATGTTGAGTAAAAGAAGAACTGCTGCATTTTTAAGCGTTGCATTTTCCTCTCTTAAACAGACATGATTAATTATTATGCTGCCAATTTAAAGTGGCTATTCTTTTCTTTAAACCGTTTGGGAGCCCATCCCACAGACAGAAATATATTAAATTATTACAATTATTTTTCAGGCTGAAATAAGTGATTTTCTCACTTGTCCCTTTTGACACCAGCATTTATTGCCAACTTGCTTCATCAAATCCAAACTACCATCCACATGGGCCATTTATGCTTGGACTCTGATTATTGCTGCTTGCGGCTATATTTATAGATTAGCATATTACTGCTCATTATCGAAATGAAACCCAGTCCTCTAATCCTCTAGCACATTAGTTCAGTTAATGTGTCCTTGAAGCTCTTTATGATGAAGAGAATAGACTTGTAATCTCCATTCCCTCACAGTCACCAAGAGTTTAAAGCAAAAAGATTTGTTTAGTCCGGAGAGCTAGAAGGTGTCTTAAGAGAGATCTCTAATTAATATAATGAAGCAGTGAAGCAGGCTTTAGAAGATGCTTTCCTCACAGACGTCCTCTGGTGCACAGATGCTCCACTTCAAACGGTCAGAGTGTTATCAGACCCATTTAGAGTATTTGAGCTAAATTTCTAATGTGCCTCTGGTCAGCTTTGGAGCTTCTGATTGAGGTTTTTGTGCGATCTTGAATTACTAAAGAGATGCAAAATACTCCAAATTAGGTGAGAAAAATCTGTAATGTGCACAATGCCATATAATCCATATAAACATTTAGGCCTTTGGGCCAATCTTGAACTGAGTGTGAATATTCACTTACAGACCTCACCGTGACATTTCACTAGCATGTGGTGGTATGTAATTAAATCATAATTGTTTATTCCAGTGATTTGAAGTTGAATCTCACAAAACCTGTCAAAGTCGTATGAGAACTTTGGAAAAATAAAGACTTTTTTGGCCATTTTTCTTTTTTTTACATTTGACATTAAGTACATTTTGCATGTATTTGTTTTATGTTGATTTAAAGGACACATTACAGAAAATGTGTTTATTTCTTACAAAAAAATATCTTAATAATTATACTTGGGGTGAAATGTGACTTGGACACTGTATATTTTGTGCATCTTCTGTTGGCGGGCTTGTTGGGTGTTTTAAATGTACTTCTAGTTGTTTGGATGTGTTCTTTTGTGTGTAGTTACATTCATGTCATTAGCCTCAGGCTGATAGGAAGACGGCTCTTTTTGAGAGGCTGTTAACCTCCACTGTCTGCACAGTAAGTGAGGAAAATGGCCATGAGATGGATCTTGTGATAAAGTAAAGGGTGTGTTGGAGGCCAGAGTCTAGTCTTGTCCCTGGAAATGATTATGGGAATGAATGGAAGTGATCTCTCTTTCCTCATGGCATTTTGGTAGCCACTTAAAATCAGACCTTGTGCTTGTTCGCATTTGGCCTAGAGTATGCTGACACCTTATAATGGTTTTAATTAACAGCAGTTGTTTTCCATTTGATCCTGAAGGTCGTTCGTGAGGTTCATTGGCCAATTGCATAAACTGTTAATTGAATAGTTCACTTAAATAGGGTTTAAAACAACTTGAGGGTGAGTAAATGATGAGAGAGTTTTCATTAAATTAACTATTGCTTTAAGACTTTGTCGTAATAACTAGTCAGACCAACTAGCAGTTAACCAAGGGAAAATCAGTCTTACTTTTCAGATTCAAATTAGACTAATCTACGTTTTTCATTTAACTGAATTTAACAGTTATCCATCTTGAAGAAAAAAATTGACAACCTTGTAAGACTAGTCCAAGCAGTTTATGCAACCGGCCACATACACTTTATTGCCAAAAGTATTGGGACACCCCTCCAAATCTTTGAATTCAGGTGTTCAATCACTTCCAAAAGATTCGTCTCTTTTGGCTTCGGCTCCCTTAGGAGAGCCGGCTCTTATGGCTCCCAAATGGCTCTTCATTTAGTTTCACTCTGAGCTTTCTATTTTAGCCCAATTTAGCAATTGTAAATGATTTATTTATTTATGTAAACTTATTTACTTATTGCATTTTCTTCGTTACAAAAAACACACAGTTACTATTATTTAATTAACATTTTAATAAAATTTTAATTGAACACAGAACCACAGCAAACAAATCAAATAATTAAAGGCAAAAGTCTTAAGACTCTTTGTCGCTCTGTGTACTGTACCTGGCCTGTACCACTACACTCGCAATCTTCAGAGTGTGTCCCCCCTTCCTTTCACATACTGGTATGATCCTAGTGTGTCCATGTGATTGGCTGCATGATGTGTCCATCCAAGTAAATTCCTGCCAGAGAATGTCTTATTGAAGAGAATTGGCACTGGCTGGTTACTTCCGGGTTCTGGACTGGCTGCAGTAACACGTCTCTGTCCATGCGGGGGCGCTCGCGGTCGAGTGCAGAATGAATGGGAGTCGATGGGGTTTCACCCCAGAAATCCACTTTTCTCAGGATGTAATTTTTTGTCAAGTAATTGAAAAGTTGCATTCGAAAGGGAGGGCTAATAATTATAAGATAATACACTCAGCTGAAAATTGCATTTTTAAGTTCACTTATCTGTTCTAAAAATCCGTAAAAAATGTGATGACGTCACACAATAGCAGAATGCTAGCGTGTTCCAGCAAACAATGGCCTAACCTGAAAGACATCGAAAGGACATAAGTACTCGTTCATTTGACTTTTGGCCTATAATCTATATTGAACTTATGGAATCAGCAATAAAATCTATGTTGATTCAACGACAAGCGGGTGAAAGAGACACATTTAGCCATTTAGCCCCATAGACTCCCATTCATTCTGCTCTCGCCCGCGATCACCTCCAGTGGAATTCTAATGGAACTGCAACCAAGATGACACACAATGGGGCTAATAGTTAGACGGGATCTGGTCCTGCCCAAGTAACCGGCTCTCCCCGACGGGAGTCGGCTCTTTTTCACTACAAAGAATGGGCTCTTAGAGCCAGCTCGTTGGGAACGGGAATGACACATACTAGGCATGCAAACTGCTTCTACAAACATTTGTGAAAGAATTAGTCGCTCTCAAGAGATCAGTGAAGTAAAGTGTGGTACCGTGATAGATTGCCACCTGAGCAATAAGTCCATTTGTGAAATTTACTCATTACTAATTATTTCACGGTCAACTGTTAGTGGTATTATAACATAGTGGAAGCGATTGGGAACCACAGCAACTCAGCCACGAAGTGGTAAGCCACGTAAAACCACAGAGCAGGATACAATTACCTTTTAGGGTACAAATTCCTGATGCAAAGGTGAATTTTCAGCAGTATTACTCTAGTCTTCATTCCACATGATCCTTCAAAAGTCGTTCTAATATGCTGATTTGCTGCTGAAGAAAGACGTTTTGCTACCTAATTCTTCGTGGTAAAAGTTATCTGATACATTTTTTGGTTTTTCAGATTTCTTTTATGAATAGTAAGTTCAACAGCATTTATTTGAAACAGAAACCTTTTGTAACATTATAATTGTATTTACTATCACTTTTCATCAACTTAAAGCATGACTAACTTGCTGACTAAAAGTATTATCTTTGACCAAACTTAAACTTAAACAGCCTGAATGTTCTTCATCTCACTTTTCTCCCAGGTTCTGCTGTTCCACGATCAAACGTACCGGGATCCACTATGAGTACACGGTTGCCCTGAACCATTCGCAGGAGAACAGCAGCGATTCGGTAAAAGAGCCAGAGCACATGCACCTGTGGACTCACAGCAGCTGGGAGGACTGCAGCGTGCACTGCGGAGGAGGTCAGTGCCGGCTGTTACCTACAATCCCTCTGGGGGGTTCATTTCGTATTACTCTTTGCAGTTATTCTCCTGAGTATTAGAAGCTGATCAGGGAAGTTTCCAATTCTCTTAAAGGTTTCATGAGATTCCATTTCAGCCTTGGCGTTAAGCTGTTAATGTATACGCCTCCTACCCAGCTGTCTTTCTGCGATACCGTGTGACTGTTATGGTCAGCACAGCTGTGTGATTATATCTAGCAGGTTAAAGCCCCAAAAATAATAATTACTGCAATGAAAGAGCATGAGGAGATCTCAGACAAATTATATCAGTGCTAATTGACTTGCAAAGGAATGAAACTTGCAGAGAGAGTCATATGTAGAGATGTTGTCAGTGTAAGTCGTCACATGTGGTGGAAGTGTTATTCACATGTCTTCTGTACACATAAATGTCTCATTTTCTAAGCCTGTCCAAGCGTGACAGTTTTGCTGGTTATATTCACAGAACTTATAGCAGACGAACATTTATCTACAACAAACCGGCATGCAGTCTCATCTAAAATGGCTCCCATTTTAATGTTGTATTCTGCTTGGATTTTTTATGTGGTTATTACTTACTAAGGGCTGAACGAGAAGTGTCATTGTCTGCGAGAAGTGTTGTATCAGCATTTATATTTGCACACAATAACATATGAGCATTTTTTATGTTTTACTTTTAAATAATATGTGCTGCTTTGGGTTTTTAAGGGAATTTCGTTCTCTGTGATGAATAGAAAAGCTGTAGGTTTTCAACACAAGCTGGAAATCCATTTCTTCCCTGAAAAAGCTGACGAGACTTGCTGTACCTATTTTTTGAAACTTCTAGACACGTTTATGAAATAATTGTTGCTTTGTGGTCAACATTCTACCTTAATAATTGGAGGTAAAACTTTCTTCATAACTTATAACTAGATGTCGTCTTTACTTGCTGTTTTAGTCCTGATTAGCAAAGTCTTCAAGGATCCCCAAGAGATTTTCTCAACTGGAAAGGGATTTTGTGAGTGTACAGTATATAGGGCAATAATAGGCTAATGATTATCTACCCACATTCATGCAGAAAATCACAACTCTTCAAAAATGCAATTCAAAAGTTATCTAAAAGTGTTAAATGAGCCTTTATTTCAGAGGAGGCCAATTTACAGACAGATGGGAGACACTAAGGACACTCTACTGTACTGGGGTGAAAGTGTGTTGCCTTGGAAACCGTTGTTAAGGGGCTGTAGGAGGGAGACCAGAAGTGTCATGCCCATTCAAACTAATGTACCTCCTCTGATTTTTAGAGGGAAAGTGGTTGTCAAAGTTAGTATTGTAGCTTTATTTATGGTCACACACTTGCAGGTGTCATTATATTATTATTTACGATTGACCAAAACCAAGCTCAAATGAAGTTTTATCACCAGAGAATGTCAGAGATTTGTCACTAATTAGAATGGTCGCATCTGACGCAGTAAGTGCACTGCATAATGCTTTCATCAACTTACAATGTTTATTGTAGCTATGTAGGCGTTCAGATTTTTCCTGTTGTTTACATTTGGCCAAGAAGTGCTATTCCCAGGCTGTATTGGCTATGATGGGAAATACCATACTGAGACTCTTTTCTACTCAAATACATAAAACACAAGCCTTTACAAATGTTGTGTTTTTTTTTAGTAAAGAAAACACTATTTATTCAAACAACCAGTTCTTTATTTACCCTCCAAAATGTGTGCAGCACTTTATTCTAAATGGAGGCGGGTGGAGCTACTCTATTCCTCCTTTTCCACCAAAGCATTTTAAAAGCCGGTTGGAGAACGAGTTCTTTGTGTTTCAACAGGCAAAGAACCGGTTCTCGGCCAGGAAAATTGGTTCCAAAGCGGCACCAACACTTTGCTGGACTAAAAACGTTCTTTTACCATGTCATGCTCACGTTGGGGGCTGGGGGCAGGGTTATTGTGACCAACAACACGACGGGAATGGGAAAGCTAAGACGTATGGTGACGTACACAGTGACATAACAACATTGTTCGCTTGGCTCTCTAGTCAGTGGAAAAACAAACAGGTTATGAGAAGGTTCATGAGTGGAACCAGGACTAGTTCCAAACCGGTTCTTTTTTTGGTGGAAACGAGGTATATGAGGTTTTGGGGATCAGTTTGAGGATCCACTGAAGTTAAGAAGTTTAATCACAAGCTCTTTTCAAGCTTTTGTATAAGGCAGGGTTCCTCAAATCCAGCCCTGGAGGGACACTGTTTGAACACTCACCTATCTGCAATTTTCTAGTAACTTTAACGGGTAACTAAACCCCTGGTCAGAGCCTGACTCCACCCACTGGCAATATTTGAAAATGCTGAAAAAGTGGGCGGACCCCAGTGGATATAGAGGGGACGAAATAGATGCTAAAACACTCTATCCTGATCATTTTCAATACTCACAATTCCAACTCCTGACTCCCTACAGTGGTTTTGACGACACAAGATGGTTTTTATACTGCCAAGGGCGTAGCTCGCGTGGTGAGCTGAAACCTGCGTACGTCACGAAGTGCGGAACATCCAATAGGAAAATTCAACTGCAGTAGCCACCGTTCAACCTGAAGAGGGCAGCACTAAGACGTTTTTACACCATATATTGTAGAAATAGAACACTTTATAAACAAATGTCAAAAAAGTTACTTGAATCAATGACTGGTATTAATAAAGATCCATTCTTACAGATCATTAACTAAAAAAAGTTGGTTAAGTGTTTAGTTACTCTTTAAAGACCCTGATTAGCTGGTTCACTTGTGTTTGATTGGTTGGAAATAAACTCTGTAAGGTTTACATTTGCATGTTTCTGACAGTACTATAAATGCATTGCACACACTGTACAATAGTACATCTTTAAATTAGATTCAACCATTTTTATCATTTTGTTAGTTTTAAATTAAATATACACTAATGCTCAAAAGTCTTGGACGCTTACCAAGGCTCCATTTATTTGATCAAAAATACAGTAAAATACAGTAATATTGTGAAATATTATTACAATTTAAAATAACTATTTTCGATTTAAATATATTTTAAAATGTAAATTAAGCAAAGTTGAATTTTATCATTACTCCAGTCTTCAGCGTCACATGATCCTTTAAAAAACAATCTAATACGCTGATTTTCTGCACTAGAATAATTTCTTATTATTGAAAACAGCTTAATATTTTTTCCGAACCAAACCAGTCTAGGCTTATTCTCTGGACTCTCTAGATCAATAATTATCGAAAAAAAAATTGAAATTAGAAATTTCGCATTTGTTGCTATAACAGGGTAATTTACAAAAGGGGGCGTAAAAAAATGCACCCAAAAGCCTATAAATCCTAAAGGAAAACTCAGAACTTCACAAAAATTGATGAGCATATGTGTCATAACATGCTGAAGAAGCATGCACAGTTTCATGGAGATCGGACCATAGGTGGCGCTATAACTGTTAAAAAGCTTTAAAACCATGTATTTCCAATGGTAAATTGCCTGTATTGGCTGTAAATGGTGTTTTCCATCTATTATGTCAGTGGATAAATGTATGTTAAATAAAATTGAATGCCTTTTGATGCTTTTGTGCTTAAAGGCCTTAAAGGTTGTGTAGGTCAGAATTGAAAGAAAAAACTTTTTTTCCGAAATTTCTTTAAACTTTCTGTATATATCAATGCATAATTAAAATCTAAGTACTCTGAAAAAGAAAGTATAAAAATCGAGTGTCTGTAGACCTCTCACGACTGTTTTAAAGACAGCTCATTATTTCCATTCACTTCACCCCCTCCCTTCTTGGCTCCTTCCAAAGCCACGCCCCCAAAACACATGAACGCGCAACTCCGACAGCTGAGCTGAAGACGCATTATTTACCTCAGACGAGCGGAGAGGGGAGGAAGAAGTGCATGTAGTGACATCATGTCAGAAACACATGTAAATAAAAAAATCTAACTATCATTATGAAGATAAACAAATAAGTTGGATTTTATTACTCTCTATCAAGCTAGCATATTGATATTGGTAAAGCTTACAATATTGATTCGCTAACGAGCTAGTTAGTTATCTATAAGGCAAAGCTAAAAACAGGTTGCATGATACACGTTTTTCCATTGCCATCATTTACACTGTGATGAAGAGGAATTTCATGTAAGATTCATTACATATATATGGTGTTCTGCATGTAAGAGTTTGCTTGATGAAAGCATTGTTGATTCTGATGAGGACTACACACCCGAGACAAGTAAGTTACCCATAGACAGTATAAGACAGCAAGTACCGCATCGTCAGCTCGAGGACAGATCCGTGGTCGAGGGCAAAGCAGAAGGATTTTGCTATTAGGGTCCGAGGGAAGTAGAGGCCGAGCGAGGAGTGGCTGAAAGTGCAGGGCAAGGAGCACTTTTAGACAAGAGGACCTGCGTTCGAGTTTTGCATCTTCAAGCTCAAACAAGCACGCGAACAGGTATCGATCTGGATACGCGCAAGTGGGCAGTTCCTGTGTTGTAAAAGGCTGGTTGCCATGGTTGCGAGAAGTGACAAGTCGCCTAAGCCAATTGTTTCGTCCAGTTGTTCGATCCCGGTTCGAACTAATGAGCTGCGTTTAGTGCAGATTAAACGGTCTAGAGTCACTCGATTTTTATTTTTATTTTTTCAGAGTACTTTAGATTTTAATTATGCATTGATATATATAGAAAGTTTAAACAAATTTGGTAAAAAGTTTTTATAAAATTCTGACCTTCAATACCTTTAACTGCTTGAACCCCGATAAATGCTGCTTGCAGCTTTAATATTTTTGTTGAAACTGATTTCTTTTTAATTATTTGATAAATATGTTTAAAAGCACAGCATTTATTTGAAATGTAAATTTTTTGTAACATTAATGACTTTACTGTTGTCAGTGTTGGTTCCCAAAGAGACGAAACAGGATCTAAGTGCATGCAGCAGTCTTTATTTAGAGTAAACTCAATCTTCACAAAACAGAATCCCAGGAACAGAACAAACAACTTAACAAAACAGACCTGAACGACACACAGGGCTTAAATAGACAGAACATCCAATCAAAGAAATTTGAAACACCTGTGACAACTAAATCAAACCATTTGTAACCTAGGAGACTAACAGGCAGGGAACCGCAGGATGACAGGACTAATTAACAAAGCAAGAAAAACAACCTATACAGACGTGAACAGAACAGAAGAGGAGATGAAAAGCAAACTCAAAACATGACAAATGTCATTTTCAAACAATAATGCATTCTTGCTAAATACAATTTTTAATTAAAAAATGGTATAATGTAAGTATAGGCCTATTTGTAGTCAATATTCCACTCGACTTCATCTTTTTGGTTGGCATGTTGCTAAGCTTCCATTAATCATGCTTCAATAATAAGAATACAAATTGTTAGTTTGCAATTCGATTTTTATATCAGCATTGTCAATTGTTTGAAGACATTCCACAGTGACTTTTTTTGCTGTGAGTTCATTGCAGTGCATTGTGGGATTGACTTATCCATGAATGATACATAAGATGTGATGCTGCCTTACAACAGGAACAGGTTTTGCATCTGGGACACCCATATGATGCCTGAAATGCTGACTAGGTACTGGGCAGCACACTTTTTGAACAGAATTAGTCTCTCGTTCTCTTAGGCTGCCCTTCTCTGCTCGCTGCCCTGAGGAATTAATCTCTGTTTCTGACTGCTCGTGGTTTTTCTTGGCAGACTTAGAACAACACAAAATTAATGACATGGCTAATCCTACAGTCTGGCATGCTGCCACCCTCTGAAGTAACATCAACATTAAGAATTCACAGCAAATTAAAGGTCCCGAGCAAATTCAGTGCCGAGTTGGTGCTTTCCCCAACTGCTAATTTGGTCTTGACCAAACACCCCCGACTCCATACTGTAGATGACCACTAGGAATAACTTTGTTATCTCTAATTTGAAATGCTTTGTTCTGCAAATACCTGAAATCAGACATGGCTGGTTGGGAGGTCAAAGTGGACAAGACAGGATCAGATGGTATGAAGGCTCTCACACGTGCCAGAGAAAACACTGTTTCTCCTGTTGTGGTTAAACACCCAGTACAGAGTTACTGCAGTGCTTGCCAGAGCCCTCGACGCAGTCCAAACATTAACATCCTTAGTGGATTGTTTGTAAACTCGTGCAGGCATCTCAAAGCGGCCATAAAGACAATTATTATTATATAACCATGCTTTTTTCTTTTTCTTTTAGGAAAGTTTGTGCAGTTGCTTATGACATCTATATCAACTGCTATAGACAGCTCTGGCTCTAGAATCTGACTGGATGGAGTATTAATGTAGAATGTGATCTAGTTTACGGTGTATAATATTATTAAGAAATATTATTAGTGCATACTATTTATGTTACATGTAATTGTTTATTAAGCATTATTTATTACATTTTTTAAAATATTTATTAAGGAGTTTAAAAAAAAAAATTTTGCTGATAATTTACTCACCCCCATGTCATCCAAGATGTCCATGTCTTTCTTTTTCAGTCAAAAAGAAATAAAGTTTTTGAATTTTGAAAAAGATTTTAAGAGATTTTAAGTTTTTGATGGACCTCAATGGGAACCAAACAGTTCAAGGTTCAATAGACAGTTTAAGTGCAAACTGTTGAAAGGGCTTTTAACGATTTCATTTGATAAATAAAAAAATAGATATAAAAAGTTTTATAAGCTCAAATGTTCGCCTTGCTCTGTTCTGTGATGCGCGTTTGTGACTCTCCTGTTCGAACTCGTTCATCAAACTGAACAAATCTTTTTCTGAGTCAATTCGTTCATTTCGTTCGTTGAATAAACCAAATGACATGAAAAAGATTTGTTCATTTAATCATTTTGATGAATGAGTTCGAACAGGAGAGTCACAACGTGCATCAGCAGAACAGAGCAAGGCGACCAATCGAGCTAATAAAACTTATAAAACTAGTTCATAGTTTCATTGTCATGTTCTGTTTAGTTTGCATCGTTTTCCCTGTCACCTTTTGCCTGAGTTCTCATTCGTAGTTTGTTGTCATGGTTTCTGATTGATTTCTGCACCTGTTTCTTGTTCCGTTGATCATTCATTCTGTGTATTTAAGCCCTCAGTTATTTCTGTTCATGGTTCGGTGTAGTCAGTGTTAATGTGTAGTCAAGGTTTCCCCGGGGTCTTAAAAAAGTCTAAAAAAGTCTAAAATTCTGAATTTTAAATTTAAGGCCTTAAAAAGTCTTAAAAACGGCCAGATTTTCATCTGAGGTCTTAAATTTGATTTAGTCAGGTCTTAAAAAGATTTTACCCTCGTTCATTTGCCAAAACTCTGGCCGCAGAAAGTTATTACAAAGTAGCAAAAAAGTATTGAGTCGTAGCCTACAAAGCGGAGCTCTAGTGCAGGGGTTCAAACGGTTCAAACACGCCGCTCGCATGCTAGCATTAGCTCGTGGCTTGATACGAGGTAGCCCGCCAAGAGGCCAATTACACACCGGGTTTGCGCGCTCAAGTTCATTCAAATATAGGCGCGTGGCATCCGCAGCGAGATTGAAAAAATCTCACCATTTCAGATTCAGAATGCCGCAAACGAACCGAAGAACCAACCAATCAGCCCCTTCCGTAACAACACTGAAAGCTCAGTCAACATGAAGGATCGCGGTGCACCCAAACACTACGGATGTTTTTCTCTTCTCCGTGAATAAATCTTGTTGCAGACCTAACGTTACAGCAAGCGTTTCTCGGTGGTGGAAATCCATTAGCTACTAAAACGTCTTTGTCGTTGTGGAGAGCGCAGTGCATGGTTGCATAGCACTGACAGACGCCACAGATAAAATCGGCCCAAATTTTACTATTAATAATAAAAGATAAGGGGATGTGAATGTCAGTAATTTATCATTTTTTGACTCAATCTTTTTATGAAAGTTTATTTAAATACTTTATTTTAACTAGATAACCTGTTGCAAGACACTCCTTTAAAATCTGGCCATCATTTTTAATGGTATTTTAATGTTTATGTAAACAAAAACTGCATATTAATGCTAATTTTATTTGCTGGGTTTCGACATACTTTCGCAAATTGATTTCAGAATAATCATGAAATGAAATGTTCATGCCATTTCATCTCTAGGTATGATCAACTAAAATCAACTATAATTGTGTTTTACAGTATAAAATGCAAAGTACAAATTTCTATACTTTCTGTAAATGTTATTTTCTCTGACGCTCTTTCACACACACACACACACACACACATATAAAATATTTTTTTCTGAATATATATATATATATTTAATTTTGGTAATGCGTCGTGTAGGTCTTAAATTTCAATGTTTATGGTCTTAAAATGTCTTAAAAAGGTCTTAAATTTGACTTACTGAAACCTGCAGAAACCCTGGTAGTATGTTTGGTTATTCTTGGTGTTTATTAAAAGTATCTAACGATCATTCGGCATCATGCATTATTCTGGTCTTTCGGATTAAGTCAATCGTGACAATCGCATTCCTGTAGAAACAACAGGACTCAGCAAAAGGTGGATTTGCAGTTATCTTTTTGTGTCAATATACTGAATTTAGGTGTAAAACCATACCCATATATTTTGTATTGTTATATATATTAACAACTCATCAATTAAATATTTATCATCATTGCATATTCTGCATTATTGGATGTTTTTAATAAACACTGACCAAAAAACAAACAAAAAAAACTATACAGTTTTAGGGCTGGACGATATGAAGATATAGGCTATATATATTGTTTTTATATAAAGCATTCACAGGCAAATTTGCTTTATGTTTATGTCTATATTGCTTTTATTTCCCCGGTGTACGACTTCAGGCAAACATAAATGTCAGGAAACACGATTCCTGGCTGCATGTCAATATCCATGGATCACTGGATCTTTAGTAAGTTGTAAGGAACACTATATTGAGTCCAACATTTAGTTTAAATTGATAAATTTGTTCGTTTTAGTCGCATTTTCACAGTTTCCCCTATTAAATCCAGTCACGCAGCAGATCTTTTGCCACCTAGTCAGGCTGAGGGGGGTTGTTCCGGTGGGAAAGTGACATCAATGCATTCCCTCTATTGTAAACCCTGAGTGACTTTATGTCTTTTAATTTATGTCTAAGAATATGTTTTGTTTCAGGAGAGAGAAGGACTGTGGTGTCGTGCATGAAAATCGTTAACAAGACCATGACTCAAGTAAACGACAGCTACTGTCAGGTGCAGAACAGACCTTCACCTCAAATCCGCTCGTGCAACATCCACCCCTGCCAATACAGGTACCAGCTACACCACAGCTACGCCAAAATACAGCATTTTACCTGATGTGTGTGTGAGCTGTGCATTTTTGTGCTGTCAGCTTACACAAAACAAGACACTGGGTTTTGGAGCAGAGCCTGCTTCTCCTCTCTTTTTCTGGATTCAACAAACAAATTGTAGATAATGTTCCCAACAAATCCACACAGGACAAAAGACATCCAAACATAATACGAAACCTATTCTGTTGCCGTCATCGCTGTACAGATGAAGGCCGTGACACAACTTGAGTAATGATCCTTGAGGAAGAACATGCATCAGAGAAATGATTCTTGGCAATTAGCTGTACTGCTTTTCAAATGATATACATTTGTCCCGGGAATACGTATCCTCTCATTAAACTCAAGAATCAATATTTTACTCTCTCTCTCTCTCTCTCTCTCTCTCTCTCTCTCTCTCTCTCTCTCTCTCTTGCTTGTCAGTTTATTACAAGTTTGAGCTTTTTTGTCTTTTGATGCAATTTAATATTTTAAATGTCATTTGCAGATTTTTTTTTTACTCACTTCAGATCATGCTAGCTTGCGGTACGTGTCAAAATTAAATAGAAATATTTGTACTGAATAATGGGTGATAAAATTAGATTGCTCTGATTCTTTTAAGGGGCAATTATGTCTCACATTTCACACTTTAGAGGGGATGGAATGAAAAATATTGATGTGAATTTATTAATTCAGTTAATTCAAGAATTCATTAATTCTTGAGTATATCATGTTTACAGAATTATAACTTAATTTGTAAATGTTTCTTGATCTAGCAGTACAGGCCTGTTCACACCAAGAATGATAAATATAACGATAACTATAAAAGCATCCACGCCAACGGACGATAATATTATGTTTATTCTAAGTTTTTGCCTCAGGGTATACATTGCAATATTTTTATTGTTTATGAGCTGGAAAAAGTGATTCCAACAATATTATTCCTCTATGCCGCTATTGTACGACTGCGAGTTATGGGTTATGGCTATAGTTATCTCTCTTGATAAAAAATATAAATATAAAAATATATTTAAAAAAAAAAATTCTCAGTACAGAGAATTGTAGTTGCTATGTGGATGCTTATTGGTCCATTCTGATCTCTAGATATGGCACATGTTGTTTTTCCCCCACTTCTTTTTTATTGGTAACCAGATGTAAGTGTCACTTACAAAAGTAATTGCACACCTCTTTTTCTGTCTATAACCGCAAAATTGGTTTTCGTGCTTGTAAGAATGAGGTCTAATTGAGTGTTGGACAGAACAGTTTACTGTAGGTTTCCAGATGTCTCGCTGTCATCTTTCATCATGTCGTTTAAGCAGTTTATAAATACAGCTCTGTTTTTATTCTCTTTTTTTATCTGCACATAAATCAGAAGTTCATTTCAAAGCCCCACTTATGTGACAATAAAGATAATATCTGTTATATTCAGTCATGCTGCAAACATACTTAAAACATCTATATTTTATTATGTTTCCTGATTAAAAGATTTGGTATATTGTAGCGTATGGTGTGGGTGGTTTTATTTGTCACATTACAGAAGTATTGTGTAAAGGGTTTTATAGGATTGCAAATGGCTTCACACATTGACTTTAAGCACTTGTATCAGTGACGGTGTGTCAGTGTCTTCTCTAATTTTTCTGTCCTTCTCAGGTGGGTCACTGGCGCTTGGACGCAGTGTTCATTAACCTGTGGTAAAGGCTTGCAGCAGAGGGAAGTTGGCTGCGTGTATCAGCTGCAAAATGGCACATACATTCCTACCAGAGACCTGTACTGTCTCAGCTCCAAACCAGCTGGCGTACAGCACTGCGAGGGACGCCACTGCCTCACCGTGTGGGATGCCTCCGAATGGTCCAAGGTTTGAGCTCAAGTCAGCAGAAATGATTTAAATACCACATCATGGACAACAGGATTGTGCTTTTGTGAAATACATTTGAGCTACCGTTTAAACTAGAGGCTGTCAAATGATTGATCGTGATTAATCACATCCAAAATAAAAGTTTTTGTTTACATAATATATGCGTGTGCACTGTGTATAATTATGTTATATATATAAATACACACATATGCTTGTATATGTTTAAGAAATATGTTAATGTATGTACTGTATATAGATTTATATATCATTTATATATATATAAATATTTTATATATAAATACTTTTTTTTCTTAAATATACATCCATGTGTGTGCATATATATATATATATATATACACACACAAAATAATTATACACAGTGCACCCACATATATTGTGTAAACAAAAACGTTTATTTTGGATGTGATTAATCGTGATTAATCATTTGACAGCCCTAGTTTAAACATATTTTAAGAGGCCCTTTCACTTATAAAGAAATATGTGGGTGAAATGTTCAGAAATGTGGGTGGCCCTTTATAAAACAGGGTGGGAAAAGCATACAGGATGAAAACTACACACCAAATCACCAAGAAAAAATAAAACTCAGCACAGTTTCATGTTTAAAGCAGTTTCAGTTTCAAGTTTCTCATAACGTTATGGCTTGGTCCGTCATACGAGTATTTTCTTCAGCGTCTGAAATGTCATTGCGATCCATTGTTTTCCAGTTGTTTGAATCGACCGCTTTCCCGCTCGTTGCGTCACGCCCGCCACGCGCATTTTTAGACGCGGAAGTAAAATTTTCTCTCAAAAACGACTCCAGAAGCTTCTGTAGCGTATTTATAAGTATATTTTAAAGTCTATATTTTAAAATCTAGTTCCTACATTTTTTTTCTATGCATCGACTCATTGGGTCCTCTAACCTGCAATATGCCCTTTAAAGCTACACTGTGTGATTTTTACCCTCATCTAGTGGTGAAAAGGTATATGACCATCCAGTGAATATTAGTTTCTGTTCCTCTCAATTCCAATTTCGTTTTAACTCCTACGGTGGCCAATGTAGTCCAAGATTAACATGGCTTCCAGTTCAACCTCATCCATGGGTGTTAACTCAAACGTAAACGCGAAAGGCGAAGCTTGAATTAATGGGTATGTCCCTCTTTGGCTAATGTACTTTCAAGATGGAGGGGCAACATGGCGAACCGACTTTAGAACCCCTTACTCGTATGCATTTTCAATGGCATATTATACACTCACAAGAATACTTTATTACTTGAACGAAGTAAATATACATTAATGAGCACATATATTTTTGAAAGAACTAAGTGTTTTTAGCTAAGAATAACCTAAAAGAGTTACAGTGTAGCTTTAAGTATAATCAAATTGCCTGTACAATTCATTTCAACTTAAATTAAATTAAATTTAAATATCAATGTATTTTTTTTACAAATATTTAAAAAAATCAGGTTGAATCTCAAATAACTTATTAAAGAGAGTTGAAAATGCTTCAATTATTTGGTAACACTTTATTTTGATAGTCCACTTTAGACATTCTACTAACTATAAGTGACTTCAACTACATGTCAACTAACTGTCATTAGAGAGACTGTCAGCTTAATATCTGCTAACACTTTATTTAGTTGGTCCCCCAACAGACATTCAACTGACTATACTGTAAGTAACTTGGCGACTACAAGTAAACTTATTCTCCTAACCCAAAGTCTAACACCTAACCATAACCTGACAGTCTACTATAATACACTAATACTCTAATGAGAGTTAGTTGACACGTAGTTGAAAAGTTACTTATAATTAGTAGAATGTCTAAAGTGACTATCGAAATAAAGTGTAACCAATAATTTTTATGAGTTGAAATAATGTATATGTTGCCATGAGTAATTTTTTTTACAGTAAATGAAAAAACATTAAAATGGCTCTTCCTTTTTCTATCAAGTATGTCAGTGTAAATATTATATGAATTTGTGTTTAGAATTTTTTAACTATAAAAATTTTTGTACTTACCTTTACATGTACTCCTGCAATATTAGTCTGAGACGACAGAATTTCTGGTTAAAAACATGTCTGTGTCAGTTAATTACCCGGATTCACTGCAAGCCTAGCCTTGGTTTCTTTCAGCATTTGTGTGCTGCGTTTCTAGAATGCAGCTAAAGATGTGAAGCAGGAACACAATGATCAAAAACGTCCTTCTAGCGCATGTTTACTTAGAATAACAATAGAAAAACTGTGCTATAGAATTCAGAAACACATTCTGAATGAATAGCTCCTTATGATGTTAGAATGAGCACATAGAGTATAAAGCCCCTTTTATGAGACGCATCCTGTACCATTGGACGTAAATGTGTTCTGAGGGCACCTGAAATGTGCTTGTGTCTGTGGGGCTTTGTCCTGGCCTATGGAGGGCACTGTGGTCGTTTTTCAGCCTCTGCATCTCATTTCAGATCTTCATGTTGTTGATATTGTAAGCACTTCATTAGAGTGGATTCAGTCAGTGGAGAGAAGCATTAGTGAGACTCCACAGGATGTCTGTTTTAATGACCAGCACACTTCCCATCTCTTGCTTATGTCTTAATTTATCTCCATCCTTCTTTGCACCCAATTGCTCTCTTATTTTCCTCATGTTATGCTCTGACTCGCTGAATTCTCCTTGTTTTCTTTTATCCCAGTGTTCCTCTGAATGTGGTCGCGGCAGCAGAAAGCGGACAGTGACCTGCACCAATCCTCAGGGTCTCTGTGATCCCGTGTCTCGTCCCACAGAGGAGGAGATGTGTGAGGATCACTCCAAATGTTACGAGTGGAAAACCGGTGAATGGTCTAAGGTAGGGTGAGCAAACAGTCGATATAGAAATTAAATTTTAAAAGCCTGGGTCAGTAAGAGGTTTTTTTGTTTTGTTTTGTTTTTTAAGAAATGGATACTTTTATTTAGGAAGGATGCATTCAACTATTTAAAAGTGACAGTAAAAAGATGTAGCCTGGGTTTCCCCATTTTAGGCAGTCTGGATACCATGAACCAAATTTTCCCCTGAAATAGGGAACCAATCATAGAACGGGAGGGAGCACAGGCACATTTGATAGACGTACAGGTGCATTTGATAGACATTTGTAGCACCCAATAATACGGCTCTGGGTATTCGTAAACCACGCCTCAAATACGAGAAAATTTACACTACCGGTCAAAAGTTTAGGGTCGGTAAGATTTTTTATGTTTTTAAAAGAAGTCTTCTGCTTACTAAGGCTGCAATGTTTTGATCAAAATACACAAAAACACAGTAATATTGTGAAATATTATGACAATTTAAAATGACTTTTTTATGTTAATATATATTAAAATGTAATTTATTTCTCTGAAAAAAAGCTGAATTTTCAGCATCATTACTCCAGTCTTCAGTGTCACATGATCCTTCACAAATCACTCTAATATGATGATTTTATGCTCCAAAAACATGTATGATTATTATCCATGTTGAAAACAGTTTTTTACATTTTTATTTCAGGATTCTTTGATGAATAGAAAGTTCAAAAGAACAGCTTTTATCTGAAATGGAAAGCTTTTGTTACATCAAACACTACCCTTTAAAGAGTTTGGGTTCAGAAAGAATTTGTATTTTATTTCTGGGGGAAATAAATAAGAAATCAATACTTCTATTCATCAAGGATGAGTTACATTGATCAAAAGTTACAGTAAAGACATTTATAATGTTAGAAAAGATTCTAATTAAATAAATGCGGTTCTTTTGAACTTTCTATTCATCAAAGAATCCTGAAATAAAAATGTTAAAAACTGTTTTCAACATGGATAATAATCATACATGTTTTTGGAGCATAAAATCATCATATTAGAGTGATTTGTGAAGGATCATGTGACACTGAAGACTGGAGTAATGATGCTGAAAATTCAGCTTTTTTTCAGAGGAATAAATTACATTTTAATATATATTAACATAAAGTCATTTTAAATTGTCATAATATTTCACAATATAACTGCGTTTTTTGTGTATTTTTTATCAAAAAATTGCAGCCTTGGTGAGCAGAAGAGACTTCTTTTAAAAACATAAAAAATCTTACCGACCCTAAACTTTTGACCGGTAGTGTACATGTGGTTTCCAGACGACGTTTTATTCTCAATGATACGTGGTCTAACGTTAGCCAGGCTAAAAAAGATGTATAATGCTTTCAAAATATTTCTAAATTAAAAACTTTCTATTCATCAAAAAAAATCATGATTATTTTTTTACAAAACCATTAGGCAGCACAACTGTTTTCAGTGTTGCTGATAATAAGAAATGTTTCTTGAGTAGCAAATCCACATATTAAAAGGATTTTTAGAAAAAGGATCATATGACACTGAAAACTGGAGCAATAATGCTAACAATTCAGCTTTGCTGTCACAAAAAAAAATCACTTAATAGCCACTTCTGTGTAAAGATGTAACCAAATTAACAATGTCTTCGCCATGACAACACAAAGCCATGAAACCTTGACACTAAAAATAATTTAAAACAAAATGCACACATTTTAGCAGAGACATCTAGAAACATAAGCTTCACATTTCTGCGATTAAATCCTCCAAAAAATGTCCCCATTTACTTCCATTATAAGCACATCATTGCTTTTTTTACAGTAAACCAAAATGAGGGATAAATGAAAATATATAAATGGTAATCAGCATTTTTCTACAAATGCTTTCAGTTGAGCTTAACTTGTGCTGAACCCAAAGTATTCCTCTTCATAACGCATTCTGCATGTGTCCAGAGATCTTCAGCTGAATCAGTGCTTGTTGCATTGTCAAATGTGATGCATTTGGGCTGTCACTGGTTACCTTGCGTCAGCCCCAGCGGAGCTGACTGCTGCGGCCCAGGGTCGGCATCATGCCTATAAAGCAGCATCTGTCTTGTTCCTTCTTCCTCCTGAGGTCGGCGTTCCTCAGTAATGAGCTCTCGCCATCTCAGTGCAGTCACACCATTATCATAGTGCGGCTGCTTATTGCTCAAGTGCACTGGGTGGAAGAACTTTTGTCGTAGGACATTTGGGAAAAATGCTCATCCAATTTATATTTTTCTTTAGCCAATGTTGATATAGGGGCGTCGATGATCAATATAACGCTGTTTACACTAGAAGATGTAGTAACTGAAATGTAAACTAAGGGTAATAGTTATAGTCTGCTATTAGTGCACAGGTGTTTTGTGGATTGCTGCAAATCGATCAACCAGATTCTAGGTGCAAATGTATGCGTTTTATAATATAATATAATATATATATATATATATATATATATATATATATATATATATATATATATATATATATAACAAGAAATGGAATTGCTTCAAGCAGCAGTTAACAATGGCTGCAATGGCACTGCAATGGCATTAACTGTTGTGATTTTATTTGACATGTTTTTGATCAATTTGAGGCACTGGGGAGACCATGGATTCAATTGAATGCATGTTTTTATGATGTAAAGCATTGACAAGATACAACATCAAAGCTACAGCATCAGTTACATTTGCTATCAAGTTTGTTTATTTATGTTGTTTATTGGAGATAAATAGGGAATTAAATTCTCTTTGGACATTCAGGTTTAGATGAAGGAGAATAGTATATAAACTGTTTCTGATATGATTCAAAATGGCAGACAGGTAATGTAACAGAACTTGATAAATTATAAACTCTGTTAATACATCTAAATCTAAATCTACATCATAGTAGTATTATTTTTGTCTTTTTACCTTTAAAATAAAAAATACCATAACTTGCTATTCTTCTCATATGTACACACGATGCCAATGACGTACATTACATGCAATCTGTATTTATTTGATAAATATAATACTATAGTATATAGTATAAAAATACTATAAAAACAGTGATATTGTTACCTAAATATTATTATTGGAGTTTAAAATATTTTTTTTATTTGAATGTATTTTAAAAGTAATTTATTCCTGTGATGGTAAAGCATCATTACTCCAGTCTTCAGTGTCACATGATCCAAATCATTTTAATGTGATAATTTGCAGCTTAAGATAATTGCTTATTATCAATTGCTACTTTTTCACCATTCAACCAAACCATCGGTTCTCATTGCTTAACCGTTCTATCCGTGTCGAACTGGCCTGCCTGGTTTCATTTTCCACTGTGAGATTGATAGCGGACCTCTTCGGAATGTAATACAAATGCTTCAGTCGTTGGCTTGGTAACGCAAGAGTTTTATAGACTTTATGAGATGTAAATAGTGACTGCTTTATGCAGGGGTGGACTGGCCATCTGGAGCACCGGGACTTTTACCGGTGGGCTGCTGGCCAATGTGGGCCGGTCCGGTACACGTATTAATAAAAATAAAAATAAAAAATAAATTTTTATATATATATATATATATATATATATATATATATATATATATATATATATATATATATATATATATATATATATATATATATATATATATATATATATATATACTGTATATGAAACCAAAGTTCCATTTCATGTTCAGTTAGCCATTTCACTCAGAAATATGGCACAATATGGTAGTAAAGTCAGTTGTAATTTCTATTTCGTGCTATCTAAAGTTTCATTTTAGATGCATGCTCTGTGTTAATTTTTGTTGCAATATTACGACTTTCAAGACTCAACAACAAATTGGAGCATCAGGATATCTTGTAGGTTCCTGATTGGGGTTTATGTTTCTCTCTGAGCTTCACCTTACCATCGTCCCCCATCAGAAGCCACAGATGTTGAAGTTGTTTGAGATGGAGGCTTGCTGAGACGTTTGAAGGTTGCGCCTCATAAGGATTATGTTTCAGACTGAGGGTCTGCGGTTGAGCCGAATGGTGGGATTGATTTTTGGTAGAGGCTTGTCTGATCTCAACTTCACGCCTAAGATTAATTTAGCATTAAATGTTTCTTTTGCATTTTATCAGTGCCTAAAAAAACATGATTAAATCATTGCATGGCCTGTTGTGGTTTACTGCTTATTTTACGTGTGTCGAGAGGCTCTCAGTATTCACTTTAAAAGTCTCTGCAAAAATTGTTTGTGAAGCCGACCGTAGCGTTGTGGGGCAGAATGAGAGGAAAATAGATTCTCTCATTAGTGAGATGTTGGTGCAGAAAGCATCTGATATTTCTGCATGTGTCATGTATTTATGTAAAGAGCAGATGTTCCCTCTGTAGACCTCTTCCTTTTCATTTCAGTGATCTGCAGCTTTCCCTGTGAAAGACAAGCTACTATCACACCAGAAACTGAACTACACTGGAAATCATTTAGTGTGAATTTAATGCATATACTACTTCACTCATTTTTACAGTAATAGTTCTATAATTTATTTCTACCACGACCATGTCCTGTGAAAGTGAAGTGAAAGTGACGTGAAGGCCAAGTATGGCAACCCATACACAGAATTTGTCCTCTGCATTTAACCCAAGTGAATGCACACATTAGGAGTAGTTAGGTGCCTTGCTCAAGGGCACCTCAGTCATTTCCTGCCAGTACTGGAATGCAACCTTTGGGTTACCAGTCAGACCTGACTGCCCTACTGTGACTTCACAGTTAACAGGACGTGACTGTGATGATGTATGTGTATGTGCTGTAGTACAGCAATCTCTTTTATACTGTATTTATAGATGAACTATGAGATCTATTACAATATTGTGCTGGTGTTTGGAATTCCCAGAATGCACTGCCCCAGGGGTTATTTTAGTATTATTTAAAATTAAGGTTTTATTATTTTGATTAATATTTTGAATTAGCTCTTATTTTTTCATGTTTTCATTTTAGTTTTTGTAATTTTGTTATGTGCTTTTTTCATTTTTTATATTTTTGTTTTGCTATAATTTATTTATATTTCTGTTTTTTGTTAGTTTAAATAATTTAATTCAAATTAAATCTATTTTATTTCAATTTGCTTGCCTAGACAACATTTCTAATTTTTGTTTATAGTATGTTTTGTAAGTTTTAAGATCTTCATCTAATAATTCTATTTTATACAAAAAAATGTATACACTGTAAGAAAAAAATCCAGAAAATTACCAATACCTTGACCGTTAACTGGCATTGAGGCATTTCCTTTAACCCTAAAACAAAACAAAACACAATGAAATTACTAATTCAAAATACAGGTAAAATTCATGTGAAAAAAAAACTATACAGAAAATTTTCATATTAACACAGTAAATTGTGACGTACTTTTACAAATATTCTTAGGGCTAGTTCACACAGAACATGTTTTTGCTGTTACATAATACAGTTGCAGCATTTAATGGGAGAACTTAAAGTCACTAATTACACTTTTAACACCATTTTACACTATTCTAGTTATCTCAGATTATTCAGATACATAGGCGTAATTTGCAAGTGGGACGGGTGAGACATGTCCCCACCACTTTTTGCC
Source organism: Hybognathus amarus (assembly GCA_030378365.1). Lineage (NCBI taxonomy): Eukaryota > Metazoa > Chordata > Actinopteri > Cypriniformes > Leuciscidae > Hybognathus > Hybognathus amarus. Next base: position 246,052 of record JAQIUQ010002888.1, on the reverse strand, counting down.
AGGGTCAATATTGTCCCACCACTTTTGAAACATCTCGTGGCACGGATGAAACTAATACAAATAAATAAAACATCTCCAGTTAACTAGCTGAGCATTCATTTTGTTAGTTTGTTAAAGTAGAGGCTATCTTGCACGCTGAATTTGTTTTGTGTGTTGTTTTTGAAATCAAGTGTTGCCGCCATGGATTCAGTGTTCTGGTGTGGCTTGGCACAGTCTTCACATGGACACATGCTTCAAACCATTGCGGAAACTATCTATTCGTTACGTTGATATCACAAAGTACAATGCACACAAATGTGTCCCTGCTTGATATACCTCTGACACGCTTGGCAAAAGTTCTGCCACCAGACCATTAAAATACACACAAATAATAGTTGCTTCAGATTTATGTCTTTCTTCACGTAAAAAAATTCGCCACCAACACATAATAGATCTCATTAAACGACAAATTAAATACAATTTACTATTTAAATCGATTGCTGGACATCAGTTTGTTATTTTACATGGTTTACATCTGATTTATGATTTAACATTGTATTAGCACAATGTTATTGAGCTAATACAAACATTGTTTTATTCGTATGACTGACACGGCTTGACTGAAAGGCCTCTGCTGAATTGAAATTGCCTATTTCGACCAGGAAAATCATGCTCTTTTTCATTGTTTTGGCTGCTGTGCTCTTATCCAGGCTGTGAATGTCATCTCCTTTTCAATTATGTGGAACACATTGTGTGTTGTGGCACAAAATGAAACAACTACATATTTTGTTATATAATGGGATGAGAGATTGTAACAAGGTAGGATCAGTCTCTGTTTGGAGTGCTCTTCACTTGTCTTAATATTGCTGCACTTTGTGTGTGCATCATGTCAGCTATATTTTTTCCAATGCTATTGGACATCCAGATAATAGAATTCAGGGAACATCACATTAAAAAGTTACTCCAAATGGAAACATATATATATATATATATTTCTACGTACTTTCATCAAAATGTGTGAACAACTTTGGACCCCACTGATTTTCAGTGAAAAAAATGTGTGTATATACGTGTATATGCATATATATATATATATATATATATATATATATATATATATATATATATATATATATATATATATATATATATATATATATATATATATATATATATATATATATATATATATATATATATATATATATATATATATATATATATATATATATATATATATATATAGCTTTGAGGTTCAACTGAACTTGATGAACAATCTTCAAATCTAATTTTGTTATGTTTGAGTCATCTCCGTTGGTTTTTTTCTGGATTCCCCTTGTTTGTATCATTGCTCATATATCTTTTACTACATCAACTGTTTTAGGTATATTTGTTTTAATTGAAATAGATAAGGAGCTTTTAATGATTCAGTGTGTTGGCAGAGTGTTTACTCAATGCTCCCATTTTCCATTCAACTCTACCAGAAAAACTTTACCATTTTTATATATTTTTTAAAGTATCTTTTATTTTTATATTTTTTGGTTTTCATTACTTAAATTTCTATTTAGCTTCAATTTATATTATTTCAGATTTAGTCATTTTAGTACATCTTAGCCCCAAGGTATACGCACAGCGAATAACACATTGGTACCTAGTCGACAGTTCTCTGAGATTTGTTTTCATGTAAAGTGTTCTATCTGTAAAAACTGTTTAGCGTATAACGCTAGTATATAGGGCATAGTGTAATGAAAAATGAAAATCACTAGTTTACCAATAACAAGGCTCAAAATAGCCCCACACTAACACAGTAGCATAATGAGGGTCCTTACAAACCGAAGCATTGAGAACTTTGTAAGTGTGCAGACACGTTTAATAAGAAGATATTTTATAAAGACAGTCCACTTCGCGTATACAGGTAGGAGCCATCTTTGGAAAACAATCTCGACCAGTCAAACCAATGCTTCGGTTGGCATGAAGGGACCCTCATTATGTTACCTTGTTAGTGTGGGGCTATTTTGAGCCTTTTTTTAGTTTAACTGTATTGTTAAAGAGGGCAAGTTCACCATTCAAATGAACTGTGTCCATGTTTTTAAATGTACATTCTTCTTGCTCTGTCCATGCAATAACTGCGTCCATGTTATGAACCGAGATTTTTTATTGACTTCAACTGCTCAGTGCTCTGATATTATCAATGAGATGACCCATTTCAGGAGTGACCATAATTAAAATTTTCCATATGAATATGAGCATAGCTCACGTACATTTACTAAAATATTGAAACGTTAGCAATACTGTTTTCAAAACACAAGCACCAGTGATTGAGCATTAAAGCGCTGTTTGAAGTCCCCGCACCCCAGCGAACTGGAAGTTTTGATTGGTTTTGCACCTGAGTCAAACCTGTCTGTTATTGGCTGAAGCGCAGGGCTACACCTCAGTATTTTGAAAAGTGTCTGTCAAATTTCAGCTACTTGTCAAAGTAGGCTACATTGTATTTTTGGTGAAAAATAAATGTAGCGAAGTTGAATACTTTATTTTTATTCTACTCAAGTAAAAGTAAAAGTACCACAATTTAATTATGCAAAATAAATATGCAGAAAAAATTGAAAAATCTACTCAAGAACTGTAACGAAAAGTATTTGTAATTAGTTACTTTTCAACACAGGAATGGTCACTTGCACAATCGAGGCAGTGTCGCATCGTCACTAAAGTTTTGGAAGAATTGGCACTTTAGTGGGCCTTTAAATGCCAACCAACAGTTTACTTTAACATCAACAAAAAAGCTATATAGCTGGTTAATCGTTGTTTAAGGCTGTTGTGGTAATGCTGCCTTTCTAAAGTCATTTAAATAGGGAACACAGTAATTTGACATTTTAAAATGTCTTATTGAAGAAGCTCTGAGCTTTCTGGAGTTTCTGTATTTCTATTCATCTGTAAGGGTGTTCTCCTTACACAAACTATCTTATTCTGGAGATTTGTCATATTTAATAGCACAAATCAAAAACGGACTTCTCTTGAAGAGACACGTAGACTGTGATTCAGAACCGCCTTTGATTAGATTAGATGTTTTTGGGTTGGAGCGTGAGATTCCTCTTCTCATTCATTGTACGTGGTATTGGGTTACGACGAGTCGTTCTGAAATCTCTCTACTCACACTTCCCTAAGTGCAGTTATAACTCTGGCGAAAGGGCAACACTGAGATCAATGCTAAACTTTCATGCTGATTTCATTTTCAATAGCCCTTCATCTCTTGTAAAATGTGAAATATTGTCTACGCTGTCGAAAGGATTTTGGGTTCCCTCAGAGGCAGGGAAATGTGTTGCTTTCATGCACCTTTTGCCACTTAGGAAAACAATTTTTGTTTGTGTCGTCTGTAGCCATGGCAGCCGACAGCTCCTATTCTATAGTCCAGGGGTCTTCAACGGGGGTCCTTGGTGACATCACAGTGTGCCTAATTTTCTGTGAAATGAAAGTGTTACATAAAAGTTTTACCTTTTTAGTCTGGTTAAATGTATTTTCCACATTGGAATGTATGAAATAAAATAGATGAATATAATAATTTTAATGCAAGTTACACTTTCATTCAAAAGTCTGGGGTCAGTAATATTTTTGTTTTTATTAAAAAAAGAAAGAAAAAATATACTTTTAATTAGAAATTGATCAAATGTGACAGGAAAGACTATTATAATGTTACAAAAGATACTTTTTTAAATAAACGCTGCTCATTTGAAACTTCTTCTCATCAGAAAAACCTGTGAAAATATTTATGAAAGATCATGTGACCCTGAATACTGGAGTAATAATGCCAAAAATTCAGCTTTGCATCACCGCAATAAATAACATTTTAAAATATATTACAATATAATTTTTTTTATTTTAATATTTCACAATATTACAGTTTTTTTGATCAATTAAATACAGCCTGGCTGAGCAGTAAGAGACTCATTTAACCCTCTGATGGCCCTCGGTTTTGAATTATTACAAATCACAGCTTTATTGGAAGGTTATGGTACTTTTTTGGCATTTGGTGGTATGTGAATAAAAAAAAATGAGGTCATGATCCGAGCGTGCTAAGTGGTCGTAAAAAAAAATAGTCACCTTTGTGGTCTTCGGTCAGAAATGACCAACCCAGAGGAAATGAATGGGAAATTTACAAAAAAACCCAAAATTTCTTGGAATTTTTGTTTGTACAATTCTACAAATTGGCTACGATTCTTAAAAGAAGTATACCGCAGTAAAAGGGTGACACTCTACAACAGTTAAAACAAAACTCTACACAAAAAAGACAACACAAAAATAATTTATTTATTTATTTATTTTTTATTAAAAAATTGTTTTGAGATTGTTTCAATTATACATTCAAATCCACCAAAAAAATAAATAATACATTTTTGTTCATAAACAGCTGGCGATTTCACATGCCTCTCCATAGAGAGCTGTACGTGTCCATCTAGTGGTTACACCATGATTATATGCTTTTTCTCTATACTGTAACCAGATGGTGCTAATTTTATTAAAAAATTATTATTATTTTTCAGAAACAAAACAAAAAACAAAAAAAACCAACCCCAAACTTTTGAATCCAAGTGTATATAAACATTTACATAAATGCATATTTTAGGCCAGGCTGAAAATGCACCATTTTATATATTGAATATGTTTAGTTCCCTGAGTACTATTGATGTCAATGATGTTGTCTGTGCCATAATGAGGTCAATTTATTTTGTTTATCATTTCATCATACCGTCTGCTCCCAGCTCTACTCAGCCAGTGATGAACTGACTGAATTTGTTCCTGTCCTGTTGAACTATAAGTCTATTAAAATGTATTAGATTGTCACAGAGATACGTTGATTTAATTTTGCCGACGTGTTATTGGAGAAATAAAGCTTCCTTTGGGTTTTAACTGCGTGAGTGTGACGATCGTGGCAATACGCTGACATAATGGCTCCTGCTTGTCTCACAGGAATCAGAACAGTACATTACTGAAGAAAGCTGTACACCTGTTGTCTTTCTCTGGAAATATAATTCAGTCAATTTGCAATGAGCAGATTCTCACATAATTCTGTATATGTTTGTATATTAAACATTTTGGCTATTTTTAATGTGTAATTTCTTTATTTTAGAAGTTGAGGGTTTTTTTGTAATCAACATCACACAGATATTGTCGATAGAGCTTGAGTTGAACCTGTAACACTCCTTTAATATTAAATTTTGTGCAGCCAAAGGTTTGTTTATTGCCTGTTTCACATCTTCAGTTTTTGTCTTGCAGTGTGGCTCACACAATCCCAATGCGTTCATAAAACTCTACTCAACAATATTTAATTAGGATGCAGTTTATCAATAATGTTGATGCCTGTGAAAATGTCTGAATTTTTAGATATTGAAACAGCATGTGGTTTGCTTGAAAACAGCGTAATTATAAACTCCTCATGAGCAGAAATGTAAGCGAAAGCTGAAGATGTTTGAGAGTTTTCAAGCACTTACAGCACACTATGTAAATTAGGTCAGGCTTAAGAATCGTTATTGTTTCTGAACAGAAAAGAGGAAACTTTGGTTCTGCATGGAGACAGCACTGCTCATTAGGGTACCATGAAAATGCACTGTCTAGCATGAGTTTAAAGACAGAAACTCAGCTGTCCCTTTGACTATGTATAAAAATGCTTTATATTTTCATTTTTCCCCTTAATTGTTGTTTGGTTATTGTTTTAGTTTTCTGGATGCATTTTTGCACTGGTTTATTCAGCTGCTGCTGTTATCATATTTAGTCACTTTTTTGTAGTGTTCAAAGGTTTGTATCCTCACATAATTGGAATATATTTTTTAAATTGTTTGTCATTTTATTTTTTTTCCCATTTTAAGCAGAGAATATTGCCCACGTCTAATAATCTTTTGGAGAAATCGTACCGTGACACTCAATAAAAGTCCCACCTGATTTATAGTTATAATGGCCAAAATCACCTTTGTGTACTCTTGAATATGCAGCTTGACCAGCCTAAAAAATATAGTGTTTGGCATGATTTGATATATGATACCACTGCTATCTCATTTTATTCCTGGTTATCAATATAATCTGATTATCCAATAATATATTTAAACATGATATTGACAGTTTTGAAATATTGATTATGCATTTTTGTGAGTAAAATGAGGACTGTCAGAGCAGGTTATGATGTGATTTTTTTAATCTATTGTGATGTCATCATTGATTTATTGCAGTGCTCATCATCCTGTGGGCGGGGCTTGCAATCCAGGGTGGTCCAATGCATGCACAAAGTGACCGGTCGGCATGGCAGCAACTGCCCAGTAGTCCTGAAGCCCCCACGTACAGGCAGTGTCATCTGGGGGCATGTAACGTAAAAGTCAATGTGAACACCATCACCTCCCCTGAGACTGGGTAAGACTTTACAGTTAAAGATGTGTGTGTATCCTGATTTATAGACTATAGCTGTTGCTAGGACTCATGAAGCTTCATAATTCTTGAAGGGGCCATGGCATTTCAGACTGTGGGTCACCATTGCTAAAACTCAGCGTTTTGGCGGGGTTACAAATTGAAACAAATCAGATCTTTAGTGGACAATGCCCTCTTTTGCCCCCTCGTGGAACCAGCTTGTATACACTTCATGTCGCGTTGTTCATTACATGTCACAGAAAAATATAACAATACATTTCCATCTCATTTTATGATGCATTACTAAAGTTAGCTAATTACTAAAGAAAAAACTTTATCATCAGTTAAACGTCAGTTAATACTACCAACTAAACCAAAACTATAACCATACAAATTTTTATTAGGCCTAGTTCAAACTAAATAAACATTAACTGAATTTTAACTTATTTTATTTCACCTAGCTGACAAGGCAATATTCCTAAGGAAACTAAAACTTACAGTCTTTGTATTATATATAAACTTACAGTCTTTGATACAAATGATGAAACATCATTTTAACGTGTGTTTTAACGTGTGTGTGTGTCTGGGTAGCATGTGTATAAATGTATCGAATACATGCACAGGTCCAAGGGCTCGATTTTTTGCAAGTACACATGCTCATATGTGTACATGAAAATAATGAACATGCTCCTGAAAACTAAATTGTTCTATTATTTTCAGTCTCTCCCATTCACTTTCAATGGTCGCCCATTGTGACCATTTTTGCCCATGCCTACTCTCAGATAAATGAGGCCCACAATTTAATCGGATGCAAACAGAAATATAAAACCAGTCCTAATTGAAAGAGAACAAGTTGACAAAAAGATTGAATCCAAGATTGGGTGAAAATATGGTATAATGAGTGATTTATAAGCTATTTTTTATAGACCGGTCATTTTTGACGGGAACACCACAAGTGTGACAATGTGCCATATTTTTTACAAAACAAAAGTTTCAAAACAAAATTCCTGGTGAAACATTAGAGTAGACTAGTGTGATTAACAGTAGCCATTTAATTTTTTTTTTTTCATATTTCCAAATTTACTCATAAATTATTAATTTTTTACTCAAAAAATGAGATGCCTACTCTCAGACAAACAAGGCCCACGATTAATCGGATGCAAACAGAAATATAAAACCAGTCCTAATTGAAAGAGAACAAGTTGACAAAAAGATTGAATCCAAGATTGGGTGAAAATATGGTATAATGAGTGATTTATAAGCTATTTTTTATAGACCGGTCATTTTTGACCGGGAACACCACAAGTGTAACAAGGTAACAAAACTCCCACAAAAAAAATAAGAAAATTTTCAAAAAACAAATGAGATTTAGATATACTGTTTGGGAACAAAGTCACACCTAACATGGTCAATCAGTAAATTAGCCAATCATCCAAAAAATCTACGAAATCCAATGAAAACAATGTAAAGAAAATTTTTAACAATCAATAAATAAATAATAATCCAAATAATAAAATAAAAAAAAACAAATAAGACAAAGAGGAAATTGGACAAAGAGTTTCCAATGTAAACATGAAACAAATTTTACCTGTGTTCCAAATAATAGCATACTGCACATTTAGACATCATATGCACTTCTGATGCAAAGGCAATTCCAGTTTCTCATTATATTTTAAATTGACTTCATCACGCCTATGTTGAATGATCCAAATTTGTCCATTTCCATTTCATTTAGATGCTGCCTTAATTGTACTGTGGGCAGTAAACAGCTCACTAGGTTTTGGAATAGAGCCTTCCTTTGCTTTAAGCAATAAACATTTCATTGTACTGCATAAACATTTCATTGCCAAGACATCTGTCAAAAGAAGCATCATCTGGAAAGCATCACATTTAAATAATCTGAAATATCTAAATAAGAGCAGATTCAGGGCAGGCTGTTTTCTATGAGAAAACAATTACCCTCCGAATAGGGTTTATGACAACAAACCCACAAAAATGTATCATTAGAGACTACTAACATCTATCATGAACAAATCAAATACATTCTGAAAAACTATTCTTAGAAATATCAACAAATCAGCATTACAACTTTGCAGTGCAATTGGTAAATCAGTAAAATAAGGAAGAACATCTAAAAGGTCTAATAATATTTTCCTTACATTTATGAGCACTAAAATCACTGAACAACTGACACGCATAAGTTTAACAAAAAATAAAAGCATAGTTACTTTTTGTTCATTCTTCTTAGATTTTTTTGGTCTGCAATCATTGCATCAGAAATATGCATTATGTCAATGTGTTCATGATAAGACGCACCACTGTATATGTCTTTATTTGTGTATATATATATATTTTATTTGAAGAAGACGTGATGAAATATGTGTGTATGTATACTGTACGTGGTGCTTGTTCATGTTTGGAGCACTGAGTATATGAAATAGGCCCATAAAAACTCAAAACACAGTCCAGATATGTACTGTGACCCGCTTTGCTAAACTCATCTCTGCTACTTGCAAAAACCGCTCTCATACGAGCCCCACATGTTGTTGCATATTAAATTGTTACATTCATATTTTCCATGTGTTGGGAGTCAAACTCCAGCTCTGACCGCATCGTGAGGGAAAATGCAAACAACACTTTTGGGTTACTGTACTGAGGAAACAAACGTACGTCAAAAATGCTTACATCAAAACTAATGTTAACTAGTAAAAACCTTATTGTAAAATGTTTACGAATCGGCAGGTAACATTAATTTAAATATGAAATGTTTAGAATTAGAGACTAAAATAGTATTTTTTAATGTTTTTTTTGTAAAACATTCTCCAGTGATCTTTGTTTTATCTACAAATTCGAACAATCATTTTTACAGTGTATAACAGCAACATTGAACATTGTGTTAAGATGTCTTCTAGGTGAACTGCACACTGTTACATGTCTGGGCTGATGTATGCATGTTGTCAGGGATCATGTGATATAATTGAATCTATGAAATGCCAAGTGCTGTCCTTCTGTCATTCCTGGCAGCTGCACTGACGTACAAGTGCACGGGGGATCATGGGCGGTTACTGCAGGGTGATCCGTGATAAGAACCTGTGCCAGGACATGCGCTGGTACCAACGCTGCTGCCAGACCTGCAGAGACTTTTACACCAACAAAATGCCCCCCAAGACTTGAGAACAACACACAGAGGTTTATTTTTGCCTTTCCCATTTGTACTGTCAAGAATAATATGTTTTATATTTGAAAATGTTATTATGTGAAATTAAAAGCAGCCTGAAAGGAGTGGAACAGATATGTTCAAGCAGAACACACTATGCAAACTTTTGAAGGCACTGAGGTTAGTTACCACCAAAGGATGTACTTGCCGTGTGTTCGCCAAGCGTTACGTACTTGCATTCGTTTATTTCTTGTTTTTGGACTTGAAGGTTTCTTGTTTTGTCATGTTTTGCTGTAATACTCCCTTTAAGTCCCTGGAAGTGACTTCTTCAGCATACTGGCTCATTTCTTCAGATTACCAGCTGTGAGATTGCTTTCTTAAAGCCACTGGTTGGCCAATAACTGATGGACTTTTTTTTTCAGACTCTGATCAGTTACCTTTTAGCTTGTTTTTGCTTTTATTCCTGAGAATAATAACTTTTGGCTCAGTAAACAAAACCTAGTGATCTGCCTTTCTCCTTACAAATGGTTGCAACTAGAGTTTAAAATGAACCTGTTGCTAATCGAACTATGCAATACTGCTAGACATTAAAAAAACACAAATGTTAGATAAAATAGAAGCTGAACTGTTTTTGCTGATATATTTAGGTATTGAAAGGATGCCATTCATATTTTTATTAATTTTATCTGTTATTTCATCCATCAGCTTCTTTTTTTCTGAACTTGTTGCAATTCATTTACATTTGGTATGCATTCACGGTATCGAACCCCATGATCTTGCCATACTCAACTGTTTAAGCCATATCCTTGCATTATGCGTGCATATAATAACAGATTATGCAATGCATTATTGTAGTTCTCATTCTCTGCATTTGCAGCAAAAGAAGACATTTGTATATTATAATCAATCATTCTGCCTACGTAGGCAGCTCACTAGGTTTTGGAAAAGAGCTGAAGTAGCGTGTGTTATTTAATTCATAAAAAGCCATCTAAATGCAGTCGAGCAGCCAAGTTGATAATAAGTGACCCATTTGAGTAATTTTTCTCTTTAGGGTTTATGTATTTTATACACAACTAGGCGAATTTGTGTAAATGTCATGTATGTGTCTAATCATATTTTAGGGATCATTCACACAGTTCACACTTTTTTGTGTTTAAAAACGACCAGTGAACGGTCCGTGAAATGGAAAAAACAAGGTCTAGAGACGTGTTTTTTAAAAGTTGAACTTGATGCTTGTTTTTTCCTGTCTGATGGTGCTGCAGTGCCACAGTTGTCGCACTCTTGAGTCTCTGTGCTTGTATCTTATTCATTTGTCGTCAAGTATGAGACAATAATTCAAAAATAAATTGTAGTTTTCATATTGTGCAATAGAGGCAGTATGCAAACATACCCCATAGACAGGCCCTTTTTATTTAACAGAATTTGGAAACTTGATATGAACATCACAGTCCAAATCTCATAATTAAAATCTGGATACAATAGGAGTTTACAAGGTACTTTTACAGTTAGGAGAGAATATATCCAGCTGCAGACCCGCAGCACCACCAGTTTCAGAACCCCAGTTTCAGAACCCCAGCGCCAGAACTGGAAGTGAGGCAGGGGCGGAATTATTATTTTTGCATTATAGTTATTTTAGCAAGAATATAAGGACAAAATGAGCCTGAGAGTGAGTTCCTCATACATTGTAAGTTAAATATTTACAACATTGTTGTGATAAAACAGGCCTAGGGTTGAATTGGTCATTTTGTATACATTTGTATTGTTTCGTTTAAAAAAATTCAGAATTTTCTCTCTTTTTTAGATTTTGACATTATTATTTTACACGAAAAAATAGGCCTATTTGTATATTTTATTAAAAAAATACACATGCGTTTTTTAATTTTTTTTATTAAACACAATAAATAAATAAATAAATAAATAAATAAATAGAACATAAAATATCACAGAGGTCGAAATGAGTTATCAAATTGTGTATAATTTTGAAAACCTCCAATGCTTGTCTTGTTTTATATCTTTCAAAGCTTTATTATACAAAGTTAACTCCTTCATAAAAAAACAAAAACAAAGGTCTTACCTTCGTAAATCTACACGGAGCCTATGTATAAACTGCTTAGCTAAAATTATTAAACTGTTATACATAAAAATGCCCATAAGTTTCAAGTAGGCCTATTATTTTTTCACTATCATGATCAGGAAGTAACTCATAATACAATGAAACGGATTACTGAAACTATATACAATTATATTACACAAAATCAACATTTTAAAATGCTTATTGTACTGTAATGTAGCATCATAACATACATACGTATAGAGGTTTCATGTTCAATAAAAGCTGTTTCATGTGTAAAATACCCTCCAAATTACGTTAGGGTGGCGTTATTAGGTTTCGAACCTAAGCTCCGCCCCTCACTTACATCCCTGGCTGAGTGTTCGTTAGAACGGTAACTCCGCCCCCTTGCTTCCGGTTCAGGCACTAGGGTTCTGGCGTTGGGGTTCTGAAACTGGTGTGCTGCGGGTCTGCAGCTGGATACTATAGTTAGGATGTGGTCATAAATGTGACATTTTAAGTTTGTATTTCATAAAATAATCCCGTGACCCTGCATATGTCTACACAGTCTCATTAATATACGTATCTATACCACGAATGTCTTTAATCATGGCATTTATATGCCAAAAATGTTTTTTGCGTGCATATGCTATGCACTATAAAACCCTGGGTAGATTTAGGGGGGAGGGGGAGGGGGTGGGAGTTCGTGCGTATTATAAGCCATAAAGTGCATATCATATGCACTTGAAAAACGCGTACCATATACACGCAAAAACTGTTTTTGACGTATAAATGGCTCAGAAGAAATGACATTACGTGCTATAGATACGAACTTTCATGAGATTGGGCTGCATGAGACTTCAAAGCATACTGAGTTGCCTACTGCCTACATGGGAAGCTGCCTTCTAAGATAGTATCCTAACTGAATGAAACCTCACTAGTGACAACAACTCGTTGAGTTTTATGCTACTCCGATAAGGATGAAATGCATAGCATATTTTTGGAACAGAGCTTATGTGTGTTTGAGACCTTGGCTCCGAATCTTACCAGGTTGCAAAAGGTCACAACAGGTGCTAGACAAATTTCACTACTGTGAAATTCAGCAGTTTTTGTTTCTTCACGTTTTGTTCTTGTACTTTTGTATGTATTTAAATGAAACGTGTTTTTTAATGTTTGTTAGGATTATTTAATACATATTGTATCTACCTGCTTTTGTCCGAACTATTGGGTGCAACAGCTTCATGTTCCAGGTATAGTGGATATTGCTTGTGTATTCCAGTACTGTACGTCAATAGTTGCACATGTGATTGGTACTTAAACTTCCACTTTTGATGGTGCTAATTTGAACATTTCAGACTGTTCAAAAATATATAATAATAATAAATGTATATCCTGTATTATGCTTTTGTGTGTGTGCATCAATTTTAAATGATATTTAGGGCCCAAGCCCTGAAAGGGCGCAGAGCCCTATTGTTTTCCTTCCGATTATTTTTTTTTTTTTTTTTTTTTTTTTTTTTTTTTTTTTTTGAGCGACTATTCGGGCACTTTTGAGGCCCTTAACATGCTCGAAAACTCTTGAAACTTTGCACACGGGTCAGAACCCGCGGCCATCAGAGCCGGGCTGAAGCTGGTACCCGGGCGTGGCAGGGCGGCTCGTCAGCGCCCCCTGGAATGGGGTCCGAACACCTGGTCCATAACTCAAACACACTTGCATGTAATAATATGAAACTCGGTACACATGTCGATAGCAGAATTTCATCTATACCTCGCGTTCTTGCTTTCCACCCCAGCCCAACAGGAAGTCGGCTATTGAGGTTTTTTTGTAAAACACACGCAATGAACTTTTAAATACTCCTCCTAGAGCTCTGATCCAAATTCGACGAAACTCGGTCAGCTAGAAGTCAAGACATTGAGGATGAAAGTTTGTGTGGGGATTTTTGATATCTCGAACGGTTTGGCCGTGGCGAGGAAACGAAACTATGGCGAGAAACGTGAAACAGGAAGTGTGTCATAACTTCAGCATACATTAACTGATCTGGATGAAACTTCAGCAGTGCGTTCGCTGTAAGAGGACGATCACATGGATGTGACTATTGTGAGTCAAAGTTATAGCGCCACCAACTGGCAGCAGGAAGTGTGTCACTTTCAAAATGCTTTGAAATCACCCTCTTATTTTTACCCGATTTGCTTCAAACTTCATCTGTATAATGTACATACACGGCAGATGAAGACCTATGAATGGATTCTTGATATCTTTGAAACTGTTGCCGTGGCGACGCATCAAACTTTACCATTCTTTTAGGATGCATTCTTTTAGGGATTCGAACATTTGTCCATAAATCAAACACACGTGCATGGATTAATATGAAACTCGGTACACTCATAGATCACATCAGGCCAAACAACTTTCGTGCTCTAAGTTTTACGACAGTTCAAACGGAAGTCGGGAATTATGTTTTTTTTTTTAAAATAATTGTCCTAGAAAAACATCAAATTACAACCCATGCTGTTACCAATCACCACCAAACTCAGTGTGCATGAAGTCAAGACATTGAGGATGCTATATTCCGGACGGATTTTTGATATCTCGAACGGTTTGGCCGTGGCGGATTTTTTTGACTAAAAAAGGACACATAAAGTGTGTTATAACTTGGTTAGTTTTACTGACAGTTACAAAACTTGCCGTGTATATTGTTCTATTCAAGCCAAACAACTTTCTAATTAACAATAATAATCTCAAACCCACAGAAAGTCAGATATTGTAGTTTGAATATGATCATGCTCTTTCTGAGCCTAGGCCTGTCACACAGTCTGTGTGTGTGTGTGATTGAGTCTTTTGACACACAGTCTCTGTGTGTGTGTGTAGGGGGAGGGGGCTTAGTAATTTCACTGTGTGTCTGGCCTGCTAAAGTAAATACATTTCTTAAGCCTGGTATTTTTTAAATAAGTTTTTGTTTTTATTTTTTTATAAGTAAAGACATATAACCTGTTTAATTGTAGTGCATTGACAATAGTTTTATATAATTAGTGTATTAATTAAATTAACTTGGTCCATAAATCAAAAAGGAAGTGTGTTAAAACTTCTGCATACATTAACTGATCTTGATGAAACTTCAGCAGTGTGTTCGTTGTAAGAGGCCGATCACATGGATGTGACTATTGTGAGTCAAATATATAGCGCCACCAACTGGCAGCAGAAAGTGTTTCACTTGCAAAATGCTTTGAAATCACACTCTTACTTTTACCCGATTTGCTTCAAACTTCATCTGTATAATGTAAACACACGCCAGATGAAGAGCTGTGAAAGCATTATTCAATATCTAAGATAATGTTGCCATAGCAACGCATCAAACTTTAACATTCCTTTTTTTTGATGATTTTGAGTCTCTTAGCGGCTTTTGGGGCCCTTAATGGGTTTGAAAACTCTTGAAACTTTGCACACAGGTCAGATCCCACAGCCATCAGAGCCGGGAAGATGGTACCCGGGTGTGGCAAGGGGGCTAGACAGCGCCCCCTGGAACGGGGTCCAAAAACTTGGTCCATAAATCAAACACGCTTGCATGTAATAATATGAAACTCAGTACACATGTTGATCTCATCGTTTCATATATTCATATATTCTCCTCAAGCCGGACAACTTTCTAATTTACACTCATGAGCTAGGACCCACAGAAAGTCAGATATTTTGGTTTGAAAATGTTGAGTGTCTCTCTGAGCCTACACTTCTGTATGGCAAGCCCTTTTAACATTTAAAAGCTAAGTTTGACTATTCGTAATTAACATTGTAGATATCAACAACGTCTTTCTAGTCGTAATTACATTTTGGATAGTTTGTATTATCATTTAAGATATCTGTAACGTAATTGTGACTAGTCCGAAACGACAGATAGAGTATGGCAAGCCGTTTTAACATTTAATCATTTTAACCTACTAGTCTCTATTTTCATGCTACTAGTACTTATTTTTTAGATACTAGTATCTATTCCATTAAGTACTAGTACTTATTCATTAGCTACTAGTGCTTATTCTTTAGATACTAGTGCCTTTTCTTTAGATACTAGTGTTTATTCTTTAGGTACTAGTACCTTTTTAAAGATACTAGTACTTATTCATTAGACACTAGTCCTTATTTATTAGATACTAGTACTTATTCATTAGATGCTAGTCCTTATTCATTACATACCAATGCTTATTAATTAGTTACTAGTACTTATTCATTAGATGCTAGTACCTATTAAATAGATACTAGTACTTATTCATTAGACACTAGTACTTATTTCAATGGTGACTAGTAACTATTCTTTTGTTACTAGTCACATTTTTTCCAGTGACTTCTATGGTGATCTGTCATTCAGATATCAACTATTCAGTTCTGACTAGTATGTTAGTATGTATTCCAATTGTGGAATACATACTAGTATGTATTCCAAAGCAGGGGTTACGTTTTTGCACGTCGTGCAGAATAACCCTAAAGGCACCAAGGTGGCGGTGCCACCGGCTTTATATATATATATATATATATATATATATATATATATATATATATATATAAATATAGCTGCGAGCAGCGATGGAGGGCCAAAGCCGGCGGTATCCGCCATCCCGGTGCCTTTAGGCACCGGGGTTGCGGTGCCACCGGCTTGGGCCCGCGATCGCTGCTCGCAGCTATATTTTATGCTTATAATCAATAGCTTAGTCGTTTGATATTGTACTATCATTTACACACTAAGCCCCTATTAAAGATTTTTGGTTTTTCTTTGTCCAGATTTTTCTAGACTTTTTTTATCATGCTGCAAATAACAATATGCATTTTTTTATTATTTAAGTCTGGTTTCCTATGTGATGTTTTACCAGAAGAGCGCTCTTGTTTTTGTTCAGAGGTCTTAGCATCACAATCACAACCTTGTGAAGTTCCCCGGCTCGTTCTTCAGGAGTTGTTTGCGTTTTAATTTTGCTGATTCTTATGTCGGCTATAACACTGTGAATATATTACGTTGAGAGCGTATGCATGACGAAACGGCTGCGCGGCCTGCTGTTCTCACCCGTAAATCTGCCGCTGTCACTGTAATGACACTGGCGTAGCTGTGAAGGACGTGAGGAGAAGGTCACCGTCACGTTTAAGTGCTCATCTCAAATCCTCTGTATGCTGGAGGCCCTTTGTGTTTCGGTGAGTGCTCTGACATTCACACCATTACACAAAATAGACTGTTTAAACAATAAAGTGAAACATTGTGTCATAGGTGCATGCAATTAAAAACGTTGTTTTCATAATCTTCTCAAAATGTAATAATGTGCATCTGAAACTACTGTCTTTTTCAGCTGACATCTCCAGGGCGTCGTAACGGGCATGGGGAAGATTAGGACGGGTCCTCACCAAGCAGATTGAGCATCTCGTCCTTAAGTTCAGGGAAATCTTTTTCAGCCAGGACGACTTGGATACCATCGTAGCAGCCAGTGAACCTCTCCAGAATATGTGGCGTGTATTTCTGCATCTGTCGGTACGTGAGAGCAGATCGTTTAAGTGTTTTCAGCACATGACCTCATGTAGATCTCAATCTGAAATTTCAGCACAGAAGTTTTATTCACGTATTATGCAGTGAAGTTTCATGAGCAACTTTTTCCTCAATTTACTCAACAGCTCCTCTGTTTGCAGACTATGGCGGGAACCTCTGCAGAAATCTGCCACTCGCTCCTTAATATGCTCAAACTCTTTGGATGAAGGATGTGGACACGTTTTGGTTTCATTGCAGCCACAGATGTTCAGTGGAAATTTCTGGTGGAGACTTTTTACCACCATCTGTCTGGCTACAGGTTTGACATGGATTTAATAATTGATATTTAATGTATTATTGTTCTAAATCATGAAGGTTTCTCCTGAAAAGACTGGCACAGACAAGATGTTCAGCTTAGTTGGTGAAACTCTTTGATAAAAGAAGTCTTGATGGTTTAATTGGTAACATTTTTCAAGAAGGTTCTATTTGCTTACATTAGTTAACGTAAATCAAAACATCAAAATCATTTATTAATCTTAGTTGATCTTAATTTAAACATTTACTAAATTGACAGGAAAAGTTTTATCTGTTATTATTCTATAGTGAATCTTAGCCAACTTGAACTAACAATGAACAGTTGTATTTTTATGAACTAATGTTAACATACTGGTAGATTAATAAATACTGTGTCAAATGTAGTTCTTAGTTAATGCATTAACGTTTACTAATGGACCTTGTTGTAAAGTGTTACCATTTATTTAATTTAAAGGATATAATTTACTCACTGTCATGTCATTCCAACCCGGTATTATTTTCTAATGTCTTTGAAACACAAAATGAGATGATAGAAGGTTTGAATTTCTGTTTTTGATAGAAGGAAATGCATTTTATTTTTCTAATTAAATACATTTTTATAACTTAATTAATTATTCATCTATGTAAAACCCCTTAATTCATTTGTTCCCTTGTTAATTCCTAGTTTTGAGAAACCCTGTTCTATGCAAATGATCCGCTTGGACATTCTGTCTAGAATCTCATTTGCTGTTTCATGAAAGACTAAAAACAACATGAGGGCATGAGAGTAAATACTCGCATTCGTTTTCATTTTTTGTAATAGTTATTTCTTTAAGACTTCCATTTTGGGGCTGAAACTCCATCAGCTGTTTCTCTGCATTACTATATTGTTCAGAAGCTGATCTTCATAGGATCTTCTAGAACACCTCTAAAGTATGTTCTTACATTTACGACTTACACATGAGAACGATAGACAACAGTTAAACTTTCAATAGGACAGCAATATACAAGTGCTACAGTATGACCCTCCCAAGTTTAATCTAATGCAGTAAAGTTAATAGATATAGAATATCTTCTGATTCATTCCACTATCACATACCTTCAGATCAAACACCAAAAGAAGAAATAAGAGGACGCTTCAGCTACGACATTGTCAGGAAATCCACATGAGCTGCTTATAAATCAGGAATGAGAGCAGAAGTGTCTATCCCTGTCATATTCGCAGCAGGACACTGTTATATGTTCAAAGGCTCAATCATGTTCTTCTCCTCGATTGAAAGGTGTTTGTCTCATCACAGCCCAGCTGGTCGTCTTTGTTCCTCTGTTCATCTTGTCCTGTTCAGTAAGGCCGTGATGAAGACCTCCCAGTGAGTCCAGCAGAAATCAGCCACAGCACTCCGCTGACATCACTGGACATCTCACCAGCTTTTGTCTCAGACTGATGTTATGATGGATATAAGACACATTTATGAGGTGAAGAGATGCATCTCGAGACACTTTGTTATTCAATTGTGATGTTTTCTTCTCAGAACCAGCGAATCTTAAGGACAGTTTTTGTGAATTAGTAAAGACCCATAGTGCACTTATGTGGTTCTCATGTTGGTTATTTAGTGATTTATGCTAATGGACTATTTACTATCTGTCCCTAGAACTAAGACTTAAAATAGCCTACCGGCGTACATCAGATCCGTCCAAACTTTGTCATCTTTGAAAAGGCATTTATTTTCAATAGCTTTTATTACTGTATTGTATTGCTCAAAAGTTTGGGGTCAGTAAAGAAATGAATACTGTTATTCAGCAAGGATGCATTATATAGAACAAAGTGACAGTAAATACATTTAATTTAACACATTTTCCACAAAAATATTAAGCAGCACAACTGTTCATCATTTATAATAATCAGAAATGTTTCTTGAGCAGCAAATTGGAATATGATGCGATATTATATCATTGATATAATTCAACTTTGCTTAAAATATCTTACTGACTCCAAAATATTGAACTGTTGTGTAGTTCAGGGGTTCTCAACTCCAGTCCTTCGCGACCCACTGCTCTGCATATTGTGTATGTTTCCCTTGTTTAACACACCTGATTCAGATCCTCAGCTCATTAGGGTCAGACGTTAGAGTCTATCCTAATGAGCTGAGGATCTGATATCAGGTGTGTTAAATAAGGGAGACATACACAATATGCAGAGCAGTGGGTCGCGAGGACTGGAGTTGAGACCCCTGGTTTAGTTCACTCTAAATAAATAAACCAATTTGACAAAGGATTGTGGAGATGCCCTCTAGCACCGATTGAGATGCCGCTGTCTGCAGACTTCAGAGTCATTTCTGATGATTTTCTCCCCTGTGGATTCCTTCAGTTCTCTCTGTCCTCACACAGCCAGAATAACTAAGCAGTGAGCCACACGTAAGCTGTTATCATCTCTGAATGAAGTTGGAGGGAGAAGAGTCGCTGTGATAATGCCCTTCAGACAGAGGTGGTGTGACATTTACTCAACACTGAATAACCCTGGGGTAGATGTCCAGATTGTCTTCAAGTCCTCAGATGAGGGAACGGATGGATGTGAAGGTAACAGCTTCATGTTTTTAGACAATATGTTGGTGACATGAATGTGTTGCTCCTTTTGTATCAGAAAATTACTCAAAAAGACAATAAATACAAACATCTAATGTAACCCCAGTTCCCTGAGAAAGGGCACGAGATGCTGCGTCCGCTGATGCTATGGGAATGCACCCTCACAGAACCCAGTGACTGAGGTAAGTGTACGAACATTGCATAATATGTCAAACGCAGTGGTCACCGTATAAGAAGGGTGCATGAGATTTGTATTGGCTGAAGGAAGATTGCGGTAACGCTTCACACCTTTACAGTACAGTTACCTATGTAAATACTATGTACTTATTTTAGTAACTACAATTACTGGGTAATAACTAGTACTAACCCTGAACCCTACCCCTAAACCTACCTCTGTTCCATGTACTTACCTTATATTAGCCAGTACTTTCTAGGTAAGTACACTGTAAGTACTGTACTGTAAAAGGAAGCGATACCGATTTGCCGGCATGCCCAAGCAAAGAAGCGACAGGGGTTACATACGTAACTGTAGATGTTCCCTTTCAAGGGAAAATTGACTCTGCGTCAGCTTCTGGTGCTATGGATGGAAATTCCTTTCCATTGTACCTTTCCTAGCCAGTAGGGGTGTAACAGTACACAAAAATCATGGTTCGGTACAATACCTCGGTTTTAAAGTCACGGTTCTCTACGTTTCGATACAGCAAAAAGAAAGAAATGCCAAAGAAATGTCCTATTTGTTTAAAGAGAAAATATATTTTTAAATAAGTGTGAGTTTTCCTAGATCTTGAAACTTTCAGGTTTATAAATGGGGGTCATCTTTGAAGGATGAACAAATAATGTTTCGGTCATCACATTACAAATAACATTTATTACTTGAAAAAGATGTGTGAAGTACTTGAAAGCATTTCACCATTCCAGCCAAACTGGTTCCAGTTAGTGTTACTATATTAAATCCATGGTGAATGTTGCTGGTCTGTGGACGTAAAGTATTACTAGTTTACTCACGGCACAATGTTTATCCTGGTTTCCACAACAGCGCTGTTTGATCTAATAGAGATCTATGGTTAATAACAGAGAAATGTGAATGTATCTCACTAGATCTCGCAGTGATGTTATTACCTCAGTGGCAAATTCAAATGTTTTCTTTAATGGATCTCTTAGCACTGTGTGTTAACAGTGTTGCTTGATCGAGATCGGCTCGCGCTGCACAGATGTTGCTGGTCTGAACTGATAAACGATCCGTGAAGCACATAATGAGTAGCGCAGTTTCGTTCTGCTTTCATTCGCTTGCCATTTGATGTTGTGCAACGTTGTGTTGGCCGCGCCAGCACGAATTTTGACAGCAGAAAAAATTTACCAAGCAATTGTTTGGTTTGTATGCGCACCGAACCGGAAGCCTTGAACCGAAACGGTTCAATACGAATACATGTACCGTTACACCCCTACTAGCCAGTGCACTTTACTCACAGCCAATACACTTTACAAAGCCGGAATATTTCATAATGGCTTGGAAGGTAATGCCGGTGCTTTAAATGACAATGCAGCCTCGGAAGAGAGATAGCTAACAAGCGTCTCTTTTACCCACGGCAAAGCCCTCTTTTCTTTTTAAAAACCTAGCCCCCCTAAATTGGAATATGTAAATGATTGGGGGCTAAATATTCTATTAGAAGCTTCGGCTTCTTCCATAATCTAAACATCTCAGTATGGAGATCATGAAAAAATGGCAAGCACCAGCGTAGAGGTTGCACACGGGAAGGGAGAAATCTTTCATCTAACTTAGATTTAATAGCAGACTCCTGCCTAACCACTGGCCACTCAATGCTTAGTTTTGATACAGCTCGAGTGAGAACCTCCATGAGCTCTTCTGCTATCGGGAGTGTGAGCTTTGTATTATGGCTGGGAGAATGAGACCATTTTACCAGGCGCACTGAGACCTTTTAAATGATACCAAACATGTATAGTTACTTATTGTACATATTTAACATAGGTTTTTAGTGAGCTTTAGGTGAGGAGAAGAAGAGGGGGAGCATGGGGAGATGATGAGACTGTAAAAGTGTTGTTGCTGTTACATATGCAAGAGAAAGTTCAAATGTTAATTCTCAGGAGAGCCTTTTGCTTTCTCCGAGGGGTAGCCCAGGCTTGCTGGCACCCGCCTTACATGCTCATTGCATCAACAGCTGATGCAGCATAGAAGGGATAGCTGCAGGTCAGAGTAATTGGTGTGCCTAAAGGAGGTGTGCCGGAAGGTGAACTGCTTCAACAGAAACTATTCCCTCCCCATCAATTCCCCACACCCGTAGAGACAGCTTTCGAGACCAATGATAAAGACCTTTCTCCTCGACTCATCCTTTCATCACGCCCATTATTCCAACCTGCAGAGACCCACACTTGCTCTCGAAAGGGAATCAAATTCAATGCTACAATTTGCATAGTAAGTAGGAGTAAGAACGATACTTTATTGTCATTGTACAAAATATAAGCATGCACATTAAATTACATAAAAGCCCCTGAAGGCATATTTTAGATTGTATAAAATAATGTTGCAGTGCATGTCTTACAGTATATGTCCTTCAAAGAAAAGCAGTCATTTGTCCTTGATAGTTATAAAGAATTAGGGAGTTACTGTAGAAAAGGTCTTAGAGCAGCTACAGCTTTGTCAAAGAATCTCTGCTTTAGCCTGTTTGTCCTGGACTTAATGGGCCTGTACCTCTTCCCAGATGGTAAAGGGACAAACATTCTGCATCCTGGATGTGTGGGAACTCATAAAAATGCAGCTGGCTTTATGTAACTGACTGGCATACACTGTATCCAAGTTCAGGAGCTCAGTGCATATGATCTGCTGTTCTGTTCTAACTACACAGTCGTCTGTGGTTTTACCAAGCATACCAAACCATAATCCCATAGGCAAGTATGCTCTGTATGTTGAAATAATATTCACTAGGTAGATGTGTAGGCAGCCTGCTCTGCTTCATTTTTCATAGAATAGCCTTTGTTTTGTTTTCTTCACCTGATGAGAGGTATTGATGGACCAAGAGATAACTTGCATTATTTAGACTCCATGGATCTCCTAGTGGTCTAACCCAAACACTACCCCAGACCTATATCTACCCATAACCGAACAAAGCTCTTTGCGTGTTATATTGACGCTAAAGGCTGCCATGTGCGTTGGATTTAGAAAAGTGTCACTATATGACACCCTAGGATGAGAATGCATTGACACTACTGTTCTAAGCTTAGGGGACAGTAATAAACATTTTTAAAGATGAAGAAATTGCATTAAATGTCATTTAATTTGCATTAAATGGGAGTTTTATGAGGCAGTTACGTTGACCTTCTGATCACAATTTCCTAAGAAACTTTAACTAACACTTTTGAGAGATTTGGCTAATAGAACCAACTTTATGTCATTCACATTCAGTTTTATCTCTATTCACCTTCCAGCGAGTTTGTCACAGACAGCTTGACCTTTTGGAGGAGACTTTATATAACTATACCGACCTAGGCCTTTGTGCCCATTCAGCCCAGGCCACCGGGCTGAATGACCAGGCTCGGTTCTCTGCAGAATGACAGAGAACCATCTTTTTATTGTGGAGACCCATTCGCTTTTTATATGTACCATTTAATAAATAAAACAAATGGTAACACTTTATTTTACGACCCGCAAACAACTGTGTAAGTACCCTGAAATGTACAGTGTACGTTTCTGTAATTATAGTGTACTTCGTGTAAGTATAAAGGAACAATATGTTAAGTTTGGGGTAATAAAGGGGTAACAAGCAGATATTCAAGCAAATTATTTAATTAGTTAAAAAATAACAGGTACCTATTCTGTTAATATTTTCCAGGCAAAAATTGTACATCTGTTGTTTATAAAATGTATCACGTTTCTGGCAAAAATATGTTCTTGTGCAATGTTACAGGGTAATTTTGACATCTGTGGGTTAAAAATTAAACACGCACACACACATATACTGATAATATGATACATTTATTGGCTTTTCTTACTAGATTACTTGATGTTAAGCCAAATAATTTGTTTTTGCTATATGATTTTCATTTAGACCGTTACCTGTACCATGTGGTAAGTAGTACTTACCTTATACCATTGAATTGCAATGACACTTAAATGTCAGGGCAAATATACTGTGTAATTAAAATTTTTTCTAATTTTTTTGATAACAGTACCTTTCTCTGCAATTACAGTGCAAATAGTGTTGTTTCGTATTGCATAGTAAGTAGCTTTGTTACCCCCTTGTTCTGCGTAGTTACAGGGTAAGTGTAACCCCTGCGGGCTGTAAATTAAAGTGGTGCTTGTTACCTGGTTCTGTGTAGTTACAGGGTAAGTGTAACTCCTGCGGGCTGTACCTTAAAAGTGGTGCTCGTTTACCCCTTTATTACCCAACACTTAACATATTATTCCCTTATACCTACACGGAAGTACACTATAATTACAGAAACGTACACCGTAATTTCAGAGTACTTACACAGTTGTTTGCGGGCTCGAAAATAAAGTGTTACCAAAAAAAATGCTAAAGTTTGGGAAAATTTTCACTATCATTACTCCAGTATTTAGTGTCACGTGATTATTCACTCAATTACAGTATGCTGATTTGAAACATGTCATATTATCAATGTTGAAAATAGTTGTGCTGCTTTATAATGAATCTAACAGCACTGTGTTCACACAGAAAAAAAGAGTATTTGTCACAGTATAAATGAGGGCATCGTTTTTTGGCATGAAAATGTGCATTTAGCTGATTCAAGCTATACAGAACTGGCTTTTATGTTCACCCAATCAACAAAGCTTTAAAAACTGATGTAGATATTTCATAATTCCCCCTATTAAAATAAAAGTAACTGTACTTAACTTAAAGTAACTGTAATAAGTACCTACGGGTGTGACAGAGATGGCCTCTGACATGCTTTTGACAACTGGAAAGGCCTCAGAAGGTCTTATCAAGGACTCTCACCTCAATAATTCAATAGAGTTTGCCAGCTGCTGTTTAGGGTTTGTTATTCTCAAACCATAGATGTATATAGCTGGACTGCTGCCAGTCCACTTCATTTAATTTCAATGAACGGCTGATGAATACAGCGGTACTGTTGCTATGGTGAAATGCGCTGCAGTATTAAGTGTTTGCATGTTTGTGTTGATGTGAAGTTCTGATGATAGATGGCCTCTGTCGATTTATGATTTGAACCTTTCTTGTGATACACCTGCAATAATAGCACAGATTTTTTGTTTTTGCATTTAGCTCTGATGAGGCATGCAAGACATGAAGAGTAGTGCTGCGTGTTAATAGCTAGACACAAAACAGATGTGAATGTTAGCATTCATGACCTCAGAGATAAATTAATGCAATAAAATTAGACACAATTCTTTCTTTTTTTGTTCAATTTTGCTCACAAACAGCTGTTATGTGATTATGTCATCTTTTTAGTGTAAGAAACCAGAAGTTTCAGAAGTTTCTCACTAGCCTATTAATATTTTAACATGTGCCACTGAACAGTAAAACTTCCTATCTGGAAGTGAATAAATGTTAATAAATCATTGTAAATATATAATAATTATTTCTGCACATATTTGCACATTTTCTGATTTTGTCAACGTTTATGTTCAGTTAGTTTCATTTTATGGACTTTTAGTTTGCACCTACCAGTTTTTCTGTCTCCTTTGTTCTAAGTTTCCCGCCACTTGTTTGTCTCCTTGGTTACTAATTAGATTAGTCATTCTGTTCATCTGTGTCCTTATTCCCTTTGTTTGTTCCTTGTATTCTTATTATCCATGTTGAAAGCAGTTGTGCTGATTGTAAAGAGGTATAAGGTGAACACATATATTGAGCTTTGCATTAGCCTTGGGAATGCTCTTCACAAACAGACTGCGATTAGTAGACACTTTGTTCGGTTTCCATTTGGTTGAGAATTAGACTCTAGTGTACTTTGAGTTATGCTTGCACAGCTATTTGAGCAGAGCAATTAGTCGTAATCTCCCAGTGAACACCCAACCCAATTACAGGACGTGTCTACAGATGGCACTCCAACACACAAGAGTGAATCAATTCTGAAGAGAGTTTTTCCACACACGCACAGACACACAAACCATCAGCCATTCATCTGGTGATTCTTTCTGTTGTTCATCAGGTATAATTAAGATATTATGTGGAGAACCGCAGAGACGGGACATGATTGATTCTTAATGACGCATAACTCAGAACCACAAGCCCACTGGGTCTGATTATGATGTATTTTAATTACTTTCTCAACATTTAATGCATTGAAAGTACTTGGACTGTGGATTTGTTGGCTTTGCAAATGATGCATGGGCAAAATAACTGTTGATCACAATACATTTGCAAATGCAGAAATCATGGAAGTCCAGCCTTTTAGTTGCAAGAGCCAATCTGCTTTTTGATGTTATTTGCATTTAAAATTGCCATGTATTTGACAGACAGGTTTGATGATTTTGGCCCTTTATTTGCCTTATATTAACTTTGTCTGTCAAATTTTTCAATAGTTTATCCCAAATAGTTAAATTGTTCAGAAAACATGCCATAACTTGAGGTAGCATTCATGTTCGTAGCAACAAATGGTGACCGTTAATGTATTAAAGTGCAAATTAGATTATTTTTATTTGGCTGCATATGAATAACTGTGGTGTATTTTTTAAATGCAGCTTTCTACTTGCTTTTGACTTATTCATAAGTGTGCAGTCCTTTATCTTTCTGATCATGTGCCTCTGCATTATGCAGGTCCATGAGGTATATGTAAAGTTAGTGACTAAAAGTGAAGGGTCAATAAAAGAGTTGGAAAGAAACCTACATTTTTAGTTTTAGTTTCACACTTGCACATTGTGCTACTCTGGAATAGGATGCAGTATGTATTTAGATTATCCTGTCAAGTCTGCATTGCAAGCTGATTATTCACAACAACAACAAAAAAATCACAAAAATGTCTCTGAAAATGATTTATTTGGCCTGTAAGAGGCTCTATTGCAAGTATAGTTGCACTGTGGGCTACTCGCTATGCTAATGTAAGTGACCTGAACAATGCAGTGTGTGTGTGAATACAGAAAGGTGTATTTTGCACGTTAAGCAATATTCTAATAATGTTCAGAAAGTCCAAATCCAATTTTTGTGCATATCCGTTTAGTCCAGCAGTAGGGGAGACCGGGGGCAATTGTAACATATTTTACATTTTCCTTAATAACTCACAAACTACTTGAGATAGACTAATCATCTTTTGATACAATAAACATCAGTGGTGGAAAGTAACTAATTACAAATACTTTCGTTACAGTACTTGAGTAGATTTTTTCATTTTTTTCTACTTTCTTGAGTATAATTAAATTATGATACTTTTACTCTTACTTGAGTAAAATAAAAATAAAATATTCAACTTCTTTACATTTATATTTCATAAAAAGTACAAAGTACTTTGACAAAGGTGCCGACGGAACAACAGGGCAAGCTGACATTCAAAGTACTGCCGTGGAGCACTGCGCTTCAGCCAATAACAGACATATCTGAAGCCCTTCAGCCAATAACAGACATATCTGAAGCCCTTCAGCCAATAACAGACATATCTGAAGCACTTCAGCCAATAACAGACATATCTGAAGCACTTCAGCCAATAACGGACAGATCTGACTCGGGTGCAAAACCAATCAAAATCTCCAGTTCGGCTGGGGGAGGGGGCGGAGCGTTCAAACCGCGCTTTGACATTCAATCACTGACGCGCGTGTTTTGAATCAGTAGCGCTAACGTTTCAATATTTCAGTGAATGTAAGTGAGTATTCTGTTCATATTTTTTATTATGGCAACTACTGAAATGGGTCATATCATTGATAATACCAGAGCACTGAGCAGTTGCAGTAACAGGGCTCTCAAGTTTTGAAGACAGGCAAGAGTGACATTCCCCGCCCCAATGGGGGGGGGGTGTTGTTGGTTGTTAGGGGGGGTGGTCTTGGAATGTGGGTGTTTCATTAATAATATTAATATTGTTTTTGTGTTGTTATTAATTGCTGAGACTTGCAGAAAATGTATGACACATGGCACCGTCTCCTCCTCTAATGGGCCTACCCTTTTGGCCACCTTCTCTGGGCCAGCATCCTTTAACCTAGACTTTTTAGGGGGCTTTCCTCTCAGGGCGAATGAGAGGATGCTCGTTTGCTTTTCACCTGACATCTTTGAAAGACATATATGCAATGAATAATGCATCCATGGCCAGGATAATTATAAAATATGATTCTCTAACAGCAGTCAAGTTGTCTTTGTTTGTGTCAAACAATTTGTAAATTTGTTGTAACATTAAAACAGGAGATCTCATGACTTACTCTGCTCAGTGATATTCGGAGCTCCAGTCGTTTCCTCTGCGGGTGAACGAAACTTTTGGAAGAGATGTTGTTGCAGAATCACGTGAACAATTCCTTGAAATGCTTTTTTATTGGTTGTTGCGTTAAATCTTACCCAGATACAGTAGTGCTATTTTCTGATTGGCTAAAATTGTGTAGCCCTTTCCTTTTTTGATTGGCTGATAAAGCGACAGGCTGCGAGAGCAGGGGAGACGCGCGCTTGCGTTCCACTATGAGAGTGAAGCGGCTAAGACAATTTGGGCGCTGCAGGCATATTGAGTATATGATAAATAGTTTTTCTGCGTGAGAAATACAATGTGTGGCGGGAGTGCGTGACAAAAGACCGAAATGAGTGACTGTCACGCTCAATGCGTGACGCTTGAGAGCCCTGCAGTAAATAAAAAGCTCAGCTCATAGCATGGACGTGGTTTGCATAGACGGAGCAAGAACAATCAATGTAAGTGTTTAAAATACATGCACACAGTTCAATTAATGGTAAAGCTCACCCTGTTTAACAATACAGTCAAACTAAATATACGAAGCAAACTTTGTACAAAGCTGAAAAAACGGTGAAATAAGATTGCATGATTTAGCTGTCAATCAGATATGCAAGTGTAGTTCGTTCCCATAGCAACAGTGGGCTCCCAGCACATTTTTGGTTGGCTACAACGAAAAAAAGATCATTTAATTTAACATGTTAACCGTACCCTACTTATTTTTTTTTAATAAATTTTTTATTCATACTGTTTTATTGTTTTTCATACCTTTTTTATCAGACCTCTCCATTACCTTCTTTGCTTTCAATTACTGTTTCAAATCAAAACATTCAAATGATCTTACCTGGACTTACTTTTCAAAATTAGTAATAAAAAATTGCTCTTGACAACAGAGAAAGCTAGTAAATTTTCTCCAGTCATTCACTGCCATTATAAAGTTTGGAAGAGCCAGGCCATTTTTTAATATAACTCTGATTGTATTCGACTGAAAGCAGAAAATCATATCTTCTAAGATGACTTGAGGGAGAGTAAATCGTGGGCTAATTTTAATTTTTGGGTGAACTTTCCCTTTCAAGACATACATCATTCTTTTGAAAATACCTGATAGTTTGATGAACACAGATATATTATAACTTTAGCTATAATGTGTTTGTCTTCATGTTACACTATTTGTACCTTATTATATCCATATAAGGTATATCCTGAAATGTGTAAGTTTAATACTTCTATGCATCAGTACTGGGCCTTCAGTATGAATGAAACAGATGACATGAGAGTTTTTAGCGCTCCATTTCGCTATCATCTCCCCATTTTGGGTAAAAATAGAAAAATACTAAAGTACTTTGTAACGCAGTTACTTGAGTAGTTTTTAAGCAAACTACTTATTTACTCTTACTTGAGTCATAATATTATATTTAAGTACTTCTACTTGTAAAATGCAAAATGTCAGAGTGTTACAATTGCCCCCGCCAAGGGGTCAGTTGTAACAGTGTGTTGGGGCAATTGTAACACTGAGAAATAACTTCTGTTATCCCACTTTATCTCAAGTAAAAGCCTACCTCAAAGTAATCACTTTACTGCTGTTGTATTTAATATGTTACTTAAGAGTTTTTTTGTATATGGTTCAAATTCTTTTAGATGTCAGGCATCACGCGCTTTCAAAAAATAAAAGTTTACTTTGTTAATACTGGAACAAACAATTATTTGAATACACCCTTTTAAAAATTATTTACAATAGAATAAAAAAGTTTTACAATAGAATTTGGTGAAATATATTTTTTAACAGAAAAGTATGTCAACACACACAGACAAGCTTATTACAATGGGCCTTGTGGCTCGGGGGCAATTGTAACACAGTTGCTGTGTCTGAAATCTCCACTCAAACCCCTACTCCCTACCCCTATATATGGGGTTGAGAGCAGATCACTATATAGTGAGCTCACCAGCATAATAGAAACCACTTTCGGACACTACTCGATCGTCTCTTGGCGCCGTCGATTACATCATCTGTCAGCTGGTGCCGAGCCCGCTCTTGGCTAAATAGATTTTTTTTTAATTAATAAATTACATTATATTGAGCGTATTTCTCCAAAATTTAAAAACTAAGTCATTTCTGGCCGTTTCTGTTATAATTCGCTACTCCACACATGATTATACCTTATTTTTATGATCAGCGCAATGCATGATGGTATGTAGGGCTTAGGTTAGTGACCATCGGTTGTACACTACTTTTCAAAATGCATTCTGGGATACATTGAGTGGACTATTTAGGGTATAATAATCATCACTATACATTCGGACAGCACTACAAAATGGCGAGCTCACACTATATATAGTGAGTAGTGGGAGATTTCGGACACAGCAAGTGTTACAACTGCCCCCAATACTGTAGCCATGACAAAATCTTATATGCTACAGCTAGCACAACTTGTATTAACATATGTTGTTCATGTTCATTTTTAATCAATAACCTAGGCAGGACTTGACATTAACTTTTTGAGGCACTTGTCCTTCGGACAAGTAAATTTATGTTTCACTTGTCCATGCACAAAAGTCACTTGTCCGGGTAAAGATTTGTAATTTTATCTAGGGCTGCACGATTTGGGGAAAATGTCATATTGCGATTATTGAGGTCAATATTGTGGTTGTGATATGCGATTGCGATATAATAAACAAATGGTTTCATGAGTCAACTTGTTTGGTTCTAAACCAAATGATAAGTGATAATTCTGAAATTAGCAATAACAACTAAATGATTGATAACACCTATAATGATCAATAAGCCATTGATGTCTGGATAAATATTAACTGTCTAACAGGTAGGACATATACAGAAATTGAATAAAGTTATCAAACAGTCTGCACTGCATAAATTATAAATTATATATAAATTATATATATACTCCTTATTAAAGCTACATACGTTCTTTAGTCAAGAGCAGTGAGTAATTTTCTTTGTTCTTTCATTAACTTTACTGACAGAACGCTTTATTGGTAGCTGGCCCTTTAAGAGCATTTGTTGTGGACAGAGACGCGGATCTCACACGCCTCATTCTCTCACGAGTCACAACTCTTTATGTCCATCATAAGACTGCTCTTATGTAATGAAGATACTCGACAAATGACATTTTGGCTTAATTGTGTGTGTTGTTGATGTTCGTTCAAGCGCGAAAGAGAACTTCTGGTGCGCGGTCTGTGCATGCGCATTATACTGGCGCGCGTCTTCTGTGAGTCACATTCAGGACATTCACAGGCAGCGGCAAAAATGTGTTTGTTTCAAATCGGTAAAATTAAATCTGTAAAATAGACGTAACGAGTGGCACATAACGTGAAGTAACATGGCATTTTAATTTGTTTGAAATTAAACTTGTCCGGTCGGACAACTAATTTTCTCTTCTATTTGTCCTACAAAAAATCCACTTGTCCCGGACAAGCGGACAAGCCTTAATGTCGATCCCTGCTATAGGGATAAAATGCATATAAGTTTAAATTCACAGGCATCTAAATTTTATTCAGCAGAAGAAAAATACTGTACATTCAAAAAATAACTTTCATACCTCAAAATCAGTTTTTTTGTTCACAACTTCTGCTAAAGTTGAAAATCAGATAACTTAGAGAGAGAATCCTGCTGGGCGTCTCCGTCCAGCGTACGGCTAAACATGTTTTAAAATGTAAATAAGATTGTGAAACGTGTCCATGTTGTGGTTTTTGTTGTTTTTGGCGTATACGCAACACCATTGCCATAGAAACCAATGCAGATGTTCCGAAAGACGAAAGAGCGGATTGTGAAAAACACATATATATCGAGCTAATCAGTCTGATACAGCTCGATATCACTTTCTCCATGCATATTCCTTTAATCAGAGAAATAAAAACACTACAGCTACAGTGTCATTATATGATCGAGTGAAACGCAGCTTCACATTTATCCCACAGGAAAAAAAGAAAGTTTGTTTTATTGCGGCACAATTTAGTTGCTTCTCGTTTTGTCCTAGACAGCTCCTATTAGTTACCTAAACCGATCCATTATCCCATTAACAGTTGCCATCGCAGCTGTCAGGTACAAATTGTTTTTTAATCAGTATAATGTACATGTCTGTGGCCAGAGTAAACAAACATCTGAATGTTGAGTGCAGCCGTGGGTCACTTGTCTATCACTATGTGAAAATGAGCATGTAATTTGTCTCCTGAAATGCACAATGTGGGCTGCTAAATGTTTATGCTCTAGTGAGGGATAGCAACATTCACCGTGTACTGTATTTCAACAAAATTTATTGACATTTATAGCATAGATGCTACATATTTTGGGTCAAATTCTCACTTTTCCCCCAGAATTCTGAGGTATAAACTCACAATTGTGGATTATAACATCCGTATTGCAGCATATAAACTATTTTATATATATATATATATATATATATATATATATATATAGATAGATAGATAGATAGATAGATAGATAGATAGATAGATAGATAGATAGATAGATAGATAGATAGATAGTAGATAGATAGATAGATAGATAGATAGATAGATAGATAGATAGACTTTTGTTTTCAGCAGAAGAAATAAACTCATACACATTTGGTAATCTAGAGGTAAACTATCCCTTAAATGGGTAGCTAGAGAAAAGATGTGGATATAATAACCATATCTTTGGAAACGGCATAAGCTTCAAGGATTGCAGCCTTTGGCCATGTTCTTGTATTAAAAGCATAATAGGGGTACAATTGTTTTGCAACAGCATTTTGTAGCAATGCGAGAAATAATTTGAACAATATTGGTGTTAAATAGTACTATAAATGTGTGTTAAGTGGGGTGATGTTGAGGTCTATGGATGCTGGCTGAGCCTTTCTTGAAATGATCTTACATAAAAATGACTGATAAAATATAAATAAGTATGACTGATACTCTGTTCTCCCTCATTTAAGTGAATTGGGGTTTCGGTCTGAGAACTTTCATTTGTATCATGTCATGTTTTATGCATTTATGCGAGCTGGAATATCTTATTAAAAATTTCACCAGCTTTAGTAAGATCTACGGTGAATAAAACATTGCTAAGCCTTCCTGCTTTGCAGAGAAGTTCACTGGATTTGTTCCTGGGAAAATAATATGATTAAAACATTTTGCTAATGCTTTCTCCATTGCTCTGTTCTAAAATGTGTTCCGTTGCTGGCCGTTCAATTCAAGTTTATTTGTATAGATCTTTTCACAATACATATTGTTTCAAAGCAGCTTTACAGGAAGTGCATTAGAGAAAAGTACATGGAAAAATACATTTAGTTAATCATGCATGTAATCATACAGTTTATCATACAATATTACATGTAATATTTAGGACATAACATATCGCCGACGTTTTGTCGTCTTTGCACAGATTTTGTGCAATGAAGTAATAGTGTCTTCATATAAAATTCAATATATATACTTAAATAAATGTAAATGTGATGAAGTTTTCACAATGTAAATGTTTTATAGGTATGCGTTATTTTCGGAACGTGTATGTTTCTCATACCAAAACATAACAGTTAAATTTTATGTCAGTTATGAATGAAAATGTTAAATAACAGTTAAATATTTTAAATATTTAATAAAAATGTGAATTTCTATAGCATGGCACTATATCAAAGCCAAGATCATGTGTTCAATTCCCTGGGAATGCATGATCTGATGAAATGAATACCTTAAATGCCAAGTCATTTTGGATTAAAAGTGTCTGCCAAATGCATAAATGTAAAGTTTTTTTTTTTTGGACTTTCAACTTTCTTTAGCGTGTGTAATATTGCTGTTTGAGCATGAAAAAGGTCTCCAAAGTTACAAAGCACAACATTACTCTGAAGGGAGTCATTTTCGATATCAGTTTCTAAACTGGGCCCGGTTCCTCGATAACGCTCACTCTTCAGCGCGCTATGAAGACTTAAAGGGTTAGTTCACCAAAAATGAAAATTAAGTCATTAATTACTCACTCCCATGCTGTACCGAACCCGTAAGACCTTCGTTCATCTTCGAAACACAAATAAAGATATTTTTGATTAAATCTGAGCTGGATCACTCCTCCATAGACTGCCTAAGGGACTGGCTCTTGACGGCCCATAAAGTCATGAAAGAAAATGTTTAAATATTCCATGTGCCTACAGCTGCTCAATTATTAGTTTATCAAGCAACAAAACTACTTTTGTGCGAAAAACCCATAAATAACGACTTACTGTAATATTCAACTATTCCATTACTTCCTTATGGGCCTTGAGACGAGAATTGAAGAGATTTCCAGAATGCATGCGCGAGAACTGAGATGACGACGTTCTTCTTCGACTACTTCTAGTTACCGGCTGCTACTCGGCTGCAGAGTCTTACCGCCACCTACCGTATAAGATGATGATCCATATATAAGGCGCACTGTCGTTTTTCGAGAAGATTGAAGGCTTTTAAGTGCACCTTATAGTGTGGAAAATACGGTCATTGAAAAGCGTATGTACAGCGTGCATCTTCCTCTGCTTGTAAACAGAAAGTTTTGCGCTTCCAGCTATATCAGCACATCATCTTATACAGTAGGGGGCGGTAATACTCCTAAGCGGTGAGCAGCCGGTAACAAGAAGTAGTCGAAGAAGAACGTCCTCATCTCAGTTCTCGCGCATGCGTTCTGGAAATCTCTTCAATTCTCGTCTCAAGGCCCATAAGGAAGTAATGGAATAGTCTAATAAAGTCGTTATTTATGTTTTGTTTTTTTTCGCACAAAAGTAGTCTCGTCGTTTGATAAACTTATAATTTAGCCGCTGTTGGCACATGGAATATTTAAACATTTATTTTCTTTAATGACTTTATGGGCCGTCAAGAGCCAGTCCCTTAGGCAGTCTATGGAGGAGTGATCCAGCTCTCAGATTCAATCAAAAATATCTTCATTTGTGTTCCGAAGATGAACGAAGGTCTTACGGGGTTGGTACAGCATGGGGGTGAGAAATTAATGACTTAATTTTCATTTTTGGGTGAAGTAACCCTTTAAAACAGGGTTATAACTGACGTCTTGGGACGTCTTTTGACCATACGTCAACATCCGCTGTTTTAGGGTACCCTTTAACGTCGGTTAGATGACGTTGTCGGATCCTAACCCTACCCCAGACCTAAACCTACCCCATCACCTAACTGACGTTTTAAGGTAAAGCGTCAGTTATGTGACGTCTTGGATGAGACTGTGTTAGTCTAACTGCATAAATGTACAATTCTGTGTGCATGTTCCCAGTGGATGTGGTCATTTCCGTAAAAGACCCAAGCAGCTTTAATCCCAGTTTCACGCTGGCTGCGGCGGGCTGGGCACCTGTGGGTCATATGTGGAGATTACATTATGCCTAAATAGACTGACAAATGTCACAGTGACAGCACCGCTCATTCTCCATCTCTTCCTCCCAGACACCCATGTGATCTCAGTCCAGTCAATACTGCAATCTCTGTCAACCCCAGCAGAGAAATCTCCCTGTTCCTCTGGGAGGAACCTTCCTGTCAAAGCTACTCAGTAGATATGACAGAATATCAATCACTATATGCAAACAATTGTAAGAACAAACAGTCAAAAGAAGGTCGTCAAGCACATTGCATTGGTTTACTTCACCTTTTGCTGTCAACTGCTCATTTTGAGCTGTGAACTACTTAGAGCAAATGTGCACCTTTGACCCCTGAGGTGAAAAATCAAGTTTTTAATCAGTTGTTTTTATGTGTGTGGAGTTTCAATGTGTTTTAACACAAAACCATGTGTAAATTTATACATAAACACCATTGGTGAGTAGGCCTATTTTAGGGCTATAAATCGCACATTTATACATATTTGTATATTATTTCTTACTATATTATTTGTTAACCAATCACGTCGAATGTGCAGGCGGGCTTTAGCATATCATTTATTATACTGTGAAGCAGGGGAGTCTCGAGATAAGCCAAGTTTTTCCGGTATATTTTTATGGTAATGTGAAAAATCGTGTAGATTTAGCAATACAACGGGTGAATTATGTGTATGATGTATATGAACTATGCCTTTCTCGACTGACGTAATAAGTTGTTCAAAACATTTCTAAATGTTTAGAAGGCAGACTGCAAACGGGAACATGGTTTGTTCAACAGTAGCAACACATAATTAGATGTTTGATAATGTAGTCAAGCCAAAGGCTAAGCATATCAATTCATATCAATGACGTTGTAGAGAGCGATGCATGAAATGCATTACCATTCTGTTACATCAACTTGTAGAAGAAGCGGTTTAATTCACTCTGCCTCCTTCTGAATCAGTTTCTGGTGTGAGTGAGTGGAGGCAGGGACCAATTTGCAGATTCATGGTTCCACGTATACTAAGCAATTTTAAAGAATGAAGAAATAATTTTATGGAAGTAAAATAATGCCAAATGTTGAATTGTTGAATTGCTCTACTTGCATTAATCATGTTTCCATTTTGATGCATTGTATTTTTAGGGCATACATTTTACATGGTTGAATATTTCAGCAGTGAATATTTCAATTCAAGACATTTCAAACACTTTTCATTATTAAATGCAATAATCCATATTTACCTTTCATGTTTCACTTCCAAAATATTCATGTACATTTAATTTTTTAACTGTTCAAGGCAATTTTCGGTCCAATTTATTTCGCTTTGCACATTCGCTTCCACAAATTCAGTGGTTTAAATTCGACAGTAAATTCAACATTGGCATCCAGGAACTGCAGGAAAAGCAAGGCATGTTGTTAAAATATAATATTTTCTTTTTAGCGCCTTTTAACATATCACATATTTTAGTAGTCATAATCATAAATTAGGTATCATTTGAAAGCTTACAAACTCAGAATTCCTGTGAAAACCGTTTTATAATTTAACGTTGCGTTACCTATAGACCATAGAAATGCTACTCTAAATTATTTTATTAGACTCCGCCCCTTTTGGGCATCATTATATTTCATAATTTATGATCAAAACCTTTTCTAATCTTGACAAAACACATAATGTCAGAAAGATCTGTGTCTCAAGGTTCCATATTTAGTGACAGAATTGATATTTGGACAGAAATGTATTAATTTGTTAAGGCAGAATGTATACAACTAAATTCAATGGAATTCAATGTCACCTGGTGGCTATTTTTGGTACTACGCCTAAACAAAATCTCATGGGAACTTCAATATTTGTGATATCAACTTCAAATTTGGAACATAACTTGGTTCGATTTATGTCTTTGATTTTATAGTAATTTTAGACTAAAAACTATTTTGTAAAATATATATTTTATATCAAATAAAAATATATAGTACAGTATATTTGATTTACTGTAAATTTAAACTTCCTTAACTTTTTCATACTTTCATTTTTTGAAGTGTTTTCACTTCAGCAATACTCTGTTGAGTGTTTTCTTTAAAACAAGACCAAACAATATATATTTTAAAGCATTCTTGAATTACAACCATTTAAGTTTGAATAGTGCATTTTAACCTCCATTCTCAAAAAGTAGGGTGACAGGAAAAAGGGCTAATATATTCCAATTCCACTGACTTATCAAAAAATGTGTAAGTGTAAAATATAAAAAAGTGTGAAAAGCGTTTTCATTCTCTATTTGTTTTTATATATTCTTGAGGACTATACATGCAAAGAAAACTATAGGCTTTGCTCTCCTTATTAGATGAATGTCTCTGTGAATTGACACTGTAATGAACAGTGAAATGCAGTGTGTGTGTTTGTGTGTGCTGCTGAATACTGTTAGTGTGTCATGCTGTGTTTTAGTGCAATATTGGATTTCTTGCTGCAGTCCTGTTCATTTCTTAAGGTGTTCTGCTGACTTTGTTATCCCTCACACACACACACACATACACTCCTGTATGTCATGTGAAAGCCGCCAGCTTCCATCACAGTTAAACAGCACATCTAATGAGCTGTGAAAAGCAATTGAGAAAGAGCTGTGCTTTAATTCCACCCAGCTTGGACTCATATCAGCTCTCTCAGACACATGAGCGACGCTGCATGCACTGCATTTCACAGCATGTCATTCAGACATTAAAAAGAAAAACAACCTTTGCAGCAGACGTCCTTTAAATATAGCTCTTCAGAAGTCAAAAGAAGAGAACAAGCGGAGACACACTCAGTGCTCATATCCTGAATTGGTCACTGCATGTTTCTGACAAGCATGTTTTGGGTTATTACTCTTCTATGCTTGAATTATTGGCTTTCACACCATGTTTTCTTTCAGGGATTAAATCACCAAGTGCCTAGGAGGACTATCATAGATATAGCCTAATGTATTATTTATTACACGTCAAAGCCACTATGGTGACACTAAATATTTTATTATTTTAGCCTATAGCAAAGCAATCATCAAAATGTTAAAAGCCACAGCAGCCACAAAATGCATTGACAGTATAGTACATGGTTGAACATGGCATAACATCGCTAAATATTACATTTCAAAGGCTGCAATTGCATAATAGATTGCAATATGATTTAATTGCAGAGACAAATGGAAAAGTAGATAATGATTGTGACATGTTTTGGGTCACTGCACGCAGAATTGATCTGAATTCTTTATTTTATCCAACAGTATTTTTCATGCAGATTTCATGAATATTCTGAGGCAAATTCTTATCAAATCTACTTTTGCTTTTTTAACAGTTCTGAAATATTACACATGCACTTCCAGAGAAGACCTAAAAATGTTGTGAAATTGTTAGTTACCATGGGGGGGGGGGTGTTGATTGCGATTTCACTTTTTTCATTTTAAATAGTGTGTAATGTTGCTATTGGTGCATGAACAGTATCTGCAAAGTTGCAGCGCTGAAAGTTCAATGTAAGCAGAGATATTGTCTTTTAAAAATCAGGAAGTATAATTGCCTACAAAAACGACTCGATTGGGACTACAGCTGGGTTTTAGACGTCACTAACCCACACATTTGCATCAACCCCTCCCTCCGGAATATGCAGGAAAGGGCATGATCATATTTCTGCATTTGTCAAGTGTGTTGTTCACCCAGCTGTCAGGTCTTCTGTGTGCAAGCTTTCCACGGACGCTATACTTCGTCAACAATGGAGACAATTTATGTTTGATTATGTTCCTGAAAATGACGATCGTAATCTAGCTCTCTGTGCTGTGCATTTTACAGAAGACAGCTTCCAGAATCTCCACGAGTTCAACACCGGATTCAACAAGAAACTGTTACTAAAACATGAAGCAGATCCAACTTTAAAACGAGAGGCAGCAGTTGTTGGGACACAACCTGTAAGTAGGCTAAGACTTAATCATTTTAAATGTATTTGCATGTATAATTCCAGACGTAGCCTTGTGTTTTATTTTTTTCAAATGCCAGGGCTGGCTTCATAGCCACTAGTCAACTAGTTATGCTATTTTGTGTCTACGACAAACGCGTACAAACATTATGGACCTGAATTTTGTATAAGTACTGATGTTTTAAATGTATTTTTCATGTATATATGCTTTATGACGGTTATTTTCGATTTGATCAAGAATGTAAACTAATGCCAACAATGTTTGTGTATAACATTAGTAGCCAGTCAGTTGCTATTGTTGCCAGCCAGACGCTATTGTGTCAAACAAACGTGTATAAAGTTAAAAAATTTAGCAAATTATCATTCAGAAACATTTAGTAAGAGCTGTAGTATGTGTTGAGGTTCTGCTTGACTCGATTCATTGCGGCTTTCTCGGTCTGATTCTGCCTGAAACTGATACTGCAGTTCGACACATATTTACATCTGGACCGGAGCTCATGACATGTCCGTTTCGCCCGTAAAGGTAATGGGTGTTAACCGTTCCGGACAACGTGAGCGACAGTTTAGCCAATCACAACACACCGGCCCAAACTAACCAATCTGAGCTCACAACATATTTCTGAAGGAGTGTTTTCATAGAATCAGGAAGTGAACCGCTCGTTCAGGGGACAGAGGAGAGCGCGGCTGACAATAAAGGTGAAGTTTATGAAAAATAAGACTTTAAAAAAAGAAAAAACACGAATACATGATATATTGCACCCCATAAACACAATCATGCAAAGAAAAGAAGCAGTCAACCGCCCCTTTAAGTTATATATGAATAATTAATTAAGGTTTCAGCCATGACATCATCTGCCTTAAGTCATTAATAAAGAACATACCTCATCTTCATTTTGCTCTCCATATCCTCTTAATGACAGATGCTCTTGAGCAGCAATCACATGTGCCTGTCAAAGCCCTCTCTATTAATTGTGTCACTGCTCAAGCATGTATAAATGTAGCATTTCAGCGACAGGCCATGAATACTTAGTTTATGAGTATTCAGACTCTGAATAGGTTGACCTTTCCCTGCAACCAACAAAGAGGGAGAGAGAGAGAGCAGTGCTTTATAAACTCAATCCTCTAATTATTTTGAAAAAGTCTCCCGTCCACAAGTTACAGGGCTTAAACTGTTCAGAAAATGCATGTTTATTTTGCCTCTTGCAGAGATAAATCCTTAGTGTGTTTACTAATTTTCGTTTTTATTTAATGAGCAGGTCATGCCATTTAAACATATCAAAACAATACAAAGTGCACAGCATCTAGTAGGCCTAAAATAAAACTGAATAAAAGTGTTTTAAGTGATTGTGAAAGGTTTTAGAAACATGGGAATGGGAAATCATGTTACACAAACCTACATTCAATTCTTATCACACTCCAGCACAGTAGATGGCAGTATGCACTTAGTACTAGTTAAGTTGGTTCACAATCAACAGTAAATTCAGTGAAGAAAAAAAAGAGGAGCAAGACTGGTTGAACCTTATACCCTGAAAATAAGGCGTTATTTGAAGGGACAGCCAGTTGTAAAACCATATGGACTTTACTGAGTGCGCTTATTCAATCCCATATTGCACCGCAGCAACGAGGATACAACGATGTATGCTCAACGGCTGTGGTAAACATAAAAAGCATAAAATTATATATAAATATATATATATAGTCTTTATTTATAATATTTTTCCTACAATTTAGAAGTCTGTTTATTGACTCTTCAATTTAGCTGACTGAGGTCACAACCTTGATGACAGTGACAGCAGCTGCCATGTTGATTTGAAATATTCCATCCCATCATAAATGGGATTTTGTATGTAGTGAAGATGCATTGTGAATGTAAAAAGATTGTTTTAGAAAAAGTTAAAGGGATACTCCACGGCTTTTTTTCATATTTAAAGGGACATTGTGTAGGAATTGCTGCCATCTAGTTGTGAAAATGTATTTTGCATTCAGACGAATTGTGCTCTCCAGCACCTCGCTTTAACAAATGCGTGTTGCATCTACGGTAACCATTATGTACCAAAAAGCTATGACTGGATTATCACTTCGTTAAGTGTTCCTTCCTTCGGTCAACAGATTTGTTATTTCAATCAAACAGTGCTCTCACTGTTCTGCTCCTCCGTTTCTGCTGCTTTCAGTCACGTCACGCTGCCCTGTGGAAACGCATTGGCCTAGTACTTTATGTCCCTCTCTGCTATTATAGTTTTTCAAGATGGCGGAACTACATGGAAGCCTCCGTGGACTTACCCGTCCAAGTGCTTGGCGCAGTAATATCATCCCTCGGGAAAAATCCTCTAAAAATCCTATTTAGATATATCGAAATCGTCTTCCATTGCGATTTCATGTATATTTAAATATGTTTAGTGAAAGGTAAAACTGCGTGTAAAAAATCTGCGTGTAAAAAAATGTGTGACTTAGACGCACGAGAGATCACTTCTGGCGTGAACGTGGGAGACGGTTCAGTTCGGTTCAGTTGAACATCTGATTCAGATCAGTTTGACATCTGTTAACAAGAGATAAAAACTATATAAATACTGTTCTTTTTCTCACACAAACCGCTCGTTTCGTGTCTTAGGCCATCAGTGTGTACTTACATTCACGAGTCATTAAATCATGTTTAATTTTGACTTCTCTGTGCTTGCTCTTTGAGGTGGACCCCTAAACCTGCATTATATGACAGACAGACAACACTGGTTTGACCAAAAAATTTCACAATTGAAAATGCTTTGGAAACAAAGACACCTACATCTTGGATGCCCTTGAGGTAAGCTAAAACATATCAAAAATGAATTTCAAAGTGAACTATCCCTTTAAGGGAATTACAGTTTAATATGAAAAAACGGTGGAGTATCCTTTTAAGCTGACAATATTTGTGTGTGTGTGAAATATTCTTAACTATGATATACACAGTAGAAAGGTATGTTTTCTTTAAAATTTAAAGTAGCAGCATGAAAATGTGCTTTCAGCTCTGGTGTGGCTGGCACTAATTGATTCATCCTGAATAACTTCTGAAATTCCTCATCAGGGACTAATGAGAAGATAAGTGTTCTTCTAAACTCTGAGGAGTCGGATAGAGAGGTATTAAAACTCAGAGGCTTTTATCTTTGTTCTAGTTTAATCAGCACAGTGACTCACAGCGTATCAGATTGGCTACAGGGATAGAAAGTAAACATGTTGTAAAGCTCTTTTTGCTGAATATTTACTTGGTTCCCCCTGTGTTCTTGTGGCTAGGATGAGATGTTCTCACTCCTGAAGCCTGGGTTCCTTTCTAGGTTAAACTGATTCTTTTCTTCAGTATGTAAAGAATGCCAATTTTAATATCAGGCAGTCAATTATCTAATTATTGTCCTATTTCAAATCTACCCTTCAAAATTCCTGGAAAGTACTGTTGCCTCCCAGCTTCAGTCTTTTCTAGTGGAAAATGTATTTGATCCTTTTCAAACTGGTTTTCTCCTCTTCATACAGTAGTACTGAAACTGCTCTAGTCAAGGTACTGAATGATCTGCTTCAGTTCTATCTGGTGACTCTGGTTCTCTGTCTATAGTCCTGCTGAAGTCCCATGAACTACCCATATCTCACCTTTCAGACGTGGGTATTTTTGGTGCTGTTCTTTCTTGGTTTTTCTTTATATCTCTTTAATAGACAATTCCAAATTTCAGTTCAAACTTTTCACTTGCCTATTGCCCTCCTGAAGCAAGGTGTCCCCCAGGGATCCGTTTTCGGGCCATTATTATTCTGGTCAGATCCTCCACCATCATGGTTTTAATTATATTTTTTTACGCTGATGACATCCAATTATATATTATCTGTACACCTGCTCTATCTTTCACAACCGACAACATCTCTACTTGTGTGCATGAAATAAAAGATTGGCTTCATTCAAATTTTCAAAAACTTAACATGGAAAAAACTGAGATTATTTTTACTGGACCTCC
The DNA here is from genome assembly GCA_030378365.1 of Hybognathus amarus. Classification (NCBI taxonomy): domain Eukaryota; kingdom Metazoa; phylum Chordata; class Actinopteri; order Cypriniformes; family Leuciscidae; genus Hybognathus; species Hybognathus amarus. The sequence goes on along the minus strand of JAQIUQ010002888.1, from coordinate 202,554 downwards.
GTCACTCACTAGCAAATCTCACGGCAATGTGTATGAATTTTACGAGGTGGCTAGTTCGTATGAATTCATATGAATGACCTACCCATCACGTGGATTTAGACAAATCGTACAGAGTGAGGTTGTATGAATTTGTATGAATTAGCCACCTTTTAATCACTTCACACGAATTCTTACGACTTATTAGCTCGTAAATAGCGTTGAACCATCTAGTACCATCTAGTTAAAAATCTTGGTATAATCTTGGTATAATGGCTCTCTCTCTTTCCAGTCTTATATTAATTCTATCACTAAATCAACGTTCTTTCATCTACGTTGCATCGCCCAGCTCCGTCCCTTCATCAGTATCAATGACGCTGAAACTGTCATCCATGCATTTGTCACATCACGTCTTTATTAATGCCCTTTTCATTGGCCTATCTCCATTTCCAAATTGCAATACATTCAAAACTCTGCTGCTAGAATACTTACTCACACCAAACATTGTGCCCAACGTTTTGTACGATCTTCTCTGGCTTCCAGTGGCTTACCGTATTACATTAAAAAAAAATCTCACTTTTAAATCTCTGCACATTTGGCTCCCCCCAATCTCTGTAACCTGCTCCACACCTACACCCCGACTCGAATCTCTCATGATCCCCTGACTTTAACCTTCTTGTTGTCTCTCTGCATTGCCTTGCTTCAATGAGGGGCAGATCATTCAGTGTTGTTGCACCCAAACTATGGAGCTCTCTCCCCGATCATTCAAGTCTGTTGTGTTAATATACTATTTCTGAATTTAAAACTATGCTCAAAACTCACTTATTTTCTGAATGTCACCATTAGTTATACTACATTTCATTGTGTCTTGTATGCTGTGTGCTGCCCCATCTACATAATTATCCTTTACTGTACTTTTACTCTCATCTACCTACTTTTGTTTTGTTTGTCGTCATTGTCCATTACCAATATTGTTGCTTGTTCATTGTAAAGCAGCCTTGAGCCCTGGAAAGGTGCTATATAAATAACTTTAATATCAATAATTTATTATTATTATTAATTAAAATCCTGTAGGATGTAGATTTAGGGTTTGGAGATAGAAAGTTTGTACAGTATAAAAATCATTTTGTCTATGGAATGTCCCAATAAATCAGGAAAACCCAACGTCTGTGTGCGTGCACGGCCCACTTTGTGGTTAAGGTTCACACTGTTGCTGTGGTGAACAGATCATATGACCTTGCATTTCATTAAAAAAGATTAATTATATCTTTTATCCCTTCTCTTCTGGTCTTTCCTCACCCCACTCAGAATTAAACAGAGAGCTTATGTGACCTTAAAGATTTCATTTGTTTTAAATTTTACAAGTGTTTAAAGCTCTGCAGTGGTTTTGGATTTAAAAATTCTTTTCATTTTCTCAGTAGAGATAAAGATTTTAAGTACACATTCAATTACCTTCATCTCAGAGCAGCTTTGTTCATGGTTTCAAACTTTTTATTTAAGTTTTTTTTTTTTTAAATCTGTAATGCATCAGAGACATTTCCAGAACTGGAAACACTTTTAAATAAAATTAATAAATTAACATTTCACAATTCAATATACAGCTATGGAAAAAATTAAGAGACCACTGCCAAATCAGCAGTTGCTCTGGATTTATTATTTATAATATAAATAATAAATCCTGAGCAACTGCTGGTTTGGCAGTGGTCTCTTAATTTTTTCCATAGCTGTATGTTGTATATTGTAGTATATTATATGACATAAGATGCTAGTGTCACGGTCACCAGTCACCACCTCCTCACTATATTTCCCATCATCCTCCCTGGCCCTCACCTGCATGCACTTCCCAATCACAGAGATTGCCATCACCTGTCACCAATCTTCACTGATCATCATCCAGAACTATATAAAACTCTTTTCACAGCACTTTACCATTGTCTGTTCTCGTGATTCCCACAAAAAACAGTTACCAGCAAGAACAGTTTGTTTTCAGTCATCTGCTTCCGTCAGCTATCTGCCTGGATCTTCATTTCAGAACCTGCAACAGATAAGACCATTACTCATCCAGATATCACATCATGAACACTATTCATCAGTTATTCACCTGCTCACTTTTGCAAATAAACCTGTTGATTATGTGGAGAGTGGTTGCAGTTGAAACACAAGCTCAAGTTGATTTATTAAGTTAAATAAGTCTGACTACGTCACCCTAGGGGTTAAGCCCAGGGTCACCCCAAGACCAACATCAAACACTAACAACCCAGCTTCAGATTAAAGAAACAAACTCAATCCAATATAACAATGTATATCTGCAAAGCAAATACCAAATTATTACAGCAGGCCTATGGCTCCCAACGAAGAGGAATCGCTGTGGAGTTTGGTTTTACAGGGCACACGTTCATGCGCGCACACACACACACACACATGTAGTCTAATCACATGATCACACTCAAAGTGTACACTTCTCATGATGATAAAGAACCACCACTACAAGGAAAAAGAGCACTCGGCCATAGAACCCCAGCCAGCTCCTATAGTAGAAAATAACAAAAAGAAACTAGACAAATGAACATAGAAATGACAATAAAGCAAAAATAAGAAAAAGGTAAAACCAATAACCTAAAAGGATCAAAGAGTTGGTCTTGAGATTATTACAAAGCAATTTTAACTCAGTAGATGCTCACACAAATGGGATGACATTAATGGATATCAAATCACATGCATCCAGATAACCACTTAGTTTTTAGTTTTTTTTTTTTTAAATAAAGCAAAGGAAAAGAAAAAGAGTTACTGGTAAATCAAAGGAACAAAGCAAGAAAATATGAAGCAGGGCAGTAAAACGACACGATAAGAGAATCAAACGAGCAGTCCCCTTTTCGTTAAAGTGAGCGTGGCTATCAGCAGCGATTTAACAGCGTGAGCAGTAACAAACGATTATTCATTTGTCAATGCAGAATCCTTACATAAACTTACTGTACATTCTCGTAATTTTATGATATTTTGATCTTCAATAAGACTATTTTTCTGTTTGGTCATCCACCAGACGAAACGTTGAAATACTTCTGAAAAGTAATTGCACAACAAATTTTAAACAGCATTTATAAAATTATGATAAAAAGCAATCTTTCCTTTAATTCATTCAAAAGCAGCACATCAAGGTTTGCTCTGTTGTTTTTTTAAAAGCTGTCTTTACTAAATTTCTCTTAAAGGAAACAATGGCAGCTCAGGTGTGAGCAGAAGGTTAAAGAAAACTTCTTCTCTTCTACCTGAAAGCTACACAAATTTTTGCAACAGATTGTGTGACTCATTCAGGCAGCCTTCAAACATTTCAAATGAATAGCTCCTAAATTCAGCTGATTACCTGAGTGTTCCTGCATGCTGACGGTATCAGCACTCAACATTTCAATTACTTCACTAGTGGCAAATCATAATCAATTAAAGGTGCATTTAAATGGGCCACCAAAGCACCTGAGCTCTAATGATAAACTAAACTTGAGATTTACCAAAGATACGTTTTACAGCATTGCCTCTGAGCACAAAAATTGGTTTAGTGTCCGATATGATCAAAATTTGCCAATCCCATTACCTTATACTGATTCTTCCGATATAAGAGCGAAAACAAGTCAAGCAGTTTCTCCTGCCATTTAGTTTTGAGAAATTTAAAACATTTTCACTTTAAAAAAGGATCAGAGAAAAACAAAATCAGTTTAGATCTGTGAGTATCAAGACCATTTTGACAGACAGTTTTAAATATTTTTTGGACAATTTTTCATAATTCTGCTTATTTTCTGTCAAAGCTGTGGTGTGTCAAACCTGATTTTTTGATGCCTTCCATTATTTTGAATTATGAATTCGATACGAATGACCTACCCCTTACCCTGCCCCTAAACCTACCCATCACGTGGGTTTAGACAAATCGTATGAATTCGTATGAGTGAGGTCGTACGAATTAGTACGAATTAGCCACTTTTTAATCATTCGTTGAATTCGATACGAATTGGTTGTGAGATAGGGTAGACATTTCTGAAATTTTATCAAACTGTTACATTTTACTATGGATACTTGCCATGATACCTGCCATGAAATAATAATAATAAAAATTAAAAATAAATGAAAAAGGTAATTGCAACTTTTTAATTGAACACCCCCCAGCACACACACACTTAAAGGAGAACTCCACCGCAAAATGAACCTTTGCTCTAATTACAGCGCAGTCTGAGAGTTAGGTTATATGACGTCTATACAGCGCAGATTATACAGCGCAGTCAGTTATATGACGTCTTGGGACGTCTTTTGACCATATGTCAATATCCGCCTTTTTAGGGTCCCCTTAAACGTCAGTTAGATGACGTTATCGGATCCTAACTCTACACCAGACCTAAACCTACACCTAAACCTACCCCGTCACCTAACTGACGTTAAAGGTAAAGCGTTAGCTGTATGACGTCCCAGGATCGTTTAGCGATTTTAAAAACTGTTTAGCGTATAACGTTAGTATATGGGGGCATTTAATAAGTAAAAAGAAATCACTAGTTATTACCACTAACAAGGCTCAAAATAGCCCCACACTAACACAGTAACATAATGAGGGTCCCTACATGCAAAATGAAGCATTGAGAACTTTGTAAGTGTACAGACCGTTTAATAAGAAGATATTTTTTAAAGACAGTCCACATATACAGGCAGCAGCCATCTTTGGAAAACAGTCTCAACCAGTCAAACCACGAACAACATGCCAAGTGAGCTGAACTGTATTGTAAAGTGAACTTCTAAACTGAATGGTGTTTGTAGTTCGTGAGCCTTGTTAGTGATATTAAGTCAAGTCACATTTATTTATATAGCGCTTTTCACAATACAGATTGTATCAAAGCAGCTTCACAGTGATAACATGACAGATGTACAACACAGATAAGTAATATTGTTAAATGGTAAAAACCCGACTAAGCAAGCCAAAAGCAAGGCAAAGCAAGGCGACAGTGGCAAGGAACCAAAACTCCATCAGATTGGATGGAGAAAAAACCTTGGGAGAACCCAGGCTCAGTCGGGGCCAGTTCTCCTCTGGCTTACATTCATATTGTTTATATATAAATATTAAATATAAATATTGTTCATATATAATATGGAGCCATAACATATCGCCAGCGTTGAGTCGTCTCTTCACAGGCGTTGGGGCATCTGAGATCCCCGTGAGAGGCTGGATACAAACTGGACCTGACAAACGCCATTTTCTCGGGACAACCGTCCCGAGATAACAGCAGAAAGGCAGATGGGAGATAATTAGCATAGCTGATGTTCAGAATGATTTCCATTATACAGGAGTCAGTGTTAGAAAATCACTATCTCACAAACTCTCCGCAACCCAACCATACGTGCCGAACGTCTCGAACCGTTTGTCTAAAAGGCTGTCGAGCCCCGCTGGTGCGTTAAGCAGTTTCAGCGGCAAACGGTTCTGTATGGCATAATAGAGGACTAAAAGGTAAGCGTTATGTGAATGCTTGACTGAAGAGATGCGTCTTTAGTCTAGTTTTAAACTGTGTCAGCGAGTCAGAGCCACGAACCGTATCGGGAAGGCTATTCCAGAGTTCCAGAGTTATTAACTAACGATATCTCTTTATATGCCCCCATATAGCGTACATGCTAAACAGTTTTTAGAGATAAAACTCTTTACATTTGATTATCATGAAAACAATCTCAGAGAACGGTCGACTAGGTACCAATGTGTAATTAGGCTGAGGGTTCATTTTGCGCCGGAGTTCTCCTTTAAGGAATAATATTCCCAGAGTGTGTTGTCCTTTCATCTGTAAGCATGGTTATGCAATGTGGATTCCTGTCCGATAAGAACAAGACAGCCCCTACTGTCCCTGATATTGAAAAAATCCAATTATACTTGTTCTTCTGACACTTTAATAGGCTACCCCTTGGAATGAGGTAACATGCGCTGAGTCTGGCCTCTTTTAAGGCTATTTAGTCAGCTGGAAAATTAAGAATATTGTTCGGAGACTTTCCCGGGTTGTTGAAGTTGAGCTGTTCTTCAGAAGGCCAGTTACCACTTTCAAACATTCACTCCACATGAAAGCAGTACTTGTGTATGCCCTTCAAAGCAAAGTGATCTCAGCTATTTCATCAATGCCATGTACAATTTTAATATAAAGCATTTAGGATTTTTTGTGACCACAGAGAGTCAGGACCTCGGTTTAACGTCTAATCCGAAGGATGGTGCTCTTTGACAGTATAGTGCCCCCATCACTCTACTAGGGTGTTATGACCCACACAGACCACAGGGTGAGCGCCCCCTGCTGGCCTCACTAACACCTGTTCCAGCAGCAACCTGGTTTTCCCAGAAGGTCTCCCATCCAGGTACTAGTTACCTGGTCTTGGGATACAGGGTGATATGGTCTATAGGGTACATTTCAATGTTTTCATTTACTTGAACATAAACCTGAACCAAAAGCAGTTGAGAACCACTGTCATAGGCTATTTATTTTTAATTGTATTTCTTCTCTCTCCTTTCATCTACTGACTGCAGAAGTCTAAAACATGTCATTCATATTAACAATCAGATTAAACAATGAAGTGATATCATAATGCAGTAATACCCTTCTGATCACTGCCATTTTTAGTCATTTGACTCTCCGAAGTCCCCCCTTTGGGACAGTCGGCAAAATCCTAAGCCACACCAGCCAAATTCTAACAAGATGAGCAATGCTGAGTGAACATGCAGTAATACAATATTGATTTGTCAGGAGCAATGATATTGACTTCACAAGATGGCAAGAGTCGCGTCTGACATTGATGTTAGTGGTGCAAACATAAATGAAATGCCAGAGTTCTCTGAAGGTTCATGCAAGTGTCAACTAACAATCTAATGATAATATTTCAGCCCAGGTAATTACCATATTAATGCTATTATCAGAATCTGCTATGCATAGCATCTGGTATTTATGAATTCATGTTGTCTTAGTGACACCACTCTAATTTACCAGCTACATTGTCTATTTTTATGGCCAAATGTCAATGGTTACTATGAATCAAACTGTGGTGTGTTTTATTATAAAATAGTAAGCACCACAGCAACTACCACAGAAAAGCCATAGGCAAGATCAGTATGGTTATACATAATTCAGAATATAGATACCAATATTTTTTTTGATATATTATGTGTATCAAGTAAATTCATTTAGTTTTCTTTAATTAGTTTTTTTAATATATATAAAAGGTTCTACCAATAATTTTAATGTATTTATATAATTATGCACATGCATTTACATTTATTTTTTGAATTCAGTCTTCTACCTATCTACCAATAATTTCAATTTTTTTATATATTATCCATCCCCAAGGAAAATATTTTTTTAAATATAAATGGGTTTACCAATTATTTTCTTTTGTTGAGTCTAAAGAATTTAGATATTTTTGATTATTATTATTAATTTGTTTGTTTGATTGTACGTTCTTGTGTGCCAGGTTTATTTACGGATGCATGCATGCTGTTTCATACATTGTTTTAAGTCTATTTGTTGCCAGATTTCCACAGTGGCATCTTCCCCATAGTGTGAACGAACTGACAACTAGCCCCGCGTTCTCCCCTATTTTATCTGGCTGGTCGATCCACCGAGGATGCGCTTCTCAACTTCTTCACTTTACAGTAGTTTTCTTTTTCATTTAAACATATAGGATATGCGTCCTCTGTCATCACCACGAAATGAACATGCATGTGCCTATCAGAAGAGCGCAGAGAGTAACGTTATATTAATGCAGTGCATGCGATCTGCCCGACGCGTTTCCCGCATGGCCGAGACATTGACGCGTCACGCTGCGTGTTCTATTAAATGCACAATGTGATTTAATTCTCATTGTCGAACCTCAACCTGTCTCCACGCGCTCGCGAGTGGTCTTAAGGTGAAATTACGTCATTCTAGGTGGAAACAAAGACGAGTTGAGCTCTCTGAGCTCCATCAGATGGAGAGAGCAGCTCCCTCGCCAAACTCTCGCTGCAATCCGGATAGGATACAGATGAAGAGAAGCCATTCCATAGCATTCCCAATGGTCAGGAGGACGCGGGGATATATGTTGCTGAAGATGTGCCGTGCAACTGCAAAGAAATGCCTGTGGATTAATAATGCACTTCTGAGTTAAAACATTCCTGTCCAGTTTTTTTCCCCAGTCGACCCAGAGGACAGCAGATGGGACCGTTGAATAGGTGTGTGTTGTGTTTATTCTTCTTGGTCATTTATAATGGATCTTAAATATTTTATTTTCAAAATTTCATGGGATGATTTTAAATCCCGCTCTTTCAGCATAGTCTAGTGAATGTCCATTTTTTTACCATCGATTTTTAACGAGGCTTGGAGGTGGGTGTTTTACGCATGCACACTTGCACTGCAAATTGATTTACAGTCCTATGATGCAACTGAAACTGCATACTTGAATGTGTAAAACAATAGTTTCTTTATGCACTAGATAATGCATTTAATTCAGTAGTTCAGTATAAGACTGCCATTGAATATAAATTACCTGTATTTCTTTTCTTTTATATTAAAGACTGGGGAGACCAAATGCACAGTGGGGCACAAATCCATAGGTAAGTAAAATGAGATTTCTTTCATAGCTCAGTTGTTTATTTGACAGCAATGAGGTCAAATGGAGAGCAAATGGAGATTAGCTTTAAACATTTTTGAAATGTTCTCCTATGAAAAGTAATCTGTCATCGCACATGTGTCTTCTGAGTTTCAGGACAGATCCCAATAATAACTAAAACTGTGCTCAAATTTGCTAGTTTTATCAAAGTCTCTAGTCTAGTCTAAGAGCTATATCATATTATTATGCTTTTTAATCACAAATTCTATAACATACTATTTCAGTAAGCATCATATATATCTATATATTTATATCTATATATTATTTATACATTTGTGTTTTAATTGAAGCATGGAAATCTGTTCTTTTGCATAAGGGAGTTGCATATTTTTTCACAAAACATATTTGATTAGTGAACTAGAAATTGTTTTGAATCTTATTTTATAATATTTTTTTCTTCTTTTTTTTCAAAATTCTTAAACTTTTGAGTCTTATATTTTTAATGTGGTCTCAGACCTTTTTTACCTACTGTAAAAGTTAGAAAATTGGTAATTGAAACCCCTTAATTGATCAATCAGAATTCTGACTATGTGATATGGTCCTGCATCCTGATTTGATTTTTATGGTAGTTTGGCAGATGGCTCACATTTCCTCAGTCACTAATCATTCATCTGTCCCCTGCAGGCTGTCCTGTCTTCACAAAATCAAGAATAAAAACAGCAATGGATGCCATGCCAGAGTATTCCCTCTTTCTTGTGAGGATTTTGGAGGAATTGGATACCAAGTACAGTACCGTTTCTTACCAAGACCTTTGTAAGTCCTTGTGCGCCAGGTTTGACTTGGTCCATTTGGCTAAGCTGAGGAGTTTGCTATTCTACACAGCATGTTTGGATCCAGCATTCCCCGCAACTTCATTCAAAGACAAAATGAGGTGCTCGGTAGAGGACCAACAGTCCAAGAAGCTCATGGTAGCTGCGGACATTGTCACCATGTTCAATCTCATCCAGATGAATGGAGGAATGGCCAAGGACAAGCTGCCAATGGGTTCCAGACCCAGGTTTCACAAGAACCAATCATTTGAGTCCTGTCGATCTGATTCGGATGTGTATAAATTCAACAACAATGACAGGGCGTACAACCTCTTGGACACCAGGGGTCATCACATTTCACGTAAATCACCCTGCCCGAAGTCTGACTGCAACAACTGCCAGCAGTTTATACCAACCTCAGACCCCAACTTCCTCTTGGGAGTCAACAAGGATCTGAAATGTAGGGCAGCATCTCTGGATAAACTACAGCATCTGCCACAGTACGCCAGCGTCAGTCCTCCTCCGTGCGAGATGCAGAGCACTTACTTCCCCATGGACATCGACAGCGAGTCTACAACGGACCAGGAATCTCTTCATATCAACCCAGGGATCAAGGATACTTTTGTGTCCAGCGGAGAGCCTTTTACCGTGCACTCATGCGTGCAAAAGCGGAATATCTTCAAAGAGGATTTCCACAACCTTGTTGCCTTTTCGCCCCACCGTGATCACCAAGGAGTCCAGAGCGAATTCCAAAGCTGGTGGTGATTACCACCACAGGAGGGAGCTGAACAAGCCTCCCACTTTCTTCAATCACAGTTTTGAGCTGCCATACAGCAACCCTTACTTTGAAGCGGTCAGCGCACCCATCCAGAACAAAGGGCGGGTGAAGCATGAGAGCCTGGACGACTTGCAAGCATCCACCTACTTTGGACCTACAACAGTTTCTGAATGCGTGAGCAGTAGGAGGACTTCTAGCAAGCATGGCAAACAGCCAGCCTGGCCTGTCAAGAGCTTGAGCCTCAATACCGAAGAAGTTCCTGACTTCTGAAAGGTCCTTTTTGAACGGCAAAGTGGCAAAGGACAATCATCGTCATAACATGGAAAACGACCAACACTTTCAGTGTACAAAAGACAAGCCCACTGCCTCTCCCTCAGGTTTCTCCAAGAAGTCAAATGGAACCAAAATAAAAGACATGGCTTCTGTGGCTTGCGGACCGAGTGTTGAGAAAAGAGAGTATGGGAAAAGGTACAAGGACAAGAGCATCGTCTGTCCATCATTTCAGTCAAGTAATGTAGACAATGGCATGAGTGTTGGGACCCAGACCGAACAATCCCATCCTCAGGAAAGTGAAAGATTACCTCGGTCACAACAAATATGGAGAGAGGCCGCCATTTAAACATTCAGATGAAGACTCTGAGATTGTCAGTGACGATATCAGCGATATTTTCCGCTTCCTGGATGACATGAGCGTGTGTGACTCTCTTGGAGTTGTGCAGTCCTCGTGCTACAACAGCAACGGCTCACTGTCTCAGGTGACGAAATCAGACGGGGATAGCTCACCTGAACGCAACACTGTCAAACTGGGCAAAACCAGCATCAAACTAGACCGTCTCTTCCAGTCGTTGGAGAACTCTGATGATGAGCTCAAAGACAGCGTCTGCAAACTGGTACTCAGGATTGGTGAGATTGAGAAGAAGCTCGAGTCTCTTTCAGGGGTGCGAGGGGAGATATCTCAGGTCCTCTCAAAGCTTACTAAGCTGGATGAGAAGATTCAAGAACCAGAGGCTAATGGGAAATCAAGTGATAATGGTATGGTGGAGCAGATTAAGACTGATGCGAACCTCTCACCTCACGTTTTTCAGTGTCACACCACTGGACACAACATTAAGGTGGAAAAAAGTCCAGAATGGTGCTGCCCGGAGGATGATGCGAGCGAAACCATGAGGGTAAAAGCTTTAAAGAAAAGTGTATTCACACACAGGTCGTCCAGGTCGCAAACTGAGGAGAACAGCGTCACTGAGTCCAAAGTGGCCAGCATCACCAACTCACCTCGAGACTGGAGGACTGTGTCTTACTCCAGTCACACAGGGGAAGAAGGGAAAGAAAGAGACCGGCATTGTGAAGGCAAGGACAGACATAGGAAACCAAGAGAGGTAATAAACCCGAGTACTTTTCTTTACTGTGTGTTGAATTTGCTGTTGTGAGTGTTGTAAGCCAGATTCCATGTTGCGTTGCTATTGTGTTGGCCTGCTGAATCACTGATATTGGTGCATCTTTTTTGAATCACTTTGTCAAACTGATATGCAAAACAGATTAATGAGATCTTGAAAGTCATCAGTCTAAATCAGAATTGCTCAGACAACTCACTTCATCAACTCATTGAATCAACTGAGATGACTTGCTTGCTCATGTCAACTTGAATTGAAATGAGCTCTGAACTGTTACTGCATTGCATGTGCTTTTGAAAACCTTCTGAAGAAGGTGCTTTGAAAAGTATTGTGTATAGTGCCTTAAAATTACTTGAGTTCAAATGCAAATTTGTGAGGTGCTGAGATGCAGATCAGTCCATTCTTTGTTTTAATGGTAGAAACAGGGTTTGGCACCCACTATTGCAAAAACTAAATTGTGTAAGGTTAAAGGAGTAGTTCACTTTAAAAAAAAAAAACTTTTGCTGATAATATACTCACCCCCATGTCATCCAAGATATCCATGTCTTTCTTTCTTCAGTTGAAAAGAAATTACGGTTTTTGATGAAAACATTCCAGGATTTTTCTCCATATAATGCACTTTACTGGTAACCAAAGGGTTTAAGGTCCAAAAGACAGTTTCAGTGCAAACTGTTCAAAGGGCTTTAAACGATTCCAGATGATGAATAAGGGTCTTATAAGTCGAAACGATCGCTCATTTAAAAAAAAATAAATAACTAAGTTTAAGTTTTATAGCTCAAATGGTCGCGCTTGCTCCATTCTGTGATGCGCGTTTGTCAACTCGTTCATCAAAATGAACAAATCTTTTCCAGAGTCAATTCATTCCTTTGTTCATTGAATGAACCAAATGACATGAAAAAAGATTTGTTCATTTTGATAAACGAGTTTGAACAGGAGAGTCACGAACAGAGCAAGTTGACCATTTGAGCTTTTTTTTTAAATGAGTGATCATTTCGCTTGATTTATTCATCGCTGGAATTGATCTTAAAGCCCTTTGAACAGTTTGCACTGAAACTGTCTTTTGGACCTTGAACCCTTTGGTTCCTAATGAAGTCCATTATATGGAGAAAAATCCTGGAATGTTTTCATCAAAAACCTTAATTTCTTTTCGACTGAGGAAAGAATTACATTGATATCTTGGATGACATGAGGGTGAGTGAATTATCAGCAAAAGTTTTTTTATTTTTTTTTAAATGAAGTACTCCTTTAAGTCTGTCATATAATGTGCTGTGTGACATATTTTAGTAAATCTACCATTATGTTTGTTGATTACTGAGACAGTTGCTACAACTGTTATTTATTTAGAATTAGTCATTATGTTTTAAGAGCTTGGTTATTGTGCAAAGACAAAAATTTTAACCAGCATTGGGATTGAGTCAATCGAATTCTGTAAGCCAGGATCCTAGATACCCATTTATCTGGTTTTATACAAATCAGCAAATCAATCATGGCTACTGGAAGAATGTTACGTCAACTAATTAATATTAATGAGCCAGACAGATAAGGTTGTCAGACCGTTTCTACACCCTACATTCATGATTTTGCCTTGGCTTACACCCCTAGCTAGTTGTCTTCAATTACACTCCATCACTTCCCAAAATACATGCAGACATTTTGTTCTGGAAGCAAGCTAGCTTTAATATCATATCTCTAACAGTACAGCCGTGGTCTCTTGCGGCGCAATTATCTCAGCAATTTCCCCATTCTTTCCTACATCTACTGTAGCTGTATTTTTTTTGCAGTGGCACAGACTGTGTGCAGGACACAGTAGAGCATCAGACTAATAATTTTAATTCAATCCCCTCAGAGGAACAAGGATTTCATGGCAAATTAGTCCTGTAAAGTATTTACCAGCTCTCGAGATAATATGTTGACACATCTGAGCTGAAGCTTCAGTACTCTGAAGCATTTAAACGTCTTAAGGTAACCAAGTTCAAGGATTCCATGAATGCTGCAAGGAAGATGAAAAAATTGTATCTAAACCTCACTATGTATACCGCTTTAAGAATGTTAAAATACTTGAGGTAAACAAGCAAACAAAAAATCTGTTTCTGGGCCGAAGTCATTAGTAAGTTGGATGCAGTCTGGACTGCTCTCTGTGGATAATAGAGTATGAGCTTCCATTCTTGATCACATGCAGGTGGAAAACAATGTTTTTACAGGTTTATCAGTAGCAGAGGCTGACAGAGTTTCATTACTTGTGTAAAAGAGAGATATCCCTTGCTAATGTTTTCCAAAGTACAAAGTCCTACAGTCAGATGTCTACTTAAAGGACAACTCCGGCGCCAAAATGAACGTTTGGTCTTATTACACATTGTTACCTAGTCAACCGTTATCTGAGATTTGTTTTCATGATTGCCGAATGTAAATAGTTTTATCTATAAAAACAGTTTAGCCTATAATGCTAGTATAACGCTAGTATATAAGGCATAGAATAAAGACAAATAAAAATTGCTTGTTATTACCACTAACAAGACTCAAAATAGCCCCACAGTAACACGGTAGCATAATAAGGGTCCCTACATTCAAACCGAAGCATTGAGAACTTTGTTAGTGTCCATACAGTTTAATAAGAAGATATTTTATACACACAGTCAACTTCGCGAATACAGGAAGAAGCCATCTTTGAAATATAGTCTCTACCAGTCGATCTACGAACGCCGATCCAAGTGCGCTGAACTGTGTAGAATCTCATATGGTCCGTTGTTTCCGGAAGAAACACAAACACGAACCATTTTCTTCTCTTCAATATGTACATGTTGCCTACTGGTCGCGCTCACCTTATCACCGTATTCACATCTCACCAGCGCACTTGGATCGGCGTTCGTAGATCGACTGGTAGAGACTAGTTTTTTAAAGATGGCTTCTTCCTGTATTCGCGAAGTTGACTGTGTGTATAAAATATCTTCTTATTAAACTGTATGGACACTGACAAAGTTCTCAATGCTTCGGTTTGAATGTAGGGACCCTTATTATGCTACGTGTTAATGTGGGGCTATTTTGAGCCTTGTTAGTGGTAATAACAAGCGATTTTTGTTTGTCATTACGCCCTACTAGCGTCATGCTAGCATTATAGGCTAAACTGTTTTTATAGATAAAACTATTTACATTCGGCAATCATGAAAACAAATCTCAGATAACGGTTGACTAACAATGTGTAATTAGATCAAAGGTTCATTTTGCGCCGGAGTTCTCCTTTAAGTAAAAGTACTTGCTTTTAAAAGTAGGCTTACTTGAGTATCAAGAGTACAAGAGTACATTTTCTAAAAATTGCATTGCTACTGCCACAGTGCTTATACATTTATTCACAGAAACGTTATTAAAAATGTTAATGTTAATACCTTGGAGAATGTAAAAAGAATTGAAAGTAAAGTCAAGTCATTTTCATCTTTTTACCATGTTGTTTTATTTAACATTTAAGGAAATTCCGAAAATTTAAATAGTCTGGCAATGTGGGCCACGGCCTGGCACATCCGCGATTAAATTCCTGTGTTTCATCCATGGCTTCTGACCATGAAGTTGACTTTGGCAGAAAGCTAAAGTTGATTGCTGATAGGCTACCAATGAATGGCGCCTTCACAATCCAATCAGGATTAGAGAGGGAAACAACAAATTGAGGGTTTCCGAGATTTTATTATTTTATTTTTATTTTTTAGAAGTAATAACGGGTATTCACGGTTATGGATAGAAATGTTGTGGAGTAAAGAGTACAGTATTTGCCCCTCAAATTTACTTGAGTAAAGTCATGAGTATTCCCTAAAAATGACACTAGAGTGACTAGAGTAAAGTACAGATCCCTCAAAATTGTACTTAAGTTCTGTACTCAAGTAAATGTACTTCGTTACTGTTCCGGCTCTGATCAGTAGTGAGTTGTCATGTCATCTTACTGTATGTTTGGACAATTTGTCATGTTGTGGCATGGTTGTCTTTCATTTTTGTTTCCTTTTTTGTTCTGTTTTGTGCTATTTCTTATGGTAAATTATTAGTTCTATCGTGTTCTATTTTCTTATGTTATAGTTATTATTACATTTTAGTCATTTTAGTTCTATTTTTTAATCGTTGTGTGCTGTTTATTCTGTTCTGTTCTATTCTTTGATATTTACTTTATTCTGTTCTCTATTCTATGTTTTTTTGTGTTTATTCTATTATATTACAATATATTCTGTTCTATTCCGTTCTGTAGATTTACAGTGTTTCTGTTCTTTGTATCCTATTTATTCCATTCTTTTTCTGTTCCATTAGGTTCTATTCTATTCTGTGTTGTTTTTGTATATATCTTGTCTATATGTATTGTATTTTTTATGATTATATTCTATTGCTCTGCTCTTCTCTTCTCTTGAAACATTTACCCTTATTTAGTCCTGGGAATATTTTCATGTCTTCTTAGTTTTCCTCCTCTGCCTCTCACTCATGTCTTCTTGGCTTATTGCCCTGGTTAGATGCCTGCCAGTTCCTGTATCGTCCCTTCTGATCTTTTTGGGGAACTTGTGAGTGCCAAAAGTCCCTGCCTCTTTGGAACGATCCAAGCTGTAGTTAATTTTAGTGAATGGTCGCACAGGGAACTGGTGGTTAATTAAACCTCATTCACATTAATGAGAAAACATAACAATCTTTTGCATTTCACCATTCGGTGGCCATTCTGCCTTTTGAGTTCACCTTTATTTAAAGGTGAAATGTGTAATTTATTAAATTATTTTCTCTTTTTATGTCTTTAATATAAAGAGTTGACCAATAAATAAGCTGTTTATGTTTATTCTCATGAAAAGTGGAAACAGCTTTGTTCTGTGACATAATCAAACATGTATCTCTTAGTTAGAGCTTCCTGGACAGCCTGACGGCAACACTGACTCAATGGTGTGTGTTTGAGACTGAGCTGTGTGTGTCTGTCCAGCCCGTTCTCATCCCAAAGCGCCATATACAACGCTTTTGCAAAAGCGTAAATATCTAACACACATGGCACCCTTTAGCGCCAAGTGAGACGTAAAAATAAATCGGGCAGAAGGCGCCTCCTAGTGGTCTAACCCTACCCCTACCCCATACCTGAAACTTTACCGTCTCATTTGGCGCTAAAGGGTGCCATGTGCGTTGGATATTTATGCTTTGCAAAAGTGTCAAAATATGGCGCCTTGGGATGAGAATGCGTTGGTCCGTCTAATAGCAGATAGGAATCACACACACACACACACAAAAAATTATAATAATTCTGTTTCATGACACTAGTGCAACAGAAACGACTTCACATTGAAGGTAACAACTGGGTGTTCTTACTTTTCCACTGTACAATTTTGTCTTTAAATCTTTCATTTAAAAGCAATGCTTTAATGTATTCAAACCACGGCTGTCAATGTGGTTCCAAGAAACAGCTTGACTGCCAAACATCTATTCAGCTGTGAATGTTTTGGTAAATGTTTTTCTGGGTTAATGAGAGTCTTATAGTGCGTCCCGTCACCCTCTTTTATTTTCTTTCTGTCTGCATCATCCTGTCTTTAACTGACATGAAGTTGCTACGCCAGTCTTTTAGCATAACTTCTTTATAAGAGAAGCCATAGCCAACGATCCCAGCTGCTCTGTAGTGGGTGAAAAGATACGAGAGAACTGTCATTTTCAGACAGGCACTTAGCACAACATCCGTTCCTTCTCACATAGTGCCCTTGATAAAGGGCAATGCAAACCTTTTTCATTCTAGCCCAAACAAAAGTGCCAGCTAGCCAAGCGATAAGCTCATGTCAGTAGTGGTCAAACTAGAAGCACACTTAAATTATTTGGCTTGCAGAATATAAACAACCAATGCTTTTAGTCGCTTCATTTGAAGGCTATGTCTAATGAGGTTTTAATAATGTCTGTGTGTCTATTCGACTTAAAATTGTGCCGGATAAAGAATAGCCTTTACTAAAGAGAAGTGCCCTGAACAGGGTGATGGGTTTAGATGACAAAATTAAAGATTGTATATTTTACAAATGTGTGCGCTCTTTCCTGTGGAAATCTCAAAAGCACAATACTACACTCTAAAAAATGCTGGGTTGTTTTAACCCAAATTTGGGTCAAATATTGACAAACCCAAATGTTGGGTTAAAATGTCATTTTGTATATTTATGTATATATTTGTGCCAAAGATGGGTCAAAACAACCCACCATTTTTAGAGTGTAGGTTGTGGTTGCCAAGACTTTCTGATTGGTTTAGCGCAGTGTTATTTTAGGTATTATTTTTGTTGTATTATATTATTTAGTAATGTTTAAAATGTCCTTCTGTTTATTTTTTATTTTTATTCAAATATATATTTTTATTTTTCATTTGTATTTTTTTGTAATTTTATTATGTTTTTGTCTTCGTTTTTAATACTTCTATTTTGCTTTAATTTTTTATTTTATTTTTCAGTTTTATTTTAAGTAGCGGTTATTTTAAGTTAGTATGGTTAGGTGGTTGTTGACTGGCGAAAAGTATCAGAGCAGCAGAGCACCTTTCCCAAACATAATAATATGGGGAATCATGCATTTCTTTTTCTTTTTTGTTTACAGAATGTGCCACAGTTTCATAGTTATTTAGGGAATTGTTCAAATCACTAACCCCAAGTAAGCAATTGTAATAAAGATTCTTGCTTAGCAACAACACTAATGATTGTGTCTCAGTGAGATTACACTTAATGAATTTACAACAGCAGTAAAGATTTTTAATGTATTGCATTGCCATGATACATTGTTTTATAACTTGTAAGTTTAATGGTACAGAACAGTAAGGAGAAATAAAAACAGAATCCGTATGAATATTCAGTGAGTCACAGTCCCTCTGTATATGACATTGAGTCTGACCTACAGTACATATTATTTCACTGCTGCTGTTTTCTTGGCAAGGAATAACCTATACCTATGAATATTAGAAAGACAATATTTTTCCTCCTCTCAGTTGGCCTTCCCTTATTTGCATCGGTGGTTGTTTGATTAGTCTTTCCCTGCAGGAAGCGGGAGGTGGATCAACACTCTTCAGAGCTCACTCCTGTGGCTTTTTTAATTTTCACCTTAGCTCAGGCCAGACAGAACAATACCTTGCCTAAAAGAGAAAAACATTTAAGTGGGTGGGTGTTTTTTCTTTTCACAAAATGTACTGAGACGGAAACAAAAATGACAGGGCAGAGTAGAAATGCTGCAATTATATTGAAATATTTAGATCAACTGGTGGGTTGCAACCCAAAAGTGGGTCACGTTCAGTTAGTCATCGAAACATCAACAACAAAACGGAATTCAAGACTTTTAGAGTCAAGACTTTTATTTTGAAAGACGTATTTAATTTATTCAACATTTAATTGTTTAGCTCCATAATGTAATTTCAATATTTCAATATTTAAAGCTACACTGTGATTTTTACCCTCATCTAGTGGTGAAAAGGTATATGACCATCTAGTGAATATTAGGCCCCGTTTACACTGTCAGTGAAATGTGACCCAATTCCGATTTTTTGCTCATATGCGACACAGATCGGATGTGTTCTATGACCGTGTAAACAGGAAAAAAACGCATGCATTCGGATATTTCGAGATCGTTTTCAGGCTTCGTTCATATGTGGAAATAAATCAGATATATGTACTATCTGTAAGTTTGGCAGGAATAGTAGGCTATAATGCTTTCAAGTAACATCACGTCAATTGCTGCCCTCAAATGTTAATCTAAACTAAAATAAACCTTTGTTTATAACTACAATATTACATTTAGTTTTGTCCAAGGAGCCATTTTGTTTTATATGCTTCTAAGAAAAGTTAAGTATAGTTCCATCATTGCTCAAAGTTAAAAAATATCATACTTTATGATGTTAGTTTTAATAAAAATATAATAAAAAAATTAAATTAAGGAAATTTCTCTGCCATTGCTTTCTTTTTGCTGTATTTGAAACGTGACCAAACCGTGACACAAGTGTATCGTATCAGAACCGAACCGTGAATTTTGTGAACCGTTACACCCCTACATATATATATATATATATATATATATATATATATATATATATATATATATATATATATATATATTGAAATATACATATATAGATATCCCCTTTTCAATTGTAAGTTAATGGTACAAGTTGACATTTACTTTTTGAAAGGATGGCAATGTCATTATAATATTATATGTCTTTTTTGTACTTCTACTTCATGGGATTGTTCATTACTTTACAAAGGGAAATTATTAGGAAACCAGGTGTTTCAACATTAAACAACATTCTTATGAAAAAATAGCTTAAAAAGAAAACAAAAAGTTACTATTTATGTTGACTATCTTTTGAAAAATGTGCTTGTGTACATTATTAAAAGCTGCATCAGCAGGTTATTATTAAAGGTTTTTTATTTATTTTTTACACACTACTGGTTCCCGTTTTTGCAGAATGACCCAGTTCATGATAATCAAATTTTCATATTGTGAGCTGCAGCAATTTGATTTCCCCCGACAAGAATAAGCTCCTGACTCAGATATAATTTTTTATAATAGTCTAAAGACAGAGACAATAAGACATTTCCAGCTCTGCAAACAAGACTGCAGTCATTCCTGTAAGCACCATGATTCCCGCTTGCACCGTATATATGTAGCTCAGTTAGACTCATGCAGTGCCAGCATACTTTTTTCTTGAGAGTTATAGCTGATGCAGGCTTTCAATAACTTAATGTGTTTTTAGTGTCTGCCTTGCTGAGCGGTTTCTAAGGTGTCCTAATAAGTTGTTAGAATGTTGCTATGCAGTTTCTAGGTGGCCCCAAAATCTCAATGATTGTGGTCTCTAGACTCAACTCCTTTCTTCAAAGTAATGATTTTTCAGGTGAAAATGGTCCCAACTCCTCAGAAAAGCAATATCACACCTCTTCTCAACAAGTTTGATGATTTCTGGTCTCATTTCTTTTTGCAGCACGAATAGTTGGTGTGAGTTTAAGCTTAAAACAAGAAAAATATCCGCCAATGGGGACAGAAAAATAAAATTAATTAAAAGGGAAAACAAGATTATTTGATCTTACCTTGTTGGCAGATATTCTTTTCTTGTTTTAAGAAAAGTTGTGATATATTTGAGATTTAATATCTCAAGTTATATTACTTCTCAAGTTAAATATGTATTGATATGATTAGAATGTTTAGATATTTGTACTGAAAACTCTGTGACCTTTCCTCCCATTTCTCCCCTACAGACAGATTGAACAGATGACGCCCACCAGGCCCACCGCTCCTCAAAGCCGCCCAAGGACTCCTACCTGGTGGAGCAGGTGTTCAGCCCACACCACTTCCCTCCCGCGGTCAAGTCTCACGTGAAGGGCAGTCCTCTCTATACGGACCTACGCCTGACCGGCCTCGCCGATGCCAAACGTTCTCAGCCCTCCTGGACCATTGAAGAGTACAAACGCAACTCAGGAGACAAGAACAAGCTCAGCGCCCTGGACCTGCAGGTGAGAGCCGACGACCTCAGGGGCTTTGCATTGTGATTGCAACTGTGCCAATATTGTTGATTTTGCACTGTTTTTTGAGGTCTTATGTGTGCTGTGTGTGGCGATCTGTGGGATTAGCTGAGGCGCATGGGAATGGAGGCTTCGATTTTCCTCAATCAATGCTTCTCTGCCAAATGCCGCCGGTGTGTGTCTTAAGGTCACCAGTGCAGTGGGTGACCTTGTGCGCTGTGAAATATTAATGATCCTTATTTAAATCACTCACTGTTGATAGTCAGGGACACGATGCAATTACTTCCAACATGAATGTTTTTCTGTGTGAATCTGGGTGTTTAGTAGGGTGGACTTGATTGCATTGTAAAAAAAGTAGTGGTGGTCTGAATTGTGAACAAGTCATTTCTTTTGATTTGAATTATTTCAATGAATCAGTTCATCTAGTTTATACACCTTGGACAATCTCTTAGCAAACCTAGACTGTAGGGCTGTCAACTTTAGTCGTTTAGTCGACTAATCAGTCGAATACCGTCTTGGTCGACTGAAATTCTTATTGGTCGACCAGTCGCATTTTTTTTTTTTTTTTGCCAATAGAAATACATTTTCAATGATTTACTCCCTGATATTTATTCCTTTATAAAGCAGTTATTTATTACTGTATTCTAAATATAATTAGCCTATGTTTTATCCCAACTTTAAATGCTTTTAGGCTATTTCTTGTAACTGCGCCACAGTTTAGCGCACACACATAACACACTCGGGAACCGCACCTACTGGCTGCGCTGCTGCTCGCGCTCAGTAAGGGATGTACTGGTAGGTAGTTTTGCTGTATTCATTCAGTTCACGCTACTTTAGTCGACAGAATGTCCAAGAAATCTAAATCTTTTGTCTGGCTACATGTTTGTGGAGGTAGGCGACGGTGGCGACCGCGTTGCTCCATTATGAGCGCGCACATCGCGTGCCTATTTGAAATCAAACTTGAGCGCGCAAAAGACGTGAGCAGCTCTTTTAACGGCTTTATCATACTGACTCAATAGATTGTTTTCTTAATAGGTTTTTATCTGTACACTTGACTCATTTGAAAGTAGCCTAAATAATGTAACAAAACAAAATTAAACTTATATGCTATCTTACAACACAGCCTAGATTTCAGATAGTTTTTTAGGCTATTTTGTCTGTTGTTTTAAGACGCCTAACAGATCGGCTGGACAAAAGTTAACCCATAGCTTTGTAAGTAAAGAAGAATACAGCCTGTATAAACGAGAGCTTTTGTTAGGATTTTGCATTATGTGGCAGATAGCAGTTATATTATTTTGTAGCGTGTGGTGTGATCAGGTGCGCGATTGTGACCGTCAGTATAGACCAAGGACAGAGCTCCTCACTTGCAGTTAAACAAATCACTTAATTTTCAAAGAATTGTATTATTATTATAGTTTTATTTATTTTCGATGTTTTTTCATTGTTGTTTTATAAATGCTCTATGACAATTGTTTAAAAAATGTTCAATCAAAACATCCGTTTTTTTTTTTTTTTTTAGTCGACTAATTATTATTATTATTATTATATCTTTATTTGACATGGACATACAATTACATTGGACGAAACCATATGCATTTGTTTTTAGTGATTATAGCATACATGCTAATTTTCAACACCTGTCCACGGGAGGCTTTTAAGAATAAGATAGAATACAATAACAGGAAAGAAAAAAGAATAATAAAACAACAGAAAAAAAAAAAAAAAAAAAAAAAACAACAACAGACAAAAGAAAAGGAGAACAAAAAAAAACAAAAAAACAAAACAAAACAAAACAAGTATTAGTAGTAGACTATACATGTGAACACTGTTGTTTAGTTTTCAGCCATTTTTTCAGTCCTCTGTTAAAAGCATTGCCATCTGTCTCTAGTTTTAGATTTGTGGGTAAAGTATTCCAGAGTTTTGGCCCCTTGACAGAGAAAGCAGACTGACCAAAAGTGGTCTTACACTTTGGAACTAAACAGTCACCTCTGACTGTGGCCCTTGTGTTCACCCTATGAGAACTTTGCCGTCTCCTTACTAATTCAGAAAACATTGGTGAAACATGATTATTTAGACATTTATACACCAATTTGATATAATTAAAATCAATAAAACTGTTGAAACCCATAAGCTGATGCTTTGTTAAAACATCACAGTGATGCCATCTCATAGGTTTCTGATCCATAATTTTTATTGTCTGTTTGTAGATGGAGAGAATAGGTTTTAGTTTAGATGGGGATGCTTGAGACCATGATGTAATGCAATATGATAGATGTGAGAATATCATCGCATGCATGTATAGTTTTGCAGTGTGACAAGACAGATCTCTTCTTATAAAATCATCGCGCAGGACAAGACCTTGGTCGACTAAGGATTTCTTTGGTTGATTACAGCCCTACTAGACTGAACAATTTGATGTTTATGATTGATTCTCGAGTCAACAACTTCTCGAATCCCAGAAGCGTTTAATTTGGAAATAAGCTAATTTGTTCACAATTTAAAAAAATATTTATTTGATTAAAACAAATAACAAAACAATGGTGAATAATGAAGATTAAAATTTTCATATTCAAATTTTTTTTTTATGAGCGGATTCATGGCTGCAACAAAATGACAAGAAATTACAATAAAGATATTTTATTAAAGGGATAGTTTACTCACGAAATTTGCTCGTGTTGTTCCAAACCCTTAAAGGGTTAGTTCACCCAAAAATGAAAATGAAGTCATTAATTACTCACCCCCATGCTGTACCAACCCCGTAAGACCTTCGTTCATCTTCGGAACACAAATGAAGATATTTTTTATTAAATCTGAGAGCTGGATCACTCCTCCATAGACTGCCTAAGGGACTGGCACTTAGACGGCCCATAAAAGTCATTAAAGAAAATGTTTAAATATTCCATGTGCCTACAGTGGCTCAATTATAAGTTTTTTAAGCGACGAGACTACTTTTTGTGTGAAAAATAAATATTTTATTTTTTTTTTAAATATAATATAATATTTTTTTTTAAAATATAACTATTGGACTATTCCATTACTTCCTTATGGGCCTTGAGACGAGAGTTGTGGAGATTTCCAGAACGCATGCGCGAGAACTGAGATGAGGACATTCTTCTTCGACTACTTCTTGTTACCGGCTGCTCACCGCTTCGGAGTATTACCGCCCCTGACCGTATAAGATGATGATCCATATATAAGGCGCTCCGGATTATAAGGCACACTGTCGTTTTTTGAGAAGATTAAAGGCTTTTAAGTGCGCCTTATATTGCGGAAAACACGGTAATTGAAAAGCGTATCTACAGCGCGCAGCTTCCTCTGCTTGAAAACAGAAAGTTTTGTGCTTCCAGCTATATCAGCACATCATCTTATACGGTAGGGGGCGGTAATACTCCTAAGCGGTGAGCAGCCGGTAACAAGAAGTAGTTCGAAGAAGACGTCCTCATCTCAGTTCTCGCGCATGCGTTCTGGAAATCTCTTCAATTCTCGTCTCAAGGCCCATAAGGAAGTAATGAAATAGTTGAATAAAGTCGTTATTTATGTTTTTTTATTCGCACAAAAAGTAGTCTTGTCGCTTGATAAACTTATAATTGAGCCGCTGTAGGCACATGGAATATTTAAACATTTTCTTTAATGTCTTTATGGGCCGTCAAGAGCCAGTCCCTTAGGCCAGTGCCGATCCTGACCTCCCTGGGGCCCTAAGCAAAATTCTGCTAAGGGGCCCTCTACCTGACCCGCTGACGCCGTGACGTGAGCTATATAAACCATTTGCCAATGCTACACAGTCACACCTGACACTTCAGTGCTCCAAATATAACCCTCCCTCCTTTAAACAAAACAGTCAAAGAAAAGAATGAGGTTCAAACAAACAATATTTATTGAATAGAGTATTTTCCATAGAATATTAAGATAACACGTGAATATTATTAAGTAAGTGAAAAGTAACGTAAACATAAATAAGAATAACAGAATAAATTATAACCCTGAGCTTTGGTTTTTGGGATTAACTTTTGTTCTCTCTACAGCCTGGGCATTAGGTGATGCAACTAGTGATGCAGATATCAATAATCCCTGTGAGTGATGACATCATTGATATCAAGAATTTACTTGTGTATAAGTGAACATGTAATTCCTGATATCCATTGGTAGATAAAAATGAAACTAAGGGGCCTTACTAGTAAAAAATAATCAAGAATTCACATTGCAAATAGTAAAAAAAAAGTGAATTCTTGATATCAAAAATACATAAACTGTGAATGAATAAAAGCTAAAACGGCTTGCCATGGCATGTTAAAGTTTTTTTTTATACATATTGAAGCAATTCTTGATTTATGGTTATTATTTACTGAGGGATGTTCATCCATATTGGTTTAAATTCAACATTTTAAATATACCCTATATATCAATAGTCAATCAATGTCAAATTGTCAGTATTGCTTTCCATCTTGCATAATTAGTGCTGCTGCAGTTGTTTAGAATGTTTAACTACACATTGACTGAGACTAAATCAGTGTCTTGTTTTAAAAGTATGTATGTATAATGCGTACTTTGATGAGGAGTGCCATCATTTCCCGCCCATATATTGTACAGTATGTCCACATATATTTCTGCTTGAAAAAATGCGCGTTTCATTTCGTGCACGCGCATATGAACGCATGACAGCCTAACCCACGCGACCCGGTTATCTTTTCCGAGCTGCAGTAAACAAACACCGTTGCACAACTTGCACTTTGTTGTTTATCAAAAACAAACGTAATAAATACTTGTATTTTACTCTCACTTTTGTCAGTCAGGCACAAAGAGAAGTGATGCAAGAGATGCACTGTCTGTCTGCCCAGCTAGGTTAAGACCGAAAAAACACAATAGAAATGCACATAAACTTAACTTTACTTTGCTGGCTGACATCAAACTTGGAGAGGAGAGAACACAAGTTTACCTGAATGTTGTTCCCGCAATTCACATGTTTTTTCTTCTTCCTCTTATCGTGACCAGAGGGATAGTTTCGCTTTATTTTGTCAACATTAATTAACGCGCTATGACACGAGGAGGGGGAGGCGGGGCCTTGAGTAATTTGCGGGGCCCTACGCAGCTTGCGTAGTGAGCGTATAGGGCGGATCGGCTCTGCCTTAGGCAGTCTATGGAGGAGTGATCCAGCTCTCAGATTTAATCAAAAATATCTTTATTTGTGTTCTGAAGATGAACGAAGGTCTTACGGGGTTGGTACAGCATGGGGTGAGTAATTAATGATTTAATTTTCATTTTTGGGTGAACTAACCCTTGAAGTTCTTCTTTGTAACACAAATAACGATATTTTTGATGAAATCTGAGAGCTTTCCGTCCCTCCATTTGCACTTCAAAAAGTTCATAAAGAGATAGTAAAACTAATCCACATGAATTGAGTGGTTTGGTGCAAAATTTTCTGAAGAGACACGATCACTTTATATGATGTACAGATTGAATCTAGGCTTTTGTTCACATATAAACATTCATCAATTCACACATCAGTTGTGGTAAATAGAAGCTCAAGCTTTATCACTTGAAGTGTAAGAACCAATGAGGTTTATTTTCAAGTTACGCAGCACGTTTGAGCTTCTGCAAGAACCAATGAGGTTTATTCTTGTGTGTTATGCAGCACACTTGAGCTTCTGCAAGAACCAATGAGGTTCATTTTCGGGTTACGCAGCACGTTTGAGCTTCTGCAAGAACCAATATGGTTAATTTTCTGGTTACGCAACACGTTTGAGCTTTCTGCAAGAACCAATAAGGTTCATTTTGAGGTTACGCAGCACGTTTGAGCTTCTGCAAGAACCAATGAAGTTAATTTTCTAGTTACGCAACACGTTTGAGCTTCTGCAAGAACGAATAAGGTTCATTTTCTGATTACACAGCATGTTTGAGCTTCAGCAAGAGCCAATGAGGTTCATTTGAAAGTTGAAAAAATAAGTGGCTTTGTAATTTTAGTCAACCTTCTAACCTTAACCTTCTGTTGTGCACTTGTTTTACACTAAGGCTTATGGTTGTCTGTTACAGACGATGTTAATCTGTCCATCTCCAGACATAATTGCATGCTATTGATAGTGGAGGGGTCACAGTAAAAAGGCTTTAGTGTAGGAGGAAAGCAAGCTTCTTTCATACAATACCACATGCTCTATATTATTGACTCTCTCAAGATTGATATTGATTTTGAATGGATAAAGGCAAATGATGGCTTTAAAACTAGCTGTTCTTGTTCTGTGTATGAGAACAAAATAAAAAAGGCGGAACAGAAAAGTACATTTCTGACTTCTTCAGAGGCTTGTGCAATGTACAGAGCAGGATGTAAAATGCATCTATATCTTTGCATCAAATCCGTGTTACATGCTCACCCCAGTGCATAGACAACTGGCTAGAACCAGGCGTGGTGTCTCTCTCTTTGCCCATTTGCAAGAGTTGTAGGTTTTCTGAAGGCCCGCTTACCCAACCACAGCATGAGAGGAGCAGAAAACAGACAGAACATGTCAAAAAGACAGAACACAGCTCAAGCAATGCTACGTACCAGTGATTCTTATTGACCCATCACAGCACATTCAAACCTTGACAAAGCAAAGAGTTTTTTTGGTTTGATAATGCAGCATGGATGCAATTGTACAAAAAACTATATCATGAGGTGATTAAAATGATTTTTAATAATTTGCATTTTCAATCTGACCTACTTTTTTCTGTTGATCTTCTCACTTGATATTATTTAAACTTCTGTTTTTTTTTGTTTGTTTTTTTACTACAATATAGTTTTGTTTGTGCATGTTTGCCGTATATTTTATATTGTGCAAGCACAAAAACATTTATCAAATCGAATTTTGTCATCTGATTTTAGATTGGATCTGAAAGTGACCTACATTAAAAATAATTTATTTTACCTATTAGGGTGCTTTCACACTAGCACTTTTGGTGCACACCCGTGTTGGGTGTCAGCGCGGTTTTCTGAACTCGAGTGAGCACTCGAGAACAGTCTGCGGAATGGTTATAGTTGGTTTAGTATGGTTATGGTTATTAATGTGAATTCTTTTATGATTTGCTACTGATATGAATGCAAATGAACTCTATAGGGGAGGTGGGGGGGATCAATCAAAACTCAGGTTCGGACTATAGGCAGTCAAACCAACTGTCACACCCTTCTTTGTTTCTTCTTGATTTATTTATGAGCTGTATGGGAAGCCCAAAAAAAGTTTGCAGACTGAACACAAGAATGCGTCCTGTGAACGGTCCATTAGGTGACTTGAAGTAGAAATTCTGTTGTCATAGCAATTACTGAGAGGGAGATTTATAAGACAATTAATCATGTGTTTCTCACATGAGAGTTGTGTACTGTTGGGCATTCAACTCTAAAAAGGCACTATTTCCAAACTAACATTAGTGTTTATTCCCTGGAACTTTACAAGCCAGCTTATGGTGTAATTAGTCTCTAGATCACTGATTGTGTTTCAACAAAAGAGACAATGTTAACTTGATTAACATTTATCATTAATATTTAATAGTTTTTATGTTGTAGCCTTGAAGTTATTCTCTCTTTGTCATTATATTTTAATAAGACTTTTTCTGCCTGTAATGTTTTAATATCAAAAATGGAACTGAAATGCTTTTTAGTAAATGATCAGGTAGCAATTGCACATTAGCAGTCGACTATAAGAAACAAAAAAACGCATGATTTAAAACACCTTTATAACACGATTGGTATTTCCCTTCACTATGAAATCATGAAGGTTTTTTTTCACAAGAGAAAATCGGATTATCTTTCTCGTTTACAGCTGGTAATGATATAAGATTACTCTGAGCTTATTGGAGACAGAAACGGCTAATACCTGCGTGAAGTTGTATTTGCTCAGTGTAGTGAGGAAAGTGTCATCAGCGACAGTGTCCTGCTGCTTGTCATTGCTGAAATTAATGACATCTGATATTCAGAAGCAATTCAAGTGTGAAAAATTACAACACTGAACACACTTTGGGTGCTAAAGTTCCCTGGAGGACAGTTATTAGGGGCATCGAAGATGGCATCATTGTCACAGCTGTGGAAGATCATGTACTCTTGACATTAGATGGATGTCTTATAATGCCAGATTGATTAGACTAATCTTTCGGTCTCTGTTTAAGCTGGTCTTAGCTTTTTGGTCTCACAGTCTGACCTGGTGAAATGTGTCCAAAACCAACCAGCAGCCTGGCCGAGGAGCTTTTTTATTTGGCTTTACTTCTTTAAAAAAAAAAAAAAAAACTTTTTCCCCTGCTTGGCCATATCACAGTGCATATTACATGTATTCTTTTTGTTATAAATACTTGAAAAAATCAATAAACATAATAGTTGATATTACAGATATTTATTTATTTATTTATTTTAAAATAATAATTTAAATAACATTATATATATTTATGTGTCTGTCTGTCTGTCTGTCTGTCTGTCTGTCTGTCTGTCTGTCTGTCTGCGTAGATTATTCTATCTAGCTGTCTGTCTGTCTATCTGTCTTTTTTTTTTATCTAGCTGTCTGTGACTGTCTATCGTCTGTAGATTATTCTATCTAGCTGTCTATCGTCTGTCGATTATTCTATCTTGCTGTCTGTCTGTTGATTATTCTATCTAGCTGTCTGTCTATCATTCTATCTAGCTGTCTGTCTGCCTATCGTCTGTCGGTTATTCTATCTAGCTGTCTGTCAATTAGTCTATCTAGCTGTCTGTCGATTATTCTATCTAGCTGTCTGTCTATTATTCTATCTAGCTGTCTGTCTGCCTATCGTCTGTCGGTTATTCTATCTAGCTGTCTGTCTGTCTATCGTCTGTCGATTATTCTATCTAGCTGTCTGTCTGCCTATTGTCTGTCGGGTATATTATTATCTAGCTGTCTGTCTGTCTATCATCTGTCAATTATTCTATCTAGCTGTCTATCTGTCTGTCTGTCTATCGCCTGTTGATTAGTCTATCTAGCTGTCTGTCTGTCTGTTGTCTATCGTCTGTCGATTATTCTATCTAGCTGTCTGTCTATTATTCTGTCTAGCTGTCTGTCTGCCTATCGCTGTCTGTAGATTCTATCTACCTGTCTGTCTGTCTATCATCTGTCATTATTCTATGTAGCTGTTATTGCTGTCAATTAGTCTATCTAGCTGTCTGTCTGTCTATCGTCTGTCGATTATTCTATCTAGCTGTCTGTTTATTATTCTATCTAGCTGTCTGTTTATTATTCTATCTAGCTGTTGTCTGTCTATCATCTGTCTGTTATTCTATCTAGCTGTCTGTCTGTCTATTCGTCTGTCGGTTATTCTATCTAGCTGTCTGTCTGCCTATCATCTGTCGATTATTCTATCTAGCTGTCTGTCTGTCTGTCTGTCGATTAGTCTGTCTGTCTATTGTCTGTCGATTATTCTATCTAGCTGTCTGTCTGTCTATCTTCTGTCGATTATTCTATCTAGCTGTCTGTCTATCGTCTGTTGATTATTCTGTCTAGCTGTCTGTCTGTCGATTATTCTATCTAGATGTCTTTCTGTCTATCGTCTGTCAATTATTCTATCTAGCTGTCTGTCTATTGTCTGTCGATCATTCTATCTAGCTGTCTGTCTGTCTATCGTCTGTTGATTATTCTCATCTAGCTGTCTGTCTGTCTATCATCTGTCGATTATTCTATCTAGCTGTCTGTCGATTATTCTAACTGTCTATCATCTGTCGATTATTTTATCTAGCTGTCTGTCTGTCTGTCTGTCTATCGTCTGTCGATTATTCTTTATAGCTGTCTGTCTATCTGTCTGTTGATCATTCTATCTAGCTGTCTTTCTGTCTGTCGTCTGTCGATTATTCTATCTGTAGCTGTCTTTCTGTCTATCGTCTGTCAATTATTCTATCTAGCTGTCTGTCTCTAGTGTGTCGATCATTCTATCTAGCTGTCTGTCTGTCTATCGTCTGTCGATCATTCTCTGTAACTGTCTGTCTGTCTATCGTCTGTTCGATTATTCTATCTAGCTGTCTATCGTCTGTCGATTGTTCTATCTAGCTGTCTGTCTATCTGTCTGTCGATCATTCTATCTAGCTGTCTGTCTATTCGTCTGTCGATCATTCTATCTAGCTGTCTGTCTGTCTGTCTATCGTCTGTCGATTATTCTATCTAGCTGTCTGTCTGTCGATTATTCTATCTAGCTGTCTGTCTATTATTCTATCTAGTTGTCTGTCTGCCTATCGTCTGTTGGTTATTCTATCTAGCTGTCTGTCAATTAGTCTATCTAGCTGTCTGTCGATTATTCTATCTAGCTGTCTGTCTATTATTCTATCTAGCTGTCTGTCTGCCTATCGTCTGTCGGTTATTCTATCTAGCTGTCTGTCTGTCTATCGTCTGTCGATTATTCTCATCTAGCTGTCTGTCTGCCTATTGTCTGTCGGGTATATTATATCTAGCTGTCTGTCTGTCTATCATCTGTCAATTATTCTATCTAGCTGTCTTTCTGTCTGTCTGTCTATCGTCTGTTGATTAGTCTATCTAGCTGTCTGTCTGTCTGTCTATCGTCTGTCGATTATTCTATCTAGCTGTCTGTCTATTATTCTGTCTAGCTGTCTGTCAATTATTCTATCTAGCTGTCTGTCTATTGTCTGTCGATCATTCTATCTAGCTGTCTGTCTGTCTATCGTCTGTTGATTATTCTATCTAGCTGTCTGTCTGTCTGTCTGTCTGTCTATCATCTGTCGATTATTCTATCTAGCTGTCTGTCGATTATTCTAACTGTCTTATCATCTGTCGATCATTTCTATCTAGCTGTCTGTCTGTCTGTCGTCTGTCGATTATTCTTTATAGCTGTCTGTCTATCGTCTGTCGATCATTCTATCTAGCTGTCTTTCTGTCTATCGTCTGTCGATTATTCATATCTAGCTGTCTTTCTGTCTATCGTCTGTCAATCATTCTATCTAGCTGTCTGTCTATCGTGTGTCGATCATTCTATCTAGCTGTCTGTCTGTCTATCGTCTGTCGATCATTCTATCTAACTGTCTGTCTGTCTATCCGTCTGTCGATCTATTCTATCTAGCTGTCTATCGTCTGTTCGATTGTTCTATCTAGCTGTCTGTCTATCGTCTGTCGATCATTCTCATCTAGCTGTCTGTCTATCGTCTGTCGATCATTCTATCTAGCTGTCTGTCTGTCGATTATTCTATCTAGCTGTCTGCAACACTCATGTTACCTACAGAAAAACACTCATGTTATCTACAGAAAAAGTTGTTGTTTTGTTGAAACAAAGCAAGAACTGTTGTTTTTTCCCCTTTCAGCTATTTTTGTCTGACTGTTCCTATTTTCCTTTGCTGTCATACCTGAACATCTCATCCTGAACCGTGTGCCATGTCACCCTTTCCTCTTTCTCATTTCCCCTTCACTTGCTCACCATATATTCAATTAAAATGTCAATTTGATGAAAAATTCCATCTAGACAGAATATGTCGCTTCAGGAATCTGTCTGCAGTTAGTGTGACGAGTGGACAAGAGCTCCATTCATCTTCCACAGCCTTCATTTCACAGCGGAGACCTGGTACAATCATGGTCTGCTCCACACAAACGCTTTCTTTTGCAGAACCTCTCACCTTTTCTGTTTCCCTGCAGGTCCAGGATTCACTCAACCCCAACAATCTGGAGTACTGGATGGAGGACATCTACACGCCAGGCTACGACTCGCTGCTTAAGCGCAAGGAGGCGGAGTTTCGCAGGGCAAAGGCGTGTAAAATCTGGCGCACTGATCGCTGCGGCCGCCTGCACTGTGATACTGGTCATCGTAGTGCCCATTTGCACCATGAAGTCTTGAGGTTTTTATCTGTTTTTCTGTCAGATGGTGTTTGTATCACTGTATTCTTTACTGGCGTTGCACAGACGCTAGGACAAACATGGGACTTCATTTGTGGAGGTCTGTAATATTATGTCTGATTTCAGCCACCGGCCTTAGACTTTCATAGAATGTCAATTGAAATATATCACAACAAAGAATTAAGGATTGCAATTTGACTTTTGTCTTTTTTATTTACAGTAGTTAATATTTATAACTTGAATACATTATTTGTTATGCAGTAGATGGCCTTGCTTAAAGGTTCAGAGACCCTTGTTTTATAGAACAAAATATAATGTACCAACATTATATAATGTTTTATGTATGTTTTTTTTCTTGGTATTGCAATAGAAACTAAAGGGAAAGCTTTATGTTTAAGTGCATTCTATTTTTTACTTTACTATGATTATTAGAATTTTAACAAGAGTTATTTTTCAATCGAATACACCGACAGAATGTTTTAGAGAATGAGTTAGATTTATCTGTGGTGGAAATTACTGGAATGTTTGGGCTTGTGCAATGCCTTTTTATAAGGAATATATATATACTGTATATTCAGATATCTCAAATATAATTCATGTGAGAATTCAATGAGAACACATTTGAATTGAATAGGTCACCCATAGATTTAAATTCGATCATTATATACCCACCATTATGTTGAACTCAAATGTGTGCCTCTCTGGGAATTTATTTTTATTAATATTTTTAAATTTTGAGCTCTTTTCCATTTAAATGACCGTATTCTCAAAAAAACACAATAAAAGTAGTCCATATAATGTGAGAATTATATTGTTAGTGCAATATTTTCATGGAATAAGCACTAACAAGCTCAAATATGCATCTAGTCCCGACTACCCAAATTTCATGGTTGCTTCAAATTCTTTCAAATAGTGACAGAATTACATTTTTGAGTGGTTTTGATTGTATGTGAGAACAGTAAAATGACTCTATTAATGATGTTTATTCATTGTTTGAACAGTGGCACGTAACTTTATTTTCTTTGGATTTGTTCTGTATCATTGTGCCCATACAGCACTTCAAAATCAACAATATCACATAGCTGCTTTCTATTTGATACAGTATATGTCATATCTTAACTAATCGTCCTATACTTGAATTGCCAAATCACTTTCAACTAGCTCATTTTTCTCTTAAAAGCCGAATGTTTGGACCTGACAACGAAAACTGTGAACTTCCCTTAATGATGTTCACTTTTCGACACTCGGACCATGAGTGAAAACCGCCTACTAGTCAGAAACAATATTTCAGATATTATACTTAGGCGCTGTTCATAAACTAATGAGCTGCCTTGTCTCATAAGCATCTACTTGTCTCGCCTACATAAGCAGCTACCTTCTAAGGCAGCATCCTAATTGAAATAGAAACTTAGTGACTGATTTAGTGCATCTGTAAATGTCTGTGTAATCAGCTCACTAGGGTTTGGAACAAAGCCTGAGCAAAAACAGAAAAATATAGTTCCAACTGATATGTGCAGGTTTTTCTATTATCACAAATCTAATGTAATAGGGATAGAGTGCTGCAAGAATGAGTCCTAAAACCCGAAAATGAGTTTTTAATTTCTTTCACTTCTGGTTCCATCGTCCTTAAGTCATTAGGTTTTTTAATAGGTTTTAAAGGCCTGAAATAAGGTTGTGGTTAACGCAAGCTCAAGATATTTTCACATTTTATTCTATGACATAAAACATATATCTTATACCCCACTTGTGCGTTTTTAAGCTTTTTTGTGTCTTGAAAAGGATGGTTGATAGTAAGAGGAATGGGACTATAGAGGTTGTCGGGTAATTAAAGGATTAGTTCACTTTTGAAAAAACTTTTGCTGATAATTTACTCACCCCCATGTCATCCAAGATGTCCATGTCTTTCTTTCCTCAGTCGAAAAGAAATTAAGGTTTTTGATGAAAACATTCAAGGATTTTTCTCCATATAATGGACTTCCATGGGAACCAGACAGTCCAAGCTCCAAAAGATCGTTAATAACAGTTTCAGATCCAGCTTCAAATGTCTTTAAACGACACCAGACGATGAATAAGGGTCTTATCATGCGAAACGATGGGTTATTTCAAAACTTATTCCAAAAATGTAAATTTTCTAAGGACAAATGGTAGCCTAGCTCTATTCTGGAGGCGCGTTTGTAACGTCACGTAATACGTAATTACGTTCAAAAGGTCACGGGCGACGTAGCTGGAAGTACAGAGTCAGTAAGTTGAACACATAGGTTGAATGTGCAAACTAACTCAAACGCTGTTTACAAAAAAAAAGGAATTAAAAGGTAAAATAACGATGTCGGACGATTTTGATTCTGTACTTCCGGCTACGTTGCCCGTGACCTTTTGAACGTAATTACGTATTACGTGCCGTTACAAACGCGCCTCCAGAATAGAGCTAGCCTACCATTTGTCCTTAGAAAAGTTACATTTTTGGAATAAGTTTTGAAATAACCCATCGTTTCGCATGATAAAACCCTTATTCATCGTCTGGTGTCGTTTAAAGACATTTGAAGCTGGATCTGAAACTGTTATTAACGATCTTTTGGAGCTTGGGCCGTCTGGTTCCCATGGAAGTCCATTATATGGAGAAAAATCCTGGAATGTTTTCATCAAAAACCTTAATTTCTTTTCGACTGAGGAAAGAAAGACATGGATATCTTGGATGACATGGGGGTGAGTAAATTATCAGCAAAAGTTTTTTCAAAAGTGAACTACTCCTTTAGATATCATAACGCCAAACAGTGATGTAGGCGTGATGCTCATCTACTCACTAGTCCTCTTTTACAGCCTCATTAATAATCACTCTTTTGCAAACTCTTCTAACTCAAACTTTCCAATTTTTAAGATTGGTAGAGTTGTTGGAAGCTTAATGGTGGTAACGTTAAAGTCTTGCGACCGTAGTGTAGTTTCGATTATGGCCTACTTTAAGCTTTTTACTTCTGCCGATTGTTATTTAGGCTTCGAAATTCCTTAAAGTTGTGTTCATTTGTGAATATTATCTTGGACAACATGTGTAAGATGCAAACTTCAGGGTTGGCACACAAAACATACATCAGTTCAGTGCTCTATTTTTTTCAATGTTACTTTAAAGCTACACTGTGTGATTTTTACCCTAATCTAGTGGTGAAAAGGTATATGACCATCCATTGAATATTAGTTTCTGTTCCTCTCATTTGCGATTTCGTTTTAACTCCTACGGTGGCCAATGTAGTCCAAGATTAACATGGCTTCCAGTTCGACCTCGTCCATGAGTGTTAACTCAAACGTAAACGTGAAATGCGAAGCTTGAATTAACGAGTATGTCCCTCTTTGGCTAATGTACTTTCAAGATGCAGGGGCAACATGGCGACCGACATTAGAACCCCTTACCCGTATGTATTTTCAAAGGCATATTATACACACAAGAATACTTTATTACTTGAACGAAGTAAATATACATTAATGAGCACATATATTTTTGAACGAACTAAGTGTTTTTAGCTAAGAATAAACTAAAAGAGTTACACAGTGTAGCTTTAGGTTTTTTTTTTAACCTGTATTAAGCAGAACCAGAACTAAACAATTTGTAGATGGACAGCACTGGAGAGTGCACAAGGGGTCGTAGAAGTGTTTGGGAAACCTGTTTGGTACCACTAGTGCCATAGGAATTACATACTTCTCCTTTAAGAAAAATTTAATTTGCACATTAATATAGTTTTGTTCTAAATGTGAGAATTTACAACAACTACTTTTAATCTTACAATTCTTCTTGAGGGTTCTGCAACATGATTGTTTTTGACAATGAATACATTTTTAAATATACACATTCATATCCCTATTATTTCTGTAGTTTTGAAATGTTATACTCAGAGATTTATATGGGTAATTCACAAAATAATGATGCTCCTGTCATTTATTTACTCACCTCATATACTCACCCCAATCAAAACCCATATGCTGATATTGCAATTCTGAAGTGATATGACAGTATTGTGTGGGAAGAACTGAATCACCGAATCACAAATTATCGGCACAAAATCTCTTCATCGCTATCTGTAAGATCACATCTGACATTATGTTGAAGACTGACAAATGGGGTCTCATTGGGAGCCTCCATTTGTCTCACCAGGGGCTGTCACCCTTGTGACAGACCCTGGATTCACGTGGCCTACCACCAGCGGTGGTAGACACTATCCCTCAAGCCAGAGCGCCCTCTTCGAGGCTACAAGCTTATGCTTTGAAGTGAAGTCTGTTCGCTGAGTGGTGCTCTTTCCACCAGGAAGACCTCCGGAGATGCCTGAATGGCTTTCGGCTCCTCAGTATAAACTTGAATGAGTGGATACATGCCGCCATCTTATATTCCTGTATGTATGGGGGAGTGGCTCAGCATGCAAATTTTTCTAAAACTCTGATTGGGATCCCAAGTGAGACCCCATTTGTCTTGGGGGTCAAATTGTCTTGGGGATTATGTTAGTCTTCAACATAATATCTCCATAACAGGGGTTACATCAGTAACTAAGACGTTTTGTGTTGCAGGAAAAAATGCAGCATATGGTTTTGGAACAGCATGATGGTGAGTAAATAATGACTTGAATTGTCACTTTTGGGTGAACTATTCCTTTAATTGACCTGATCAGTAATTAGGGCATTTGAATGTGACCTTTTCTTTGGTTGGCTGAATGTCCGGTGACCTTGCCTTCAACACAGGAACTGTGTGTAGTAGCACGCTGTAGAACCCTGTAAATATTTTCAGGTTTAAAACATATTGTGTGAACCAAGTGTAACTGGAGTCATATTCTAATAAATCTCTTACTGTTCAGACTGTTGAATGTCAATCAATCTATTTATTTGTATGTTTTATTATAACTTTTCATATTTATTCTGTATATTTCTATTCCTCTGGATAAGCTATCTGAAACCAGACTATGACAGGTATCTAAATATTGAATTTACCCTGGAATATTGAGGCAACAGAAATTGAAATATTCTAGGTGTGAAAAGCTTCTCAAACACTCATTGAGATCAAACTTGCATTTGTAGGCTCTGTTGCAAAAAACAGGTGAGCTGGTTTTAACCAAGTGATTTTGGGTTTATTATTCTATAAAACTTGTTCAAAACTTTTTTTGTATATGTAGTACGTAGGGGTGTAATGATGCACGTATTCGTATTGAACCGTTCGGTGCGAGGCTTTCGGTTTGGTTTTCGGTATGCATTTTTAAACCGAACGGTTTGTCTGTCCTGCCGACCAATATTTCGTGACTTCAGTGGCAGCGTGTTGCCGCGTTCATAATGTAAGAGACGCTTTCGTGACCACAACATTGTCCAACATCAACTGGCAAATGTAATGTAAGCGGAACGAACCTGAGCTACTCGTTATTGTGTGGTTGTCTGGATCACGAACCGTTTATCAGTTTGGACCAATGCAGCGCGAGCCGATCTTGATCAGCACTTACACAGCCAAATCCAGTAAAGAAAACATTTGAATTCGCCACAATGTTATAAATCGCTGCGTGATCTAGTGGGAAACATTCACATTTCTACGTTATTAACGGATTAAACAGCGCTGACGTGGAAACCAGGAAGAAACATTGTGTCATGAATGAACTATCCAGTGTCCACAGATCAGCAACATCACCATGGATTTACTGTATAACACTATCTGTAATTTTGGCAGGAATATTAGGCGATATTAATGCTTTCAAGTAACATCACGTCTGTTGTATTTTGACATTATCAATACAATTGCTTCCCTCAAATGTTAATCTAAACTAAATAAACCTTTGTTTATAACTACTACAAAATTACATTTCATTTTGTCCAAAGAGCTGTTTTGTTTTAAATGCTCCTAAGAAAAGTTAAGTATAGTTCCATCATTGCTCAAAGTTAAAAAAATATCATACTTTATGATGTTAGTTTTAATAAAAATATAATTAAAAAATTAAATCAAGGACATTTCTCTGCCATTTCTTTTTCTGTATTTAAACGTACCGAACCGAACCGTGACACAAGTGTATCGCATCGAACCGAACCATGAATTTTGTGAACCGTTACACAGTACGTTAGATAACATTTCTTTGGAAGTCAAATCCATTCTTAGTTATTTTAATGTTTTTGGCATAAAAAAGGTGCATTACATATAACTGTAACATAAAAGAATGTAAAGCAAAGTTGTTTCCGAAGCTATGCAACTTACATTTAATGAAAGGTTATTAAAGTCAGCATGAAACTGAAGTTGCAATACACTGTGACATCAGCCCGTTCTCATCCTATAGCATCACATAGAACGCTTTATAACAAAACCGCGCATGGTAACCTTTATCGTTTATATAACACGCAAACTCAAGGTGTCATAAATCCTTTAGCGTAATATGAGCCTACCCTACCCCACACTTCAACCTACCCATCACAGCGCGTGTTATATAAACGATGAAGGGTACCATGTGCGTAGTATAGCGCCGTTTTGTCATATAGCGTTCTATATGATGCTAAAGGATGAGAATGCGTTGGTGACATGTCGGTGAAGTGCAACGGCTTCTCAAACAAGAAATCAAGAAATAAATAGAGTGGGGCTTGATTTTTTTTTTCCAATGGAATTGACTGGATGGTTGGGTGGTTGTGTTTTGCTATTAGTGGATCTCACTTGAGTGACAGGTTGTCCTGACCTCACGCCAGTAGCATCATCAGAGAATAAATGTCACTGCAAGTGGGAAGGGAAGTTATTTTGATTAAAGATTATGAGGGCACATGAATAAAAATAAATAAAACTACTGATAAATCTTTTAACATTGCAATATTTCGTTAAAAATAAGAATAGTCAATTTAGATGAATCATTCGCAAATAAAATGAGGACATAATCAAAAAGTAAATTGGGACAGATTTGATGTCATGTTAACTTTAAGTACAGTGTGAGTATGACTACTGCAGCTGCTCTCAGGTTTTGTAACTGTGATACCCCATGCTGTATTCTGGCCTGCTAAGGGGGCTTATGAGGAATTTGGCACAGGCTGGTGTGTGTAGCTGGCACTGACCTGGCACTGGGGACATTATCAAGAGCAGATCTTAACTAGAGTGCCAGAACCCACTGAGACTAGAAAACACTTTTCAGAAGGACTCTCTAATGAGGGATACATATGAAAGATATTTTACAGAATTTTAAGGACATTGGTTTTTCTGAACGTGCAAAGTACAGCCAGCTCTGTAAGTTCTCACTATTAGTTATGGGTGATACTTGACTTCAGCTTTCTAGATTTCAAGGCCAGTAACAAATGTAAATAAAATACCTCGTCAAACACAAGGCATCATAAACGCAAAGGTGCATTGCATATACATTTATCCCTCAGCAATCGCATAATGCAAGGTTTCATTTTTGCTTTTATGCAGTGTTGGGGAAGCTACTCTGAAACTGTAGTTTGACAAGCTACAAGCTACTCGTAAGTTAAAGTAGTTTAACTACAGTCAAGCTACCCGTTTAGAAAAGTAGCTACATTGAAACTACTTTTGCTTTTTTTGAACAACGTATATTATAAATAACTGAATAAGTGTCTGAGGAATGTTTTAAGTAAAATATTTAGTGTTTAAAACAAGGCAATGCAATTACGATTTCAAAGAGTATTGTTTTATTACACACAACACTCAAATATCTCAGACTGTTTGTCAAAATTCCAACAAATAGCCTACAACATTGCAAGAACGAAATATACATCCGAACGTAAATTGCATGTAGAACATTTTCTCAAAAATACTGATTGAACTTGGACAAATGAGGCCATGGGAATTAACGTTAGTTGTTTCTCCATCCTCCAAATCTGCCGTCACGTCTTGCTATATAATCATAATATGGGTGCGTCAACCCACTTCTGTACGTCAGTGAACCGTTAGCCGCAAGATGCGTGATTAAACAACAGGTGGCGGTAATGGCAAAAAATGTGTTTGTAATCTAACAAGAAGAAGAATATCCTTGCATCGCGTGATCGCGCTGATTCGTGCAGGCTCGACAATGTAGCAAGGTAGCTTTTGCTCGCGCTACACCGCCACTTGCTGCAAAAAGTAGTTAGCTACTGGAAAAGCTACACTGTTTAAAAAGCAACTGAGCTACTGCCAAGCTACTGAAAAATGTAGTTCAGTAGCTTCGCTACTTGTAGTTAACTACTCCCCAACACTTTTATGTTGGCTTTGTTGTGCTTTGACCGACACAGTCCTCTTTTGATTTCATTATTTAGAAAAGAACGATGGGAACATTCTTCAAAAATGTATAATTTGTTCCACAAGCAATAAAACATAGTGGGGCATTTGTATATGGTGAGAGAATTTACTTCTTTGTCTTCACCATTCCTTCAGTCCTGGTTTCAAAGAAATCTGGTAAGGCAAGGAAAATCTTTAAAAAAAATTGCAGATCAAAGTAACACAAGTATAAATTGATGTTTCAGCACTGGACGATCCAGCAGATTGGATGCCTGCGTTGTATTTTTTTCTGTCTGATAGGAGGAGAACTGCACAGCTAAGCAGAGACTGTTTTCTCAAGCATAACAAAGCATCTTGTCAGAAACAGCAGCTGCAAAACGGAGACGCAAGCAATCTTGCAGACTGAATCTGTGTATCTGAAGAAACTAATGCCACATGACAAACAGACGAAAAACAAGCGCTTGCGCTTTGGTCCTTTGTTCAACATGATTCAGCTTTTATTCAGTGATATATTCCTGCTTTTGAATAAAATCCAACCTGTGAACAGCTGCTTTCGATAAACATTTACAGTAGTTCCTGGATATAAAAAGACCAATTTAAGATCATAACACTAAAATCAGTGCATTAGTTACATGGTTTTAATTGGTCAACAACTCACACGCAAAAATGACAATAATAAACAAAATATATGAATATGATTAACAGGACTTAAGAATCTCTTAAAGGGATAGTTCACCCAAAATGAAAATTCTGTCAGTTTTTACTCACCCTCATCTTGTTCCAACCCCGTAAGAGCTTTGTTTTGATGAAATTTCAGAGCTGGATTACTCATCATAGGCTTCTTGAGGGATTGAAACTTGCCAGCCTTGAAAAGTTATTAAAGACATTGTTAAAATAGTCCAAGTGACTACAGTGGCTCAATCTTAACTTTGAACACTTTTTCAGAACACGTGACAGAACACTTTTTGTGTGCAAAAAACAAACATAAATAACAATGTTATTTCAACTATTAATTTCCTTCTCTATGGGCCTCTAGTCAGTTAA
Source organism: Hybognathus amarus (assembly GCA_030378365.1). Taxonomy (NCBI): domain Eukaryota; kingdom Metazoa; phylum Chordata; class Actinopteri; order Cypriniformes; family Leuciscidae; genus Hybognathus; species Hybognathus amarus. The sequence goes on along the minus strand of JAQIUQ010002888.1, from coordinate 160,541 downwards.
CGTACAGTAGTGTGATTGTTTAGAGCAATGTCACACGTAGGCTCACTGTTGGCCAACGCTGGTCCTGTGTGTGATGCGTGTGACGTACAACAACAGAAGCTTACACTGTTAAACTGTGTAGTAACCTGACTCGGGCCCAGAGAGAAGGACATGAATAGTTGAAATAAATAATAATTGATCTTCTCGTTTGATAAAGTTAAGATTAAGCCACTGAAGTCACTTCTATTTTAATGATGTCTTTAATAACTTTTCGAGGTCAGCAAGTTTCAATCCTCAAGAAGCCTATGGACTAGTATGGAGGAGTGATTCAGCTCTCAGATTTCATCAAAAATATCTTAATTCATGTTCCAAAGATGAACGAAGGTCTTACGGGGTTGGAACAACATGAGGGTGAGTAAATACTGGCAGAATTTTCTTTTTTGGGTGAACTAACCCTTTAAGAATCTAACTAAATCTGAAATAACGAGGTCTCTTAAAACCTGACACATCCAGTTCGTTCACCTGAAAATCCAAAGAAAGAAATGAAAGAAAATGCATTGCATTTTAAATAATGGCTTTGATTTAGGAAATGTGTGAAAAAAAAATAAATAAATAAATATATATATATTTACACACATTTTGTGAGATTCAAGCCATTCTGACTGTAAAAGAGGGTTCTGTAGTTCGCAAGGTTATGACACCTTTCGCTGTTCGTTGTTTCCCCTAAGCCGAACTTTATTCATATCAATATATACATTTACAATCCCACTGAAGCGCATCACTGGGACTGGCATATTACAGTATATAAATCCTTATCACTGCTGGACAGATTCATCACAAGCTAAAGCACTGACCGTGTCAAACACAGCCCGGCTCTCAAATTCATTACATCGTTACTGTTGCAACTGCTGCTAGTTCTTGCTGGAAAGGTCTTGACCAAGTACAAAGTGACTCTACAGCTCTGACATGCCATTCAATTATGAGCAAAAAACGTTTCCAACTAAAGCAATTGTGCTTATTTCCAGCAGCCCAATTATAATGTTTTATTTCTAAAAGGGTTGGAAAGGAACAAAATGGCATATTTAAGGTGAAGCGGGCTGGAGATTGTGATAGGGATGGCGGGTGTAAGAAATGTAATGATTCTGGTTCCAATTATATTAACGATTCCTTTAGCAATTTTTGTGTGATTTTTTTTTCTTCTTTTTAAACATTTCAAAAGAGAAGCAAGCTATTGTATTATGACAGGATTACAAAGACTACAATTTTATTCTTGTTTTGAATAACACAGAGATTATAGATATGTAAATTATATATTATAATTATATGTAAATTATGTATGAAGAGTTCAGATGCAAAAGCCTCTAAGTGCCATTTGAAATTTTCTCCTAAAATTACAATTTTTATCAAGCTTGTATTTTTGTAGTTCAGTAATTTCCCTTAAATGACAATTAATAGGTAATCTTCATTGCCCTTTAAGTGAAATTACTGAACTTAAATATACAAGCTTGATAAAAATTGTCATTTTTAGAAGAAAATTTCAAATGGCACTTAGAGGCTTTTGCAACTCTTCATATGTAAATTATAGGGTTAATGAGGTCACTAACCCGGGAGGAAGCTTGTGTAGTCCCTACCAGCCATTTGTTGTAGTCCTTAAAAAACGATTTCTTTAAAAGCAAATATCTCCCTTCGCTTTGAACTTTGAGCGTTGTAACTTTGCAGATGTTGTTTATGCTCAAACAGCAACATTACATACTAACTAAAGTTAGAAAAGTGAAATCATCATCAACCACCTCTTTAAGAAAAATAAATGGGGCCATGATTTGGGTTTTAAGAGACCTATTATTTCAGATTTAGTTCGATTAGTTAGATAATCAAACACAGCTGAACTAAACTAACTCATAATGATGTGTGACCATGGAGAGGGATAGGCCCACACGCAATAAAACAAACTGAAAGTCCAAACTAACAGAACTGTGTCACCATGCATCTATCCTGCTTAAGCTAACAAATAATTACATGGTGAATGGTGTATTTGATGGCAAATGGATACGCTCAGGATGACTTTTGGCAAATCGAAATAATTTTTTCATAGTGTTTTGTGTTGCAAAAGACAAGATGTTCCAGATTTCTGGATGACGTCATGCTGTTAATATAAGTGTGGCTTCTGAGGAATTGAGTGAAAAACAAACAACACAGGAAATGAGTAACTGCAGCAAAAGAGGAGAAAATAAAATAAACATAAAGGGTTCATCTGTGATGGTTGCATACCTCAGTCATCTGAAAATGCTTGAAAAATTAAAGCAGCAAAAAGGCACAATGTTTGAATTAATATTACTGAACAGAGATTTTCCATTCAGAAAATGAGTGCATCTGAAAAAAAAAAAGATATTTAAACCTATTATACATGAGTGATTGATCTGTTGAACCTTATTTTGAGGGGTTTATTTGTCCTGTACAGGCTACATTGTATTATTGGAGTGCGATATATTTTGAAGTAGCTTTTATTTGTATATTTTCAGTTTTGAGTTTAATTGTAGTTTAAGTTTTAGTAATTTTTGTTTATGCTTTTGTCTTTTTTATTTTTTATTTATTTATCTGTGAACCAAATCCATTTTCAGGGGGATTATTAAGAAGCTTTTCATCTAATATTTATCTTTAATTTTTTAATGTTTTGATGGAGATGATGAGAAGTTGTGGATGTTTAGCAGCATAAATATTTATTAAATGAAATGAAACAAAATAATGATTTGTCCATGAACATAAAAAACACTAGACAAAGAACTGAAGGAACTGAGGGCAATATATGCACAAGATAATGAACTGAATATGAAACAATAATCAATGAACCAATGATTAGTAATGAATGAAAACATCTTCCAGCAACCATAACAAAAAAATAAATAAAATAAAAATAAATAAAAATAAACAGGAAATTATGAAGACAAACTAAAAGTCCTTGAAAATGAAATGGACACAACTAAACGTGACAATTTTATTTCAATTGCTGAAAATTATTTTTAATAGTACGATATTTAGTTTTAGTTAATGATAGCATGGATTGATATTATATTACAATATTTAATATGGATTTGGTTTGGGATTTTGATGCCATCAGCCAATCAGCTTTGTCCTGATGTAATATTCCTGTGATTAGTCACATGGCATTAATGATTCAGGTCATTGGCACACACTGAGCTAAAAATCCTTGTCCAAACTGAGGGCATATGAGCATAGAGCATGCAGGTCCAACCGCACACTGACAGTTTGATGCACGTTTCACTCAAAAACCTCAAGCAATGGCTGAAATCACTGGTTCCAATCTGATTGCCAGCTGGGAACAAAGTTGTGCTAAGATGGTTACAGGACGATAAAGTGAGCACTGAGGACGAACACATCTGCCAAATTTTGCAAGGTTAGTGCCATCAAGTCTTTTGAAAGAGTTTTGTTTGAAGCACTTAGCAGTAAGTATAACTGCATTTACATTTTTGTCATTTACCAGCTGCTTTTATCCAAAGTGACTTGAGCAGCATTGTCATCAGCATTTCATTAAAAGACGCACCACACAATGTTGACTTTAAGTTTAAATTAGCACACAAGCTGGAGCAGAAGTTTAGTGCAGAAAAGAAGAGATTTTTTTAAAGAAATTTACCTAGAATTTCAAAAACGTTGCTACAAACATTTTATGAACCGTTCATACAAACACAAAAAGGCCTAAAAGCATACCACTTTATAAATCACAGTTGATCTTAAATTCAAGCGCAATGTAAACATGGCCCTTATCATCATGGGCAAACATGTAGATATATAGCACATTTTAATGTCAGTTTTGTCTTTAAAAAATTCTAAGTTTTGGATGAAATCCATTGAATTTAGGATATCTATTTGCATTTTATAAATGAGAGCTCTAGTGGTCCCTATATGGCCATTCCACCCCTAATAACTGTAATTGTTAATGTGATTATTTATGATATGCAAAAGTCTTTTATGTCATCTCATGTTTGTCTGATTTATTAACCAGTGCAAGCCAAGGGCATTAAATCAATGCATCAATGATACATGATTGCAATACAGCATAAGCACAGGGTTGTGCTGCTGACCCAAATACCATCATCCTTCTTATTGAGTGATGAGACACACAAAATCAAATAAATAGGTCATTAGAAAGAGTAAAGTTTCTTGATGTAGTAATTAAAATAAGAGCAAGGCGACCATATCTCTATGCCATTTATGTGGTTGAGTTATTGTAGTCGTCCCATGAGCAGGGAACTTCAGTCAGGCACCAAATCCTATGCGTGCTAGCCAATAAAGGCAAGGGTGAATATTAACAAGAATGCAGGCACTATAATGAAAAGCTAAATATTTGGGGTTCAATGTTAAAAAGGAAACAACAGCTTTTTCAGTGTCAGGTCTGTGTCTAAATCTTTTCACAAGTTAAGGAGGGATATTGCACATCTCTGTGTTGAGAGGTGAACGGCTACAGTTTAGGGCAATCAATGCATTGAAGGTAGGGATGCGAATAAGTTGCATTCCTCTACAATTAAAAAAAAAGTCCTCTTGTGTAGTGCATGATTATTGGAAATTTTTAGCCCAAAAGGCATGCATGGATGAAAACTGATTCTAATCTTGAGCGTTATTTGTTAATGTGATGGATAGTGGGCAGTTTAGGATAACACAGTCTCATCCTAATTTGTCATATAACTGACGTTTTGGGACGTCTTTTGACCATTCGTCAATATACGACTTTTTAGGGCCCCCTTAAACGTCGGTAGATGACGATCCCGGGTCATCATACAACTGACGCTTTACCTTTAACGTCAGTTAGGTGACGAGTTGGGTTTAGGGTTAGGTTTAGGTCTGGGGTAGAGTTAGGATCCCATAACGTCATCTACCGACGTTTAAGGGGGCCCTGAAAAGTCGTATATTGACGAATGGTCAAAAGACGTCCCAAAACGTCAGTTATATGATGAATTGGGATGAGACTGCGCTGTTTAGGACAGAGCCAATATTTGCACCAGGCTACTAGGCTGACTAAATGATCATGTCAGTTGTTGTTTCAGATGCATTGCACAATCCATTCAATGAATAACAACACTGAAAATGTGGATGTGGCCCACAGGAATTTGTTCTATTATTGTTTTGCTGCTTTAGTAAATTGAAAAGTGTTTGGTGTGTATTTTCTTCCAATGTGCTCAAACGCTGAAGGGTCTTTATGAGCTGTGATATTGAAGGGTTTTAATCCAATATTAGAGCTTGTCCATGCAGTGTGAATGCATTGCGTCGTTTAGTGTCTCGGTTGATTTTCGTGTTGATTGTGGTTATACCTCGTTATTCTTTAATGAGTTATAATCTAATGTGGCCCTGTGGGTGAAAGATGACAGAGATATTAAAATAAAGTAGCAAGCCAATATATCTCTGTTTGGAAATGTTCACACACACACAGATGAGAGAGAACATCAGGTTCCCCTAGTAATTGTGCCAAATAAGCCTCATATTAGCAGCTCACCCTTCAGTGAAGTTTCATGTACTGAGTCTTACTCCCCTGTCTTAGTATCATCCCGCTAATTAATGTCATTAACAAAAGAGCACCAGTCAACATCCAAATCACTTGCGGATGGCGAGAGGCAAAAATTCCTAGGTTTCCAAATACCTGGCAGTACTCCGACTGTCATGCCACAAGGAAAAGTGCATAAGTCTGCTTAGACCTTGATGTGGCTTCCACGTCAAACGTGTTTTTATAAATTTGAACATTGATGTGGATTTTAGGGTACACACAGTTCAAATCTGTGCATATGCACGTTTTATAAATGGGAGATTTGAACTTAGTGTGTATTTGCTAAAATTCACGCCAATGTTCAAATTTATAAATTCCCTAGGAGGGCTCTCATCCAGATACTGACCAGACTCAACACTTCATAGTTTTATTGGGTGTGCAGGCGGTAGCTTTATGTTAATAGCTGCAGGTTCGGGCATTCCTTCATTGAATTCAGTACAAACTGTGAAACTACAGTCCCCTCTAGTTAACTGCATGGAGAGCTTTGATGACTTTTATGATTGCTTATTTATACTCAAGTTTTCCCTTTACTTTTGAATTGAGTCAGCATTTCTAATTGATGGCAGTAATTGATACTGATACTTTAATTGATTTCTACATTATGTACGGAACATTTACCAGCAGGAGCGCTTAAACACACTTGACCTCACAATCTCAGTGGAGATCGTCAGAGATAATTGTTGATTGTAGTTCAGATTACTATAGCCACATGCATAAACAACATAGGAAGATGTTTTGGTTACTGCTGAGCAATAAAGCTTTTTTGGCAGTACCAAGTTGTACATGATAGAAGCGACATAGATTCCTAATGAATGAGTAAAATATAAAGTCAAGAGTTAAAAAGAATAATGAAATGTATTGCTAACTATTCAATAAATTACCAATAACCAATTGGCAATCTAACCTAAATTTGAGGTTGTGATATGGAGTCAGATAAAAGTTGAATTGGAATTAGATTACTTTGCCACTCGGAAAATACAGTAACATGCATCTGCTTTATCTGCTTATCGGAAACTGTGGACATATTGGACCGCTTGATCTCACGGGAATTCGTACGAATTTTACGAGGCGGCTAATTCGTAACAATTCATACGACCTCACTCGTACGATTTTGCTAAATCGTACATATTTTTCGAATTGGCCAATTCGTATGAATTCGTACGAGTGACCTACCCCTTACCCCACCCCTAAACCTAACCATCACGTGGGTTTAGACGAATCATATGAATTCGTACTAGAGGTCATACGAATTAGTACGAATTAGCCACTTTTTAATCATTCGTCGAATTCGTACGAATTGGTCGTGAGATTGGGTGGGATTGGACAGCCCTTACAGTGCAACTGTAAATAGAAGCATGTCATGCATCTATTAAATCCAAATGAATGAGAAAATTATAACGTAGAGATTTATTTATTTATTTTTTGACCGTACATGAAAATGGCAAATATTCAAATGCTAATGTAATGTCTAAATGGGGGATAAAATCACAATGCACCGCATGTTGCCAGTGGACATGAGAGAGACTTGTGAATGTGTTTGTTTTGTTGTTGTTGTGATCATGCAGGACTGTTCAATACATGCAGTTCCATGTTTAATACAGATATGAGAAAAAAATTAGAATCTCTTGCGCCTTTAGCCACAAATTCCTCTGAAAAAACTGCAAGGGGACCAAGGTCAGAGAAGAAAAACAGCACACTTTGTATTGTTTTTAGGAATTATCTGTACAGCAATTATAAACATTTGTATTGCTCATGGCCTTATCTGAGCTTTTCCAGTTCTGCTCAATATTTTATGTAGTTTAATCCTGTGATGCAAAGCTGAATTTTCAGCAGCCATTACTCATGTCTTCAGTGTCACATGATCTTTCAAAAATCAAAATCCTACTGACCCCAAATTTTTGGACAGCAGAATACATGATGGTTTGACCTGTGACTACTTCAGATTCCAATGATTTTTTTTTTTGATTAACCATTTTTGTGAAATAAGTATTTCAAAGAAATTTCACTTAGTGTGATATTTAATTGTTTATGTATGTAATGATATTCAAACATTTGTAAGTATTCAAGTGTTCAAATGTTTTTTTTTTGGCTCCACTGTACATTTTACTTATGCTATTTATTGAGTCACATGCACACATTGACAGGTTTTTATTCTGGTCATGACAGACAGACCGACCGTCTCTTTCTAATATAATATCTTTCATAACCAGAGCAGTGAAGCTCATTTCTGATGCATTAACTTCGCCCATGATACGCCTACACTGCCCATCCTGTCAGAATAATTTAGTTCAGTCAGTGTATCATGACATAATTGAATGTACACCAGTCACGACACAACTCAATAAACTTGTTTTTAATTAAAGTAATTAAAGTTCATTTGTCCGAGTGGAAGAAAAATAACTTCATCACAAATGCATTTGAAACAACAGATGATAAATTAGTGATAGAAAATGGATATCTGTGTGATATTAATCATAGAACAAAGTTCTTCCAATCTTTGTGATGTGGTAAGAAATATATTAAATTCTATTCTAGATCTATTCCATTCAGTTTGATTCTCTTCCATTAAACTCTTCTTTTAAAAGCTTGCTCTGATTTTTTTTCTCTTATTTTATTCTGGTCTTTTCTATTAGGCTATATTAGAATGTTCTGACGTGTCTAGTGACTGTAAAACTGCATTATCAATCGTAAAAAATAAATATGTCATATGTTGTCATTGACAAATATTGAAGAATTTGTTCATGCGTTCATGAAAGGCTGGATTATTGTAATGCTCTACTGGGTGGTTGCCCTGCACGCTTAATAAACAAACTTCAGCTAGTACAAAACACTGCAGCTCTAGTTCTTACCAGATCCAGGAAGTATGATCATATTAGCAAACACTGCATTGGCTGCCTATTAAACATTGTATACATTTCCAACCTGATCTCACGACCAATTCGTACGAATTCGACGAATGATTAAAAAGTGGCTAATTCGTAACAATTCATATGACCTCACTCATACGAATTAATATGATTTTGCTAAATCGTACATATTTTACGAATTGGCCAATTCGTATGAATTCGTGCGAATGACCTACCCCGCCCCTAAACCTACCCATCACGTGGGTTTAGACAAATCGTACATATTCATACGAGTGAGGTCGTGCAAATTAGTACGAATTAGCCACTTTTTAATCATCCGTCGAATTCATACGAATTGGTCGTGAGATGAGCGTAGACATTTCTAAATATTGCTGATTACTCACAAAGCACTAAATGGTTTAGCTCTACAGTACTTGAGTGAGCTCTTAACGAATTATAGTCCTTCACGACTATTGCGATATCAAAGTTACGGCCAGTGGATTATACGTAGAATATCAAAATCGACTGCTGGCGGTAGATCCTTTTCCTATTTGGTTGCATGCCTCGGGAGCAACTAGGGGTTAAGTGTCTTCCACAGGGACACATTAGTGTCTCGCAGTGGATTCAAACCCGGGTCTCTCACACCAAAGGCATGTGTCTTATCCACTGCGCCATCACCACCGTATTTAGCACCAAAACTTTGAAACAATCTTCCTACCATTGTCTGGGAAGCAGACACACACAGTCAGTTCAAAGCTAGACTAAAAACACATCTCTTTGACCTAGCAATCACCTTACTCGACTTATATTATTCAATGTTAGGCGGCATAGATTTGGTCAGCCGGAACTGGGAACACTTCCTTTAAATCCTGTGTACTCGTTACATCATAAGAAGAATGGCATCTACGCTAATTTTAGTGTTTTTGTTTATCCTGAGGTTTTCCACAGCCTGCCAGATCCAGGCTGTTTCAAGATCTGACGAAGGACCTTTGCCTGGACCCGATGGCAATGCAGCGCTGAAGTTCAAATGCACATAACTATAGAATCAATTCTTAATGTGCATGTGAACGCCATCAGCGTTTATCACAGGTTCACGTTTAAAGTCTGTTTATACACAAATCAGGCAAAACATGGAAGTAATCCCAGCAAACACAGATCATTCCCGAATGGTCCCATGAGGTTATTTTTTGGGAACCAAGCAAGAAAGTTATAGGAACATTCCATGTAGGTTATTTTTAGGTTCCATTTTTAAAACGTAAGGAGAATGTTCTGGGAACGTTCCCTTAACCTTAAGGGAAAGTTCTGGGAACATTCTGGGAACCAAAAACTAATGTTCCCAGAACGTTCTCAGAACCTAAATTTGTTTGCTGGGAAAGCAGCACTGCCATTACTGCAGGCCTTGCTGCGGCGGAAGTAGCGTGTTGTTCTCGTTAATATAGTCTCATCCCAAGAAGTCATATAACTGACCATACGTCAATATCCGCCTTTCAGGGCCCCCCTAAGCGTCGGTTATATGACGATCCTGGGACGTCATACAACTGACGTTTTACCTGTAACGTCAGCTAGGTGACGGGGTAGGTAGGTTTAGGTCTGGGGTAGAGTTGTGGATCCGATAGCGTCATCTAACTGACGTTTAGGGGGCCATAATAAGGCGGATATTGACGTATGGTCAAAAGACATCCCAAGACGTCAGTTATATGACGTCTTGGGATGAGACGCTGTTCTCGTAGGCGGCTATAGCAGATGTTAGATATTTTTATTTAGTTATTGTGTACGTATGTCCAGTGATGCCGGGAAGAGTGTGTTGTGTGGTTGGCTGTTTTAACAATTTTCTCTGTATTGTTACTGACACATTATGGTACGAGTTCACTGCCTGTGAAAACCTCACGACACCTTTTAATGTGATGAGCTCGTCTGCGATGGTATGCAGTATCTGACCAATCCATCCGGAGCCAATCCATTCTGACCTTCAATCAATGCCCTGTAATTTAGGTTCTGAATCTCATCGCATGCCAGATGATTAATAAAATAATCTTGAATACCTGTAAGAACATGTATTTTATTGCTACAACTGGTCGTGGCTAATAGTTATCTGCAACTTGTGAATAGGGTTGCCAACTTCAGAGAAAAATGTGGGACAAGTGTTGTTCTTTACAGGAAAATAAGAGACACTTAAAATATTTGTACTGTATCAAACAGTATGTCATTTCAGGTTAGTATGCGTTTAAAAATGTCTTTTTTTAAACACAAACGTTTAAACATTTGTTTTACTTATTTATGTACAATTTAATTGTAAATCGGATTTTAAGATTACACAAAAAAGTCACATTACACAAATCATACTTCAAAATAATAGCATTTATCTGAAATAAAAAGCTTTTGTAACATACGCTACATTTGAAAAAAAAAGAAAGTAATAGCCTTCTTTTATTCAGCAAAGGACGCATTAAAGTATTTAAAAAGTGAATGCATACATTTATAATGTTACAAAGATGTTTTATTTTGGATCAATCTACTTTGAATCTTCTATTCATCAATGAATCCTGACTTTTTAAAAAGAAAACATTGATAATAATCAAAAATGTTTCTTGGGCAGCAAATCACATCAGCATTTTATCACCTCGTTAATATTTAATGTTTTCTTGCGTGGCTGGATGTTGAGTTTTGTATGGTCTGATGCGCGTGTGGGCTGTGATGGATTATGACTGGTGTTGTGATCATTCTCACATATCATATGATATGTATACATGTTGCTGGTGTAGTCGGTTAGATCAGTAGCAGTCTATTTAATTGGGACCGTTGGCATGTGAACATATTAGCAACACATCTATGACAGCTATTTCGGTTTTATTGTTGTCATAAATTAATACACGTACTTAATTACATTACATTAAGTTCATTTTACATGACATGTTGTCAATAAATTACCTCTATCTGTACATTTTGGCCACTGCCTGACATCATCTACCCAATGTAAACCAGACATTTTATTTCATAAGCAGGATCCGCTTTCATTGAAATATCATTAGAGGGCCGTCACACTCGCAGGCCCGCAGCAACGGCGGCAGGCAAGATGGCAGCGCCCATAGAGTTCGCGGCGGATTTGTGTATAGAGAACGGTGTTGTTGTGACGGCCCTGAATTTAAAAACTAAATTTGATGGAAAATAACATTATTCAAGAGGTGCTATAAAACAGTGCAGTCTCATCCCAATTTGTCATATAACTGACGTTTTGGGACGTCTTTTGACCATTAGTCAATATACGACTTTTTAGGGCCCCCTTAAACGTCGGTAGATGACGTTATGGGATCCTAACTCTACCCCAGACGCTAAACCTAACCCTAAACCCAACTCGTCACCTAACTGACGTTAAAGGTAAAGCGTCAGTTGTATGATGACCTGGGATCGTCATCTACCGACGTTTAAGGGGGCCTGAAAAGTCGTATATTGACGAATGGTCAAAAGACGTCCCAAAACGTCAGTTATATGACGAATTGGGATGAGACTGTGTTATGTAAAACCAGACAAATCTCTGTTACCTTAAATTATATGTTTATCTCTGTAAAGTGCTATATAAATGAGGATGACTTGACACTGAGCTATTCTATATAGCTATTCTATGCTGCTCTATTATAATTAATACAACGTTCTGTTTTTAACCGTCATGTATTGTATTGGTTTTATCTATGAAGTTCTAATATGTTATCTTTGTTTTATTTATATTCTATTCCATTCTTTGTTATTAATAAGCAATAGTAGCCTACTGTACTGTGATTTTCTCTCTCTGGCTTGTTGGAATTCTCAAATGACCAGAATTCTTTGTGCTGCTTTAATCTTTAAATATTGCAATCTTAGTTGTACTGAATGTGTCCTATTGCGCCTTCTCTGTCAAAATCTCTCTCTCTCTCATACACACGCACACACACACACCTCTTCAGTGACCTTTATTAACCGCAGCGTCTCTGAGAATGGATCCAGCCATTCGGTAAATAGGACACAGCCCTGCATGTGCGACAAGAGACAAATAAACAGCAGATATTTCAGCTCGGATGTTTGGCTTCATAAGTCACAGTTTTCAAACCAGTGTGAACCTCTGCTTACTGAGTTAGTTAGTTTTCTGAAAGAAAAAAGAAAAAAAAAACACTGGAAGGGCGTTTTTTTCTTGTAATTGCTGCAAAATACATGTCTCAGGGAATATTTGACAGAAAAATAATGATGCAGTCTTTACCATTCTGTGATTGCTAGCTCGGCTGGCGCACTGGGCGTAGGATTTTTGCAACGTCCATGCTTGCATCTTTGCAAATGGGATCTGGAAACAGGATCTGGATATAGTAAATATAAATTCTAGGATTTCACAGATTAGCTTATGTCATGTCATTAAAAAGAAGCAACAGTTGCAGACAAAAAAACTTTACAGTGTTTTAAAAGGTATTCTGTTATTATATGGTGTTGTTACAGCAAATCAGCATTGGATTTAAACTATAAATACATGTACTGTAACTTAGTTTCCCTATTTATGTAGGTAGGGGATATGACATTTGACACATTTATAATATCTACAAGTTATTTGAATAACTTAACATAACTTTGACTCAACTCAACCAATGGTGTGAGTTTGGGGATATATTAGGACTATTTGATGGTTTGACCAATGTGGAAAGGATTTTTATTGTTATGCAGTGACTGTGATGCTTGTGGCTATAAGGGTGTAAATTGGAGCCTTAATGACGATTCGATATCCGATTTCTTAAGCTAACAATTCGATAGTTTCCAGATACCGCTGTGCCTTGCCTTCTATTGCCTTCAGTGCTCAACTGGATTAAGCCATTAAGGGTGCTTTTTACTTCTGTAGTTCGGTTTCATTTGGTCCGGACCAAGAGTGAAAATTTACTTTGTAGCATTTTTCAGAGGTTTTGGTTCGTTTTCACATCACACTGATTGCTCTGGTCCGAATCAGTTGATGAGTCTGACGAAACTAACCAAAATATAGTCACGTGACAACATCCACATTACTTGTTGGCCAGATATGTCTTCAACATATTTCCATAACTGCACTTGGATTGGTCAGAATTAACGAGCGTGAAAATTTCAACAGAAGTGTGTTGGAGTGTGTTGGCAGTGCCTGTCATATAATGATCATATTATGATAAAAATCTATCCAGTGTTTTTGATTTATTCTCTTTCTGTTTTTCCCAGTCTAAAATCAAACTGTTCGACTGTAAAATCCAACTGTTTTACACCCCCCCATATTATATACATGTTATATAAAACATTCAGTGCATTTTAGAGACTTTTAATGAACTAAGTGCATTTCAATGAAAGGTTACTGAAAGTTCATTGCTTTAAGCAGAAAAAGTTATGTGAACTCAATAGCTGATTATATAAAGCAGAACTTAAACTGAATGTTACTTAGTGCTTTGACAATATAAGGAGAGTTCAATGTTAAAAATAAGTGTGATCATGATGTGTTCTTGCATTAATGTTTGGGTTCTAATTTCAAAGATTTTCTTTTATATTTAATAAAATATATTTATAATTTAAAGGTACTCTGGAGTTTTTAGCGGCCTCTAGCGGTGATGTTTCAGAATGCAACAAGAGCGCTCGTGCCCGTGTGCGTGCTAGATCTCAAGAGCGAGCATTCGCGACGCTACCAGCCACACGGAGACTTTCAACGCAATGGCGAACTGAATCACACAACATGCTGGAAACTAATGTAAACTCCCACTGCAGGTACAATAATAGCCTACTTTTATCAGCTTGACGTTGAACTAATGCTCTGTGCTTGTCCATGATAATGTTACAGTAAACTGCATTGAGTCTAGCCGACATACGATGTTATAGCATAAGCTATTCGTGTATCTTTCACAATCAGCAATGTCAACATAGGTGAATGTAGCCTATAATATGATAACGAAAACGGTTAGTGAACTAAAGCTGAACAGTTTCAGTGTAACGTTATCAGGTAAGATCGTAGGAAGTGACATTACTGTAAACATGTCTGGAAATGTGTAAACAATATGTAGGTATGTGGACAAAAAATTAAAACTCAACAAATAGACAAATGGATAGCATATGTGGAAAGACCTGGGTACCCCCTTTACAAAATAAAAATAAAAAAGTAAATATGTCAAGTATGAAGGAAGTTACAACATTTTATAGTTCAGTAATCAGCACCTATTTTTGTCTCATTTCTAAGGTGAAAACAATAGAATTTAGTGTGACTGAAAACAAGTTGTTTTTTTCACAAAAATGCTCATAACTTTCTCAATATTCAAGATATCTTAATGAAATTTTCTGTGAGAGATGGGTTTCATATAGTTATTTGGATCTAACGTGGGTTTCATGTTTATTTGGATTTTTACTTGATTTTAACACACATAAAGACTGATTTGGCCTATCTTTTATAGTAATTTTCAACGAGCAGTTGTTGAAAATACAAATAATTGAATGGAAAACAACGATCCAAGGAAAATTATATATCCTTAATTTAAAAGATGGATTTTGGTTGATTCATGCTATTTCCAGTTGTGTAAAAATATAGAGTTAACAATACTAATGCTGGTGGAGGAAAGAAAGTGGAGGAGACCACACAAAAGTTGAGTGTAGCACACGACGCGCTGCATTTTGACAGCTTTTCTACAGGTAACGTTCAGTGTCGGTAGTCATAAAAAAAGTGGGGGAGTTTAAATGGCCACGAAATTTTGTACAGCACACCACAAACATATGTTCATGTCTACCTTCCTCTGGAAAGTGTCCAAAGTGGGTAAAAATAATTTCGTGACAGTTGAATTCTTCCGTATTGTTTGAAATCGTCTTTCAGGAGGAAAATGCAGCCTGACTAGAAAAAAATGAAAACAAATGTGCAGTCGAAACCCCTAATGATGTGATTGGCTAAAAATAATCAAGGATTCCCACACCGAGTCAATGAAAACAGCGCATTTTAGGAGACCCGCTCAAAATGATTCGGGAAAATCCGGCACAGAGATTTGGAACACAATGGCGGCCGCTATTTATTGAAATGTCCACATACCTACAATATGATAGTAGTGGATGAGTGACGTTAGTCAGTAACTAGATCTAGTAAATAAAATAAGTTACATCCTAAAGCAACGACTTTTTTGTTATCCTGGAACATTCTTTTGTATTCATGTCACGTTTCATGTCGTTTACCTTGCTATTTCACTAGAGTTTACTAATATGTTGTAGCCTACTTGATCCACACGTTTTCGTCCGGAGTCGATCAGATTCACATTTTGCCTGATGAGCTTCAGCAGATAAAACTTTTTTGTTTATTATATTTATGTGGAGTTTGTGTTGGAGTCTGTGTTGTGCTGGAGGCAGGACGTTTTGGGGAGTTATCAGACTCCGTGTCATCAGCTGAAGTGCCGTTGGTCGCATGTTGAAATCAATGGGGTTATACGCCTTATTCACGGCAGCGCCATCTTTGATTTTTAATGAGTATGAAAGCGAGGCTGTGAGGGATAGACATGCATCTCTTCAATGGGCTGTACTGTTATTTAATGTGTTTTCAGATTGTTCTGCTCATGAAACACTAAAAAAATATCTTTCCAAGAAATTTCAGTTGACAAAATACTCTCGACAATGTAAGCTGTGGAAAATTGTAAGTAATCTAGGAGTTTTATTCAGCTTTTTACAGCAGATGCCATTGCAAACACGGTAAGTCTATCCCTCACAGCCTCCCTTTTATACCTGTCATGGCGCTGCTCTGAATAAGGTCTATTGTGTCCATTTCTTTTACTGTCTATGGGTCGCATGGACTGTAGGATAGAGAGGCTCGGGAGCGCGCATGCATGTCACATATGATGGATTTCGCAGGGAATCCGACCCGGAGATCTCGCATATAAATATGAATATTGGCCTTCAGAGGTAATAGCAAAAACGAAAAGTGGATCATTGCAATGTGTGATTACAACCCCTTCAAACACAGGCAATTAAAAAAGGATTCATTTTATTAAAAAAGTTACATATAGAACCTTTAATATTTATAAATTATTTTTAGTAGACTAAAAATGAAATAATTTCACAGTAAAAATAAATATTGTTTTCAATTTTTGTTTTAAAAAATAAAAATGGTTTAAGGCAGTTCATTCACTTTTACAGTTTTAGGTGGTCAATGTGCAAAATAAGAAGGTAAAAGATGAAGAAAAAAGTAGACAAATTGACACTGGCTTTATTATTTTTTAAATTAAGGAAATTGTTAATTAGGTTTTAGGGGATAGCTCAGAAACCAACAGTGCTAATGGGAAACCAAGCTGAAACAAACACAAACAGCTATTATGGAGTGAGGTCACATTAAATAAAACTAAACTAAACAGAGATGAAGGCCTTGCTAATGGGCTGTTGCATGTAGAGATTCAGCCTCCACCCAAAGTCTTGGCTCATGCATCATTAATATTGTTCAATTAATAATGCAGTCAATGCAACTATTAAACACTCATTTGACTATAATTGCCTTGCAATCAATCTTGTACATGAGACAATCGAACTCTGAGCTCTGATTGGATTGGATCTTCATAGCTGGGCATTGTTCCAGGATCCATCACTGGCAGCTGCAGTTTGGCTGTTGTTGGTCTGCACCAATTTGTACTTACCAGAGAGGGACAAAGACATTAGGTCTTGTCATTTAGACAAACAGGCTAATTTCTAATCACTTTCACTTCCATTTTGGGAGAAGAATTGCATAAAAAGAAGACATTATTTTATGGTGTTGGAGCCCTTGTCTGTCATTGTGAACCAGATGTACAGTTGTGGTCAATTAATGGTAAATATTACAATCAATCAAAAATGACTGTAAAAAAGAAATCTGGATTGTTTATCCTTTTGATCTTTCATTCAAAACATTTGCAAAAAAATCGAACCTTTCATTGAGGTAAGCAATACCTCGCCCACTTAAATAATTGGATCACATTATGAAATAAATGCTTTTCTCCAAAACACGCTGGGCCATAATTATTGGCTTGCTGGTTATTAAATGCTTTTTGCAACCTCCATTTGCCAAGATAACAGCTCTGAGTTTTCTTATATAATTTCTTATAAAATCTATATATAATACTTACTTGTTACCTCTGTTTGATGTTACTTACTATTCATTCAATCTTTATGGTCCATTTTTTAGCATTGAAAATAATAAAACCATTTTTTTTCTAGTTAGTAGAAATATTTCTTCAATTATTGCAGTATTTCAGATTAATATAGACACTTTTTTTAAATTCATTTTTAAGTCAGATTAGCGCCATCTGTTGATTGAAAATTAAATAAAACATGTCATTTAATGGGTTTACCACTAGATGCCTGCATAACTCTCCATGGATGCCTGCGAATTCTCTAGTTGTTTTTGGACCAAATTACTTCCTTTTTAAGATTTGGATTTGAATGTATTTTTTATTTATTTTTATTTTGTTTGGAAATTCTCAAATAATACATTTTGCCGATGTTTATAATAATAACAAAGTTTAATATTAAGTGTATATGTTTTTTTTTCTATTATTAATACTGTCAAACCTGAATAGAAAACATATTGTTACAGTAAACATTAGAATTCAATCAAAAATTACAAAAATAAACAGTAATGCCTTACCAAAGGTTATTTATTTATTTATTTTTAAAACATTATATTAAGTATTATTTAAAAAATGTACAAATAATAGCCTTAGTGTTTCTTCATATTTAAACTCATGTGAAACAAGAAGTCATAGCTAAACAATTTCATGTTCCTAGTCCTGGTGTGCTAAAAAAGGTGAAAATTAATGGGAATATACGTATATTGTTATTTTATTTGTAAAAAAAAAAATCGAAGGGTGCCAATAATTGTAATCAACGTGTTTTGAGAAAAACATTTATTTCATAATGTAATGAACTGATTAACTGATCCAAATATTCATAATTAATCATAACAAGTTATGATTTATTATTAATATTTTTCCTTTGAGCCAACTCGTTACAGTACATTTCATATATTCGGAAATTGGGCCGGCCTTAAATTTCTTAGTCTTTGATATATTTTCTTCTCAATGATGGATAAAAAAAAAATCTGTTTACCAATCCATCTATCTATCCCAGTAGGAGACAGCAAACATCACCTCAGGAGACTCATTTCAAAAAGACTGACTGACAGCTAAGGTAGTACAAATATGTCAAGATAACCTGTCTTCTTTTAAAAACATGTCTTCTATTTTCCCCCCAATGTACTGTTTATGTATTTCACATTAATATATCCCCAAAAACTCCAGAGAGCCCCCAGTAGAGCAGCGTATAAACTGGGTCAAAAATGTTGACATGAAACTGGGAGATCAGAACTAGGGCTTTAAACTCGATACAACCATCAAAGCTGAGACTACTGTTTGACCTTTTTGTGAAAAGGCCTCTTTAAATTAGGTGGAAAAAAAGAAATGAGACTAATGAGAAGATGTGAGGTTAACATTAGCATTACATAACATTTTAAACTTTGATGAATATTAATATGGTGATTAGGTCTGCGTGTTTACATTATACCATCAATCACATTGCAGATCTAATGAATATAAAAATCAGATACTTGGTAACATCTTGACAGAATAACCTTGAACTGACACTTAAGGAAAATTTTCATAAATATATCTCCCAGAATATGTTTTTTTTTCTTTCTTTTTGTAGCTTTTGAAGTGTAAATTTTGAAGTGTAAAAACATGTTGATCCAGGAACATGTACTTGGTGAAATGACCAGCTAAGTTTATATACACCTTGCATAATCTACAAAATGTTAATAATTTAGAAAAAGTAAAAAAATAAAAAATAAAATAAATACAGGCCTGAAGTAATCAATTTTACATTACTGATGTTTATATCAGTACTAAACAAAAGAAAATAATAACTGCATTTACACAAATTAACAAGATAAAAAGTTTTTCTGAAAAATCCTTCACTAATTTGTACATAACTTTTACAAAACTTACAAATATGCACTGATGCTCAAGAAGCTATTAATCATATAGGTAATGATAGTATTAATTTACCATACATGTATGTAAATATTTGAACTAGGTCAATTGTGTAAATTCAAGTAGACTTACTAGTAGTAAACTTGTATAGTCTATTTTTTTCTTGCTCAAGACACATTAGAGAAAGTAATGTCTTAAATAAAATAGGCTTCAATTTAATTATGATTCGAAGTTCGCCAAAAAAAAATGCTTTTAAAATTAGGGTTGGGTATCGAGAATCGAGTATCGATTGGAACCGGGACTAACTTTTCGCTTTTCCAGAATCATTCAAAAGTTCAAATTTCAATTCCTAGTTTCGATATTCACACTTCCGCCGACCGGAAGAAGAAACCGCTGAACAACACCAACGAAGAAGCGTCTTCCGGAAGTGTTGGCATAACCGCGCAAGTCGAACAGGAATAGCTTATGTCAGCGGTCCTTCAAGTGTGGCTTCACTTTTAAAATTTCTTCACTTTTAAAACACTTTTAAAAATAACGAAATCTCGGCAAAATGCTAAATTTGTGACAAAAGGAGTATTTGTGACGAAGGAGTATTTCCTTCAGAAAGATCGTTGGTTAGCAAGGTTAGCTAAACTTTTTGAAAACCCTGCCTCTTAAAATAATCGAAATCGAGAATCGTTAGGAACCGAAATCGAAACAAGGAATCGAAATCAGAATCAGAATCGTTCAAATTCAAACGATACCCAACCCTATTTAAAATTCAATTAAAACATGAATCATGAATTCTAGGCACATAATACAAATAATGCAAATTTGGGTTCATGAGCAAATTATGACAGAATGGTAATTTTTAGTGAACTAGCCCTTTATCACAGTTCTATGGACTGTGATAATTAAAAGGGTTGTTTTACTTAAAAATTACCATTTTGTCATCATTTGTTCAGGAACTATTTGGTTGTTGTAGTCTTCATTTTATTGATCTATTGTCCTAACCATGCACCTAACCCTTGAAATATTTAACCTACTTTGTTTCAATACATGAGGCTATATATTCTGGTTTTAAATTCAGTGTTCTGAGTTTGTGCAAGACTTCAATTCCTTAGCCGCAGCACATTGGGGGGCTTTACGCCTGTGTGACCCACTTAACAGTGCAGTAGGGGAAGACCAGGGAGTGTTGTAACACTGTCAGTTTAACAAGTCAGAAAAACAGCTATGATTCCATCAATATCATACACCTCAGTTTTTTGTTTGTTTGTTTGTTTTATCAAGGGATTTATATGGTCCACATGTTTTCATCGAAGTTTATGTGCATGTGTTCTTATTAGAAAAAAACAACACTATTTACCTCAATTGGGTGAACCTCAATTTTTAGTGTTTAGTGTTTTTAGTGTATATATATATATATATATATATATATATATATATATATATATATATATATATATATATATATATATGTATATTGTGTGTGATATAGCAAAATTCACCAAAAATTAGTGGATGGCAACAAAGCCAGTGTCTGAATGTGACAGGAACACAGTAGACGCGAACATAACTAGAGTCGATATTTGCAGCGCAGTCTCATCCCATGACGTCATAAAACTTTTGACCATACGTCAACATCCGCCGTTTTAGGGTACCCTTATTATCATTCGGTTAGATGACGCCATCTAATCTTAACCCTACCCCACACCTAAACCTACCCCATCACCTAACTGACGTTAAAGGTAAAGTGTCAGTTGGATGACGCCTCAGGATCATCATCTAACTGACGTTAAAAGGGCACCCTAAAACGGCGGATGTTGACGTATGGTCAAAGCGTCAGTTGTATGACGTCTTGGGATGAGACTGTGTTAACTTTTGGCGCGCATGTGAACGCCAGCATTTATCACAGGTTCGCGTTTAATGTCTGTTTAGAGACATTCATGGTCATATTTACCTTACAGTTACTCTAAATCCGGACTCTAGTTCATAAATGCCAGGAGAACTGGCCCCCGACTGAGCCTGGGTTCTCCCAAGGTTTTTTTTTTCTCCATTGGGTCACCTGATGGAGTTTTTGGACACCATTAGGTCACTGATGGGAGTTTTTCAATTCCTTGCCACTGTTTGATTTGGCTTGCTCTGTTGCTCAGTTGGGGATATTCAAATTAATTAATCAATCAATACCACCCTTGATCAGCTCTACCAAATGTGGATGCTTTTCCACTAAGAAACGAACAATGTTATTATGTTTTGATTGATAGTGTGAAGCTGCTTTGATGCAATCTATATTGTGAAAAGCGCTATATGACTTGACGACACTCACAAACGCACACGCCAGTTGTTTTTGTGCTAAATTTAAAGTTTTAAAAGAAATAAACAATATAATGTGTTTTGTCGCTTTAAATTTTTTCACTTGTGTAACAATCACAATATTGATTGTTCTTTGTTCTTCAATAAAAGAAGCACAACTAATTAATGTTTATTAGTATATTAATAACAAATACCAGTTTACAGCATTTAGCACCATAATGAACTATTTTTGCCCAGCTAAATAATAACTGGAGACTGCTGACTCTGAGAGCTTCGCACATTCAAGTTTAAAATGGTTGTGCACACTCTTACATTAAAGGGATAGTTCACTCTGAAATTATTTTTTTATATGTTTTAGCTTACATCAAGGGCATCCAAGATATACGTGTCTTTGTTTCCACAGTATTTTCAATTTTTACATTTTTCAGGTCAAATCGGTGTTGTCTGTCAGTCATATAATGGAGGTAAATGGGGTTCCACCTCAAAGAACATGCACAGAGAAATCAAAATTAAACATGATTTAATGACTCGTAAATGTAAGAAGGCATTGATGGCCTAAGACACGTAACAAGCGGTTTGTGAGAAAACGATCAGTATTTATATAGTTTTTACCTCATGTAATCACAGTCACGTCCAAGTGATCTGAATCAGTTGTCCAATGTCCAACTGAACCGAACTGAATCATGTTCAATGTTACTGCCGGAAGTGATTGCTTGCGTGTGACATCACTCAATATTTACACAGAGATTTCTGAAGTTTTACCTTTCACTAAACCTTTACCCTTTACCTTTCCTGTATATCTAAATATATTTAGATCTTCACAGTGAAAGGTAAAACTTCCGAAATCTCTGTGTTAACAATGAGTGACATTGACGCTTCCGGCGACACGTTGGGCATGGTTCAGTTTGAACATTGGACAACTGATTCAGACCACTTGGACGTGACTGTGATTACATGAGGTAAAACTATATACACACTCTTCGTTTTCTCACAAACCGCTCATTTCGTGTCTTAGACCATCAGTGTGTACTTAAACTTAAGAGTCATTAAATCATGTTTAATTTGGACTTCTCTGTGCATGCTCTTTGAGGTGGACCCCATATACCTCCATTATATGATGGACAGAAAAGAACGGTTTGACATAAAAATTTAAAAATTGAAAATACTGTGTAAACAAAGACACCTACATCTTGGATGCCCTTGAGGTAAGCTAAAAAATAATTTCAAAGTGAACTATCCCTTTAAATACGAGGTGGAAAAATTATAATGAATCATTTCCATGGGTCTAGTCTTCGCATATGTTTTAAGTTTGAAGCAAGTCTATTTTCCATGGGTCTATCTATAGTATTTGCATGTTTGTTCAAAGTTTGGATTTCTGTTGAAGTATTGGCTAGCTGAAGTATTGGCTAAATGTGATCCAAGAACTGCAGTTCTGAAACTGCACCCAGGAATATAATATCTTTCTATAGGCGCTTCACACAAAACGTGTCAAATTTGGCTTTGGTGCCTCAGGAAATATTACTTTGTTAAGAGATTCACCTCATCAGGACACAGCAAGAAATCAGATTCAGGAGACATGAGAAATCAACCTTTTGAAGTAGTCGCCTATTGTTTGAATGTAGAAGAGTAGGGTCAGTTTAATCTGAGCATGATAATCGTGTCAAAGAACAAGTGATATTACAGTCTTGAGAGGTTTATACTCAAGGCAAGATGGCTGGATGGATGAAAAGAGCTTAAAATAGAAGGAAGGGGTAGCCAGCTCGTATTTTTTTTCTTCATCCTTGGAGCTTTGAATCAACCTCAATTAGCCGCGGCTTCCCACAAACCCAGTAAGCCGGTAGGTGTAATCAGATGCACGTCCTGGACGAGGATGAGCTGACTGTTGCTTCAGAAGCAGCCTCAAAGGGCTAGTGCCTTTTTTTTAGATTCAAGCTGAGCGTTAACGATTCCCTATGTCGGAATGCTCTACACACTGTGGCTGGGATCCAGGCAGGTAATTTCCGCTTTAGCCACTAGCCGGTTCGAGCAGGTGGTGCTACAGCAGAGATGAATTTTTTATGAGATTGAGGAGCAGGAGCAATATCCCCCCTGAGGCCTCAGTCACAACCATGGAGATTATTGTTCTACTAGCATTTTAATCTTAACACATGCTCACCCTGAAACCAGTTCTTGAAACTTGTCATCACTTCAAAGTGGCAAGCGATCAATTCTTTTTAAAGAAAGAAACATCAAAAAATATATCCACATGATTACCCGAGAATGTTGTTACTGTCCCAAATCGTGTTTTCCTTGCCTTAATGACCTGGCAGAATTAGAATAAATAGCATTCTAGAGATTTAAAGGAAAAGACTTGCTTAATAATTCAGGATGGTGGCCTAGATAGAAGTTTTACCCCCGTCTCTAAGGGCCTGGGAAATATTTGAGTAAAGTATATGCAAATTTGAAGATGTCCTGATATATTCTGGACCTAATCATTCTATATTTACAGGATATAGAATTCTAAATCTGAGAAAGAGCGCTACTATATACCTGTTAGTTCACACTCTGAATTCTGATTGGATGCTGCATGTTTGAAACCGTTGTAAGAGGGACAATAAATGCACATCTGTGATGCACGGATCATGTTCTCTGATGCTCACCAATGCTGCATTTATTTGATCAAAACTACGGCAGGATTGTAAATTAGTGGTTAGAATTGATTAGAATTAGAGTAAATTAGAATACTGAATTGCATTTTCATGTGTTTGACTTGAAGCAGACCTGTGCAGGACCTGTGACACTGTTGGTCTGTGCAGCGCCACTTTAAAGGAGTAGTTCACTTTTTAAAAAAAGTTTTTCTGATAATTTACTCACCCCCATGCCATCCAAGATATAATGTGATTTTTTTTTTTTTCAGTCAAAAAAAAAATAAAGGTTTTTGATGAAAACATTCCAGGATTATCGCCATATAATGGACTTCAATGGGAACCAGACTGTTCAAGGTCCAAAAGACAGTTTCAGTGCAAACTGTTCAAAGGGCTTTTAAATGATTCCAGATGATGAATAAGGGTCTTATCTAGCGAAACGATCGCTCATTTAATAAATAAACAACAACAGTTTAAGTTTATAAGCTCAAATGGTCGCCTGCTCTGTTCTGTGATGCGCGTTTGTGACTCTCCTGTTTGAACTCGTTCATTAAAATGAAAGAATCTTTTCCAGAGTCAACTCGATTCGTTCGTTAAATGAACCAAATGACATGAAAAAAGATTTGTTCATTTTGATCAAACAGTTCAAACAGCAGAGTCACGAACTTGCATCACAGAACAGAGCAAGGCGACCATTTGAGCTAATAAACTTAAATTTTGTTTATTTAATTGAGCGATGGTTTTGCTTGATAAGACCCTTATTCATCTGTCTCGATTTGCGCCCTTTGAACAGTTTGCAGTTTGCACTGAAACTATCTTTTGGACCTTGAACCATTTGGTTCCCATTGAAAGTCCATTATATGGCGAAAATCCTGGAATGTCCTGGAATGCCTGGAACCTTAATTTCTTTTTGACTGAAGAAAGAACGACATGGACATCTTGGATGACATGGGGTCGAATAAATTATCAAAAGTGAACTACTCCTTTAAGTCAAACACACCTGAGTGTTGTCGCTAATAATGATTCATTGAATCATTCAAATGATTTGTTATACAGAGCTGACTCTTTTGGTGACGATACAAGTGACTGTCGCTGTGATTGCGTCATTGAATCATTCATTCCAAGCATTCATTCTACATTGCTGATTCATTCAGTAATGAAACAAGAACGATTCATTAAACACTGAAACACTGAGAAACAAAACACAACTGATGTATATTGTTGGTGCTGCAATGGTTCTGCATTGGCTTTGTTTATTTTCCACGGTGTAAGAAAGTACAAAAAGAAGTTCTGAAGCAATTTAGTGTTGGGCTACTTGAATACACTGTAAAAACCACTTGGTTCAGTTTACTTAATTTTATTATGCAAACTCGTTGCCTTAACTTCATTAAGTAAGCATAACTTAATTGCATCAAGTTGTTCTTACGGTAATGCTTCTTCTTTTGCAGTACTGTACTTACAGTGTATTTTACCTAGAAAGTACTGCTAATATAAGGTAAGTACATGGAACAGGAGTAGGTTTAGGGGTAGGTTCAGGGTTAGTTCTAGTTATTATCCAGTAATTGTAGTTACTAAAATAAGTACATAGTATTTACATGGGTAATTGGACTGTAAAAGGAAGCTTTACCGTTCTTACTTAATTCATTTAAGTTTTGTCAACATAATTCTGTCTGTGATCTGAGGAAGTGTACTGCCAGAGTAATGTTTACAAGGTTTTTCTGAGTAACGAAGGCATAGCATGCAAACAGCACAGATTACTAAGAAATTTTAGGTAAGTTCAACAAATTATTGGACATTAAGAAAAGTTAACAATTTTACAGATTGTCTGTTTTATAAAAAGTACAAGTTTTATAAAAGGATTTTTTTTTAAATAAAAGTAATATCACACTTGCATGAGAACAATTATCAGAATCATCTATGATCATTACTTTGCACAAAATTCTTCGGGAGAATTAAAATGAGGGAAGTACTGTATGTGGAAAAGTTTCATTCCTGTGAGAGAAGCCAGATTAAATTGACACCAATCCAATCTGATTTTTTTATAATTTCTCTCTCTCTCTCTCTCTCTCTCTCTCTCTCTCTCTCTCTCTCACTCTCTCTCTCTCTCTCTCTCTCTCTCACTCACACTCACACTCTCACACTCACACTCACACTACACACATCACACACACACACACACACACACACACACACACACACACACACACACACACACACACACACACACACACACACACACACACACACACACACACACACACACACACACACACACACACACACACACACACACACACACACACACACACACACATAGATAATGTTTTCCTCCCTGTCTTTTGTTGTTTGTCTTTCTTTCTTATTTACCTGATGCTTTTATGTCTCACCCTCTCATCTTGTTTTTGACATTTACTGCTTTGCTTTCTCCATCTCTCTCTCAGCTGCCGTCCTCTCTCTCTCTCAGCTGGTAAATATGTTGGAGGTGGCAGAGGTCTCAAGGTCTCTCTCTCTCTCTCTCTCTCTCTCTCTCTCTCTCTCTCTCTCTCTCTCTCTCTCGCTATACTGGGGAAAGTGAATGAAAAAGCAAGCCCTTCTGCTTGATTGCCTGAAAATGCTGGGCTGATGTTTTCTTGTGTAGCTACTAGAACTCTGAGATTGAATGCAGGAGTTCTGAAAGTGCTTTTGAGGAGCACTCGTAGATTCTTGGAACCAGTAGGGTGGTGAATTTCTGTCCCAGATATACCGTAAGCTTATTTGCAAAGATTTATTTAGCAAAAGAATAAGCACAAAAAGGAAAAAATATCTTAGGTAACAATGTATTGAATTGTTTAACACAATACAGGTAATTTCCCACCACTGTAAGGAACTAAATCACAGTTTAGTAATTCTGCTTGAAATTCGAGACATTATAGTAACTGAAATAAAAGACAAACTATATTTCTCAACACCAAATGACTGCTTAATTGGGAACATGTGGAACCCACTTGACTGTTTGAAGATTGTAGTCCAAATTATTAAAGTCATGTCTTTAATTTGGAAATTCCGCAAGTGTGTGTATAACTTTTGATTACTTGATGGGATACACTTATAGTTTTGTTAAAACAGAGCTTTATTTAAATTTTGAATACTTTAAAATAAACGAAATGTCTATTCAGTAGTCCATATGTAACAGACAACACAATTTAGTAATTATGGTACTTCTAATTAAGTGATAAAAAGCAGTTGCAAATGTTGTACCAAGTACACTCATCTTTAAAAAATGTGCAACACTTTGTTTTACAACCAAATCCTATGCAAATCCACAATCAGTGGAATGTTTTCCTCGGCATCTCACGATTTCGGGGCATGTGAGTTCCTGAACATGATGCATGATGGGATACACTTACCCTTGAATACCGTTCCAAAGCATTGAGATTGTGCCGTTTTGCAGAGCTGGGACATTCTTGCACATTTACTTCCTGTTGTGTTAACCGCAAGCATGGATGTTTGGACAGGCCCACAGTCCTGTTAGTGGATAGTTTTAGTCCATAGTTTTTTCCATTTGTCTTCATTGGTTCATTGTCTTCTTATGAGTTCTGTTTTCTCATTGGTTGATGTTCATTGTCTTGCTATCTTGTTTAGCTGTTCTTGTTTTGTCATTGGTCGTTTGCTTGGGGGGGGGGGGGGGGGGCTCTTACTAAACATTTCTGAATGATAATTTGCTACATTTTTTAACCATATACACGTTTGTTTTACACAATAGCATCTGACTGGCAACAATAGCAACTGACTGGCTACTAATGTTATACTCAAACAGAGTTGGCATTAATTTACGTTCTTGATCAAATTGAAAAATAAAGTACAAAGCATATATACATGAAAAATACATTTAAAAAACATGAATACTTATACGAAATTCAGGTCCATAATGTTTGTAGCGTTTGTCGTAGACACAATAGCATAACTCGTAGCCTATAGTGGATATAAAGCCAACGCTGGCATTTGAAAATAAATAAAACATAAGGCTACGTCTGGAATTAAACATGCAAATACATTTAAAATGATGAAGTCTTAGCCTACTTACAGGTTGTGGCCCAACAACTGCTGCCTCTGGTTTTAAAGTCAGAACTGCTTCATGGTTTAGTAACAGTTTCTTGTTGAATCCGGTGTTGAACTCATGGAGATTCTGGAAGCTGTCTTCCGTAAATGCGCAGCACAAGAGTAAATTACGATTGTCACTTTCAGGAACATAATCAAACATAAATTGTATCCATTGTTGACAAAGTACAGCGTCCGTGGGAAGCTCGAACACAGAAGACCACACACTCGACGAGCCGCTTAATTATGCGCATGCCCTTTGCTGCATATTCCGGAAGGAGGGTTGATGCAAATGTATGGGTTAGTGACGTCTAAAACCCAGCTGTAGTTGCAATAGAGTCGTTTTTGTAGGCAATAAACTTCCTGATTTTTAAAAGACGATATCTTTGCTTACACTGAACTTTCAGCGCTGCAACTTTGCAGATACTGTTTATGCACCAACAGCAACATTACACACTATTTAAACAACACATTCTCACCCCAACTCGTCACCTTTGACCAAGCTTCAATATCTGACGCTTTGAGCGCCCTTTGGCGTCAGTTCATGACGCGATCCTACAGCGTCATCTAACTGACGCTTTCCTTTAGCGTCAGTTGGATGACGCGGTTAGGTTTAGGTCTGGGGTAGGGTAGGGTTACACGCAATCCTAGGGCGTCATGGACTGACGCTAGAGGGCGCCCAAAGCGTCAGATATTGAAGCTTGGTCAAATGCTTCCCAAGGCGTCAGTCAGGTGACGCCTTGGGGGTGAGAACTGCCTTGATTTAAAATCAAAAAAGTGAAATCACAGTCAACCCCCCTTTAATACTTTGAATACTCAGACATGCGCATCCAAATTTCCAACTTTTTTGCAGAATTTTCAGCTGTGAAAACTGATCATATTTTCATAGATACTTTTTGAGAATTGTTTACTATTTCTTAGAACAAAACCAACATTTTAAATTTTTTAGTAGAATAAAACCGACCAATATGTGTTTCTACATGTGGCTGACTCACTACTGCACTGATATATGTGCTAGTCAACACTGTAATACATAGCACTAAACATATCATATATAATGACAGTTTTATGACCAGCTGTCAAGCTTTAAAAAATATTTCAAAAACACCATAAACTATATGACATTTGCACTATGTTTTAATGACTTCTGAATCCATACAGACCGAAAATCTTTGCTTTTGTTATATATAGAAATATATTGTATATAAATCTCAATTTACTTTTGTTCTATGGACAAACAAAACCTTATGCATTCTGCTTTGGAATGACAATGGAGAGGATGATGGAAGTTATCTTTTCCAGCCTTTTAATATTTGATGTTTTCATATTAGGTTTCTCTTTCTTGCTGTCCATCACTTATAATTTCAAACATCAATCTCCAACAAACCATAACTGACGCATACACTTTTCCCCCACAGAGGAAACAACAGCCAAGACTTCCTGTGGTTTTGTGCAGCTATCATTCACTGATACTTCAGGCAGGAATGTGGGAAGCATCCAGACACTGGTGGGCCTCCCATCTGCAGCACTATTCATGAGCAGATACACAGGGAAATCCATCCAGCTGGTAACCACAGTTAAATCTGCAACATGCTGCGGTAAGAACCAGCGTTAATAGTCTGAGGTTAACCATATTGAATAAAACAAAAAAAAAACAAATAATTGCTTAAGAAATTAGATTTATTCCTGCACTTATCACATTTTTGTTAGTCAAATTGCTTATGAAATACAAAAAATGACTGGTGAAAAACTAAAACTGTGCTGATATTGTTTTGATTTTGATAATCATTTATTATTATATTATTTTAAATCATTTGATAGAGATCTGGAATTCCCAAACTTTTCTGTCAGCTGATGAACCCCTTTGAACTAAAAATATTTACAGGGGAAGTCCCCTCCCCCTGACATTTTAAGCTAATATTTCAATAATTCAACAAAACATTTGCATGTTCACGGTTCTCTGATGTTGCTTAATTGTCATATGACATGCAGGTCATTAAAAAAATCTTTAAAATGTTTTTTTTCATTTAAAATTATGATTTTAAACTCAAACATTTTATCATTTGATTGTTAGCTTTTCATTAAATCACAAACTTCCTGCAGTTCCCTGATGTAGAAAATAAGTCATTAAACCAATGTGAAAAAAAGTGATTAAATAAATGTGACAATGCAAGGAAAATACATTTACATACCCAACAGTCCTTGTGACATTTCATAAAGCTCATGTTACACTTGAACAGAATGTTTCAAGTTTGTTTATGTTCACTATATTTGACATTTGTTTTTAACTAGTCATTTAAAACACTTCAGTCAATTAGTCACATCATGTATGGGACAGCAGCCAGATGCCTTTCTTTCAACCAGTATAGCTACTATAATTGACATTTTATCATTTTGCAAACATTATTTGCAAACATAATGTTACTTTTGAATGTTCTAAAAACATTCTTAAACAAGTAGTAATCTAATGTTTTGAGAATATTAGGGGGTTGACTGCTTTTTTTTCTTTGCATGATTGTATTTATGGGGTGCAATATAACATGTATTCGTGGTTTTTCTTTTTTTAAAAGTCTTATTTTTCATATGTGTTGAACTGCAGTATCAGTTTCAGGCATAATCAGACCGAGAAAGCCGCGATGAAGAGAATCAAGCAAGCAGAACCTCACCACATACTACAGCTCTTCCTAAACATTTCTGAAAGATAATTTGCTACATTTTTTAACTTTATACACATTTATTTTACACAATAGCATCTAGCAACTGACTTGTTATAGGCCTACTCAAACAGCGTTGGCATGTTTACATTCTTGATCAAATCGAAAATAATGTCATAAAGCATATATACATGAAAAATACGTTTAAAACATTAGTACTTATAGAAAATTCAGGTCCGTAATGTTTATACCGCGTTTGTCGTAGACACAAAATAGCATAGGCTAACTAGTAGTGGCTATAAAGCCAGCGCTAGCATTTGAAAAAAAACAAAACAAAAAAAAACAAGGCTACGTCTTGAATTATTCATGCAAATACATTTAAAATGATGAAGTCTTAGCCTACTTACAGGTTGTGGCCCAACAACTGCTGCCTCTTGTTTCAAAGTCGGAACTGCTTCATGTTTTAGTAACAGTTTCTTGTTGAATCCGTTGTTGAACTCGTGGAGATTCTGGAAGCTGTCTTCCGTAAAATGCGCAGCACAGAGAGCTAGATTACGATCGTCATTTTCAGGAACATAATCGAACATAAATTGTATCCATAGTTGAGGAAGTAGCATCCATGGGAAGCTCGAACACAGAAGACCTGACAGCTGCGTGAACAACACACTTGACGAGTCGACGTGCCTCAGAAATATGCGCATGCCATTTTCTGCATATTCTGAGGGAGGGGTTGATGCAAATGTGTGGGTTAGTGATGTACCATAACCCAGCTGTAGTCCCAATCGAGTCGTTTTCATAGGCAATTAAACTTCCTGATTTTTAAAAGACGATATCTCTGCTTACACTGAACTTTCAGCGCTGCAACTTTGCAGATACTGTTCATGCACCAACAGCAACATTACACACTATTTAAAATGAAAAAAGTGAAATCGCAGTCAACGATAAAGTTTCTTTCTTCTGCTGAACACAAAGGAAGATATTTTGAAGAACAATTGGATCTTTGGCACCATTGACTTCCTTAGTATTTTTTCTACTATGGAAGTCAATGGTTCCAAACAACTGTTTGGTTCCAATTGTTCTTCAAAATATCTTCCATTGTGTTCAGCAGAAGAAAGATACTCATAAAGATTTGCAACAACTTGAGTGTGAGTAAATGATGACAGAATTTTCATTTTTCGGTGAAGTATCCCTTTAACATTACCGGATGAATGTTTGTTCATAACTATGAGAGAACCTTGACAGAACATTAAAGTTCTGAGAACATTTCAGCTCTGGACTTTTCTTTGGGTCAGAAGGCAACAAAAAAAAATCAAAGAAAAAGAGAAAGGCAGACAGGACAAGGAAAAAGGAGAAACGTGTAGGTGATCTTGAGGATGCAATTAGGAAGTGAGATGACACCTGCTGTGTGTGACGACACAAAACACAGTAGTGTATATTTTTAGTTGAAGACATCAGTAGGTCTCTAAGTTCAACAAAATGGAAAAATCAAACAACAGGAAAAGAAGCTGGGAGGAAAAACGTCACACTGGACGGCTCATTTATCTACACAAAAAAGAGGTTGAATGCTTTTGTTTCTTCATTAACTTAACAATAACACGAATCTGAAGTAATTATATTACAAATAAATGGTTTTCCTTTTAGGATTTGTAATTTATGCAGACGTGCAATGAACCCAAAGAGTATTTGGACACTTAGGGATTGGAAAGTGACGTGAGATGCATTTTAATTACACATACAGTGCTGTCTTTTTGTTATTCAACATTCTAACTAACAGAATGTTATCCTTTCCATATGTGACCCTCAGAATTAGGCCTGGGAAAATCTCCATTCATGATTTCGATATTTTGATATGACGATGTGTGTTTGTGCTTATGGTTGGGAGGGTAGCTGGGAAAATTAGTCCAGATTCGCTTCATTTGCCAGCCTGTCACTCAACTTCTCACTTTTGCCTGATCGAATGTGGCATCTGTTGATTGTGACTGATGCTTGATGTCTGGGCTGTTAGTGCTGCTTCTAAGATTACTTTGGACTGAACGCAAGGCAGAAAAATTAAGCTTAAAAATGAAAAGCTGCACTGCCCACACCTGCAAAAGAATCAGAGAAATATATGTGTGATGCGTGTTCTCTAAACAAAATGGGTCTAGTGTGGAAAAATGGTAGAAAAGTGTGTGTATTATTAATATATTATTATTAGACAACAGGTTTTCTGTGATTAAGATCTGTGGAGTTGCCTTGTTGATTATCACTCTTGCCTTGTGTCATGGTGCTCCATCATGCTGGAAAATGCACAGATCATCACAAAATTGCTCCTTGGTTGTTGGGAGTTCCTGTTCCAGGAGATTGTGATGCCATTCTTTATTCAAGGAAGTGTTTTCGGGTAGAATTGTGAAAGAGTTGACTACCTCAGATGACAAGCATCTCCACATGGTCTCAGGATTCTTCACTGTTTCCACGATACAGAACTTGTGGTAAAGTTCACCTTTCTTCTCCAGGCAATCGATTTTCAAGGTGTTGCAAACAGTAGAAAGTAGGTTTCATTGGAGAAAATAACTTTGCACCAGTTTTCTGTCATATCCTTGTACTTATCTGTCCTTGATGCTTTCCTTGAAGTGGCTTCTTTTCTGCCCTTCTTGACACCAGGCTGTTGCCCAAAAGTCTTGGCCTTTTGCTCAGACCCGCCAGCTGCCGATATTGAGCGAGTTATACACTGGTGGCAACCCAATTCCATAGCCGACTCCTCAAGAGGAGACGGTCCTGGCACTGGACACTCTGGTGTTCTTTCAGGTGCAATAATTTTGCAGCAGTTTCCTTGCATATCAGGCCATTTTGGTGCAAAGCAATGATGGCGACACGTCTTTCTTTGGAGGTAACCATTAACCAAAGAACACAATAGCTTTTCATGCATTAACTATTTTGTGACATTTTAAAAAAAAAAAAGATGCACATAAATTATAACAATGCACGCATGTAAATTACGTTGGAAACACATTTACTGAATAAATCATTTAAAGTGCATCAAAAGACTCATGGGGCTTTGCCTCAACAGAGGACGTCATTGGATAACTGGAATAACTTGCAGACCAATTTCATTGGACAGCATCTTAAATGTTGGTTTGGTCAACACTTTGAAATTATTTTTTATACAATTAAGCATCTCACATGATTGTACTCCCAAACAACATCAGGCATCGGAATGGAAGATAAAAATGACATAATATGGCATAGGAAAAAACAGCCACAGTGTGTGCGTCCCCGATAGCCGCATCTTCCTTTTTTTAATACAGATATTTTGTGCCAATTAACCAGGAAATGATGGAAACGCTGCTTTATTCACAAATGTTGTATGCGTTATTCCAATTTTGCACATAAGTTATAGACCCTTTTACAGCCCACGTGATCAAATAGTTGCGTGCACATTTTGGCAACAGAAATGGTGTTGGTTCCCACTGGCTCTAACATGTTAGCATCTCCGAAAGTTTATTAAAACGGTTTCAGAGCTTCAAAATGTCTGCTTGTTGCGTTTACGGTAGCACTAATCAATTTTCCACCAAGGGGCTTAAGTTTTATAGGATTCCGACAGGATCACGGCCGTTTCAGAAGAACCGGCGGCGCCTGTGGCTGCAGGCGATTAAACGTGTTGATTGGAGTGAGGACATAATAAAAATCCGCTCGTGTAGCTTGACGCTGCTGATTCTCGCCATACTTCCGTTGCCAATATGTGTGCGCTTACGTTGCCACTTCATCATTGTGTACAAACCGTAAAAGGGCCTATACTGTACGAAGCACTTCTTTCTTCATTTTATATCAATTAGTCTGTTCCTTTAACCCAATCAGAATGACTTGTATTCGTTTACACTTTCCCATCTGCTGATGATCTTATTAGTGAATTAGAAATGTACTTTTGTCACAGGGCCAAAAAGCAGTGAAATTAGGGTTTCTGTGATGAAGAGAATCAAAGAGGTGTTTTGTTGTTGTTGTTGTTGTTGTTGTTGTTGTTGTTTTGTTTTTTCAACTAAAATGCACCTGATCACTCACAATAATCTAGAAACAATGTGAATTAGGGATGGGCATTCGATTAAATTTTCTTAGTCGATCGTCGGAAGAATTAATGATCGACTATCGGATTAATCATTGATATTTTTAAATATTATTAATTTAACTTATCATAAATTAAAAATGTAATGAAAATACAAAAATACAGCGTGTTTTTCCTCGATTAGATCTTTATTACAAGATGATGATATTACAAGATCAACTTGAAACAGTTAAACTGGGCGTTCGGTTAACGTTAGGCTAAATTTGAAGATATGCGCGGCGGTGCTCTAACCAACGCAACTGAACCTGCAGCTGCGAGTTGGCCCTCGTGAGACCCTCGTTTGTTACAAAATAATAAATAATAATAAAAATAACTTAACCAAAAACATAATAACATTTATCTGACAGCAGGTTTTGTAAAAATGTAACTCAATCAAGGCACGAAGTCGAGAAAGGGTGAGAGAGATTAGCCTAACGTTAACAATCAATTAGGCTAGGCTACTTAAAGCTTCATAAAAAATAACTCACATACAACTTCTGCTCCAGTCTACTGATTTTTGTTGAGAAAGAGAAGCATGTTGATGACATGATCTGGGGTCAGACGCGACCGCAACCTGCATGGTGACCGTCAAGCCTTGTTTACACTTTCGCCTGGCACTTCAGCGCGAGTCTCTGCAGACTGCGCGCGCACCTTCCTCGTGCGGACGCGTCGAGTGTAAACAAATGCTTCAGTCCAGCCGCTGAAAACACCGCTCTGATGAGGGGACTGACGTTGCCGGCGGGATGCACAGGTACCTCCGCGCTAACATGACCAGCCCAGGGAACACGTTCACTTTCCACTCACACTACGCAACGCAGCAGCATTAGTTTAATGATAATCGATAACAAATTAACGTGATCGACGAAATTCTTAATGATCAATAATCGATCGTCGATTAATCATGCCCATCCCTAATGTGAATCAACACCACAAGTGATGCAGCAAACTTTTATGAAACCCAAAATTTGTCACTGCCAAAACTTTTGGTCAAGGACATAGTGGCAATGATAATTTATTAGGATTAATTTCAGTAAGCCAATGTGTTTCCAAGATACATCCTAATTTAATTGGCATCCTATCAAATGCTAAAGATAGCAAGATCTCTCAGGGTATTGCAACAAATATACAAAGTAAGTTCAATGTCGATACATTAAATCATTCCTGATTAGTGTTGTTGCATCAAATTCATTAATGCAACTGGTTTGACTTCAATTGTTGGCCACAATGGTCTCAAGATAATTCCAAATCTGAGGGTATCCAATTTGATCCAAATCTGATCCAAAATAAATAAATTTCAGACTGCGGCAATCGGTTCAATAGTTATTAATGTACATGATATTTTTATATTTTATCCCTAAAAGCGTAATGAAGAAAAAGTTATTTTGCAAAGGAAATTTAATATTTAACTACCATTATTCAAACAAATTAAAACTGATTGTGAAGGTGATCTTTAGACCAACAGAGAACACTCCGCCTTCACATGCAGGAACGCCCACTGAGATGACATGGTGTCTAGACACGTTCTGCCCAGACAGTTATTCATGGTGCTTAGCCTTAGAAACACACACACACACAGAGAGTTTATTAAAGCTTCTTTCCTCCTGCCCACATGGCACAGCAGAGATGCCACTCTGTGGCAAACAGACCTTGGCAGCACACTTTCTCTCTCTCTCTGCTGTGCCTGCCATCCCTTATTTACACCCTGTTTGAGTGTGTATGTATGTGCTTGTGAAGAAGGGTATAGAAGGGTGATGATGAGATGTACAATATGTAGTAAACTATGAATGTGGTATTGGCATCTATTGATGCAACAGGTTGGGGGTAAATGGACTTTTTATATTTTTTTATTTTTTTGCATTTTATTTTTTTGTATTCAGCAAGGACGCATTGAACTGATAAAAAGGGAAATTTATGTAAGACTTGATTTTCCTGCTGAGACAAAAGCTGAGATAAAACTGCAATAAAGCAATACAATGTACCCTGGACAGAAGATCGCAAAGAAAGAGCATAGGACACTGTCTTGCCCAAACTTATACCCTTGTTTATAGATGCATCCCCCTCTCCCTACTCCCTTCCTTTCACTAAATTTTTGTAATTAAAGTCATATAGTTGTCTATATAGCCTATCATGTATGATGTATCTTGTGAATCTATTGTTTTTTCTTTTCATGTTTGATATCATTTTAAATGTCTTAATTTCAGTGCAGTCATTGGAGCCGGTTCTCATCCTTTGGCAGCATATAGGTGATGCCATATGACATTTCGTCAAAATACTATGCACATGGCAATATAACACGCAGAACCCAAGACATCATTTAGGTGACTGGCATCCTTTAGCGTCAATATGAGACGCAGACCCTAGCCCAGACCTAAACCGACCCATAACAGTGCATGTTATATTGATGCTAAAGGGAGCCATGTGCGTAGTATTTCGACGAAATGTCATATCGTTCACCTATGTGACGCACAAAGGATGAGAGTGTGTTGGTCATTGGTATTATGAGAAAGATTGAAAACTTAGGAGAATCCTGTTCTCCTCTTTGGGTGGTGTCTCTTGACTTCAAGATATCTGAAAATTGCCCCCTCTTCCCCAAAACCAGGTGTACACAAATAGACCCAAAAACAACTCTGAAAAATGTTTGTTTATGCCTTTTATTATGGTCTAGGTATATATTAGGGTAAGTGGCAGAGCAGTCTTTGTGAACCTGTAACCAGAAAACCCCCATGCAGTGCTGTGTCAGTGTCTTCCCGAGGCTTACACTTGTAACACACTCACACACCACTGTGTGTCTCTGTCAGGAATACACTTTTTTACTCTTTAGAGTCGTCTTTGTGGAGTCTGGTGTTACCTCAAATCTCTAGATCAAACTGAAGGCGCTAATGAATGGAGCATGGAGCACATCATTAAGGAGACCTTCTGATTTCTTCTATCACTGACTTAGCAAGATGCAGCTCATAACGTAACACAGTCTCATCCCAATTCGTCATATAACTGACGTTTTGGGACATCTTTTGACCATTCGTCAATATATGACTTTTTAGGGCCCCCTTAAACGTCGGTAGATGACGATCCCGGGTCGTCATACAACTGACGCTTTACCTTTAACATCAGTTCAGGTGACGAGTTGGGTTTAGGGTTAGGTTTAGGTCTGGGTAGAGTTAGGACCCCATTACGTCATCTACCGACGTTTAAGGGGCCCTAAAAAGTCGTATATTGACGAATGGTCAAAAGACGTCCCAAAACGTCAGTTATATGATGAATTGGGATCGACTATTCAAAAATTACACCTTTTGTTATGAGTAAGCAGAGAGTGACCGCTTAAGGGTAAAATAGTTTGCACGGCAACCTGACTACGCCAGAACTGGTTAGTTTGCGATAGTGAGCGCACATTTGCGATGTCACGTCTCAAAGCAATACAGGGTCCCTTTATGAATGAATAATTAAAAGTATGGGATACCCAGAATTATACAAATATCTAAATTCAATTATAATCAGTCTTTGTGATTAATTTCTAATAAGCAGCATAATCTAAATTTGATTGTCATTCGAAATTGAAGTCAGATCAAAGGCCATTGCACGAGTCCGGAATTTCGTATGCGTTTTTCCGTATTCTGTGATTCAGCGGCTCTGAATTGTAAAAACATTCAAACACCATTCAAACTGCTTGCTACGAATGCGAAAACGCAGAAAATCGAACCCGATTCGATTTTTTTTATGACAGACAAAAGTTTCTGAGGCAGTGTGCGAACGTGAATGACATAACGTGAGGTCGTATTTTTTAACGTGCGAAAATTTTGGACGCAAATTTCGGACTCAGTGTACAATGGCCTTAAGCGTAGAATGAACGTAATACTGAAACTAAATTCTAATAAATTAGGTGAACTTAACTAGAGCGCTTAAAAGACGTTTTATACCTTCGCCCACACCGTTGAATTCCGTCGTTGGGCCAATGGGTGGCCTTTACATTTATGTTACAAAAACTTTCTATTTATAAAATAATTCTGATGTATAATGCCTTCCACAGAAGCAGCACAACTGGGTTTCAACATTGATAATGTTTTTTTTTTTTTTGACCAACCCTAACTGTATGTATGCATGTATGTGTAATATATATATATATATATATATATATATATATATATATACTGTATATA
Source organism: Hybognathus amarus (assembly GCA_030378365.1). Taxonomy (NCBI): domain Eukaryota; kingdom Metazoa; phylum Chordata; class Actinopteri; order Cypriniformes; family Leuciscidae; genus Hybognathus; species Hybognathus amarus. The sequence goes on along the minus strand of JAQIUQ010002888.1, from coordinate 121,352 downwards.
TATATATGAAGAGTTCAGATGCAAAAGCCTCAATTTTCTTCTAAAATGACCATTTTTATCAAGCTTGTATATTTAAGTTCAGTAATTTCACTTAAATGACAATTAATAGGTAATCTTCATTGCCATTTAAGTGAAATTACTGAACTTAAATATATAAGCTTGATAAAAATTATCATTTTAGAAGAACATTTCAAATGGCACTTAGAGGCTTTTGCATCTGAACTCTTCATATGTGTATGTATGTATGTGTGTGTAAATGTAACTGTCCATAGCCTACCATCTCTTGCAGATTAATTTACCAGACTTAACAAACAAAACACATTTAAATACTATTATCAATACTTTGTCTTTTTTTATAACTCTGCTGTGTCATGCTACTTCTATATGGTTATGACAACAATTTTCTTCAATGGAAATGGGAAAAACCTGGTGTGTGTTTGTGTCTTGCATATATTTTTTGGGAGCTGTGTGTGTCTCGATAACTTTAATTACGGAGAGTGTGATTATGAATGATTGAAGTTTTTTCCCTTCTCAGTTCTGGGAAAATCACTCCTGTAATTAGTTTCGTGAGAAGGTCAAATCTCAGTGACTGAAGGGAAGCTGCATAAGCCAACATTTTGCACACTTTTGTGCTTTTTTCATGCAGATGTACAGCTGTGTTTAGACTTCTGATGGGTAAGGCTAAGCAAAGACTCAGCCAAAGATAGTGAAACTATATGCTACACCTTCATAGACTAGTAAAACACATTTGGTTTGATTTGTTTAGATCAAAACAGAGTTCGACTACACCCATATGCCTCCACAAGTCTGTTTTTACATTATACTTTTGGGCCCAAAATGCAGTGTGTATCATGATTCACCACTTTTTATATGAAAAATGGATGGAGATGAAATAAAAGATTTATCAATTTAAGAATACAATGAAGTGTAAGTGCAGCACTGAGGTCAAAGTGATCCAAATCAAGCATGTTTCTTCCCACAAGCTGTCAGACCACTGAATGACCATCTGACAACCTACAACTGGACTGTCCACCATCTCCCCTCATTATATTCTCCTTCAGACTGATCTTTACATAGCAGATGCACTGCATTTACTGTCGAGGAATAGTGAAGCCAAAAAGTCAATTCCAAATCTGCAAGATGTTATTTTCCAGGCAAGCACAGCATTTAATTTATTTTGCTCCTTTTCAGTAGTTAATAGTGACCGTGCTTGTCAAGATCCAAATGAGGACAAAAAACATTATTATATTATCTATTAATCATTCACATCCTTCAAAACCTGTAAGATGTTATTTTTCCAGTGGATATTTTTTTCTGCTTATTTTCATATAACAATCGTTTTTGTCATGTTTAGTTCTCACTGTCTTGTTTAGTTTACGGCAACAATGTACTTAATACTGAAATGGTTTTCCCTTTTGTTTTTCGTGTACAGATGACAAAGTTGGGCATGATGTCACTGTTGTCACAAATTTGCATTTTTGTAGTTTACATGGAGACAAGTTCAAAAACTTGAATCCTGTTATCAAAACTTTACATTTTCAGGCTCGTGTGTCAATCAATACAAAATGAGTTCTGAAACAACAACAGAAAATGGCCACTTTTTTTCTACCCCAAGAAGTATACTACTTTCTTTACATATACCCATTACCTCAATGATAAAACCTATACATGCCATGGAGCAACCTCATTTAATTAAGTGAAGGTGACCTAAAGACACAAACAATTCAAAGCATGAGCAGCATAAAACAAATTTACATAGAAGGTCAGGAACAGCGCTCTCGATTAAAATGCATCCATTAAAAACATCACTATTAAACCACAGTTAATGACCTGACCTGATACTAGCACAAGCTTGTTTGCAGAATCAAAGAATGGATTCAGACAAGACAAGAGTGCGATGCTACTGTGACATAATATTACCCTACCCCACAGACTTATGGGAACTGTAGGGTGTCTAGGACAGTCATTTTCCCAATGGCGAGGTCGCGGGGATGTTGTATGGGTCGCCAAGTGCATAACAGTGCATAACGGTCTGAAATGAATTCGGATTCGTTCGCCTGAAGAGGTTTCTCTGTCAGTAACAACAAATAGAGAACAAAATAGCACTGGTTTCAGTTGTTTCACTGGTTTACTTTCAACTAGGCAGCATGGTCCAGTGGATAACGTAATCGCAAAGCTAAAGTAGTTGCATTTACTCCCGGTCCCGGACACTAGTATTAAACAGCGTTGCGACATCCAGTGAAGCGTTTCAGTCGGACACTCCTCTCTCTTTTGAGAATGAGGAGTCACGTGCCGATTTGGGCGGGGTCTGAGCCGGTCGGCCATGATGGTTGGATACGCTATTGGCTTACCAGGGCAACGCCTTTAGAACCCTATGTTAGAACCCCACAAGACACGACTAAACATTCCAGAGCTCTTTAATTTTCGCGCATTTATTATTTTGGCAGGACAGAGATGGATCTAAGAATACGAGAAAAAGGAAGTAAGTAAAGCAATGCAAAAAGATAAGGCGAAAGAAGCAGCATCAAGATATTTGTTCTTTTGCACTAATAACAGTATTATTATTTTATTATTATTATTTATGTTGTCCATGAAACTTATATTGTCCAAATATACATATATTTCAGTTCTCAATAAATATTGTTAAACCATATCAGTTGTTTCAAACATTTATTTCAAAGAAATAAAAAAGTAATGATCAAGGCACTCAAACAACACTTTTGCGTATGTTCGTTCAAGGCACAGCAAACAGTGAAAATCGTATACTAAAGGCATCAGCCAACCATGCGTCTCCTCGTCAGAGACTCTCCCTGATGCTGTGTCCATTTCGATAACCTAAAAAACTCCATTGTTCCTATGTTTTCCATATGTCTCGTGTGAGTTACTGGAGGAGTTTTTTAACGCAGCAGTGACTTCCAGGCATGGTAAAACAGTGCGGAATTGCGAGAAACTCCTCTACTACCGAGCTAAAAACACACGTAAACACACGTACTGTTTTACCGTGGGAATCCAACCAACATGGCGGAGAGAGGAGGGGCTTTGTACAATGACGTCAACTCCTCATTCTCAATACAAACCACAAATCACTCAATGATTTTAACTAGTTTTAGAATCGGATGAAACAGCCTTAACATCCCCAACACTACTGATGAGGTAAATAGAAGAAACATGCCCTAATCACCGGTACAGAAATTTACCATGTAATAGCCTATGAAGATGTGGAATATTTATATTGAATATGATGTTATAGTCATTTATATTGCATTAGATTTATTAGGGTGGTAGAGGAATATATAATTAATTGTGTGTATAGTTTTTTACCTGTTTAGGCATTTTTTATACAGTGTGAGCCATGCATGGTTACAAAGTCTCACTGTCAGGATATTTTAATTTAAGCCTATAATAATTATTATAGTAAATTGTGTACCTTGTAATGATGAGAATATTAAATATTAGACCTTAAAAATGGTCATACATATTTTGTTAATGCACAAATTCTCTTCGTGATATATGAACTATATGGGCCTATGTTTATTCGGTCACGAGGATTTATCGACTTTAAAATGTGGGTCCCCAGAAAAAAAGTTTGGGGAAACACTGGTCTAGGACTCATCCGTTCACACTGTTACATTTATGCCAGGTCCTAAAGCACAACTTTGGAGAATAATTTCTATGATCAATACTCGCCAAACGGCCCCTTGCAAGTACGAACGATGCATTAAAACGAAGAAGTTTTTCCTTTTGCGTAGCAGACAACAAAAATGTCAAACCGATCACCCTTCACACGGTTGATGCAATATTAAAAATACTGTATTATGCTGCCAGGCCAGTGGCGATGTCACTTTGTAAAATAAAAGTACTCGCCTAAAGACCGATTAAGGCCTGAAACGAGACTTCAAGAGATTTCCACGACACATGCGCAAGAATTGCAATCTCCTTCAACTACTTCAGTTCAGTTCTCGTGCATTTAAAAAAAAAATAATAATAATATATATATATATATATATATATATATATATATATATATATATATATATATATATATATATATATATATATATATATATATATATAATATTATTATAATCATTTGTTAAACTTTTATGTTAATCAGTTACTTTAATACTCACCGCATTCTCACGGGCTATTCACAAGGCCTATTTACCATGCGGTTTACTTGGAGTACACTTGTAGCCTAGAATAATGTCTGATAGTGTCTAATGTATAAGAAGACTATGCAATACACAACAAACACTGACATCCAATAGCTACATATAAGAATGAAAATAGCATGAGATTTATGTGTATTCGAATCACAGGAGACTGAGCACTTTAACGTTGTTTTCCCTCAGCCCTTTGAGAAGCTTGATGACTGTCAACAGCTCCTGTGCCTCACGCAGTAAACCTACCCAATTTGCACACCTTCCTTCATCCTCTCATTGCTCTTCCTGTGAATTACTCTCATGTCCCTCTGGAGCTGTCTGTTTCCGTCAAACACTCGCTTTCTCGCTCCCAGAGCTTCCCGCCTCCACGACGAGCAACGTGTGGAATGAAACGAGACGATTTATCCTCAGACATATCACTGAAACGTGGGTACTCTCTTCTCTCTCAGTGGAAAGACACACATGCAGTATCGAGGTTACTAATATAAAATAATGCTCTGACAGAAGATATGCACGATTCTTCCCTCGTCGGACAGCTTACGTTCGCAATTTTGCAACGTTAGGCCTATGACCGAGCACTAGGCTACATCAAATTATAATATTACATAGTTTGACATATAGTATAGGCTCTATGGGGCCATGCTCATTATTTAACTGTCCTTTAAAATTGCTTCAATGTACTAAACTACTTTAGTTAACCTACTTCTTTAGACTAGTTTTTCACAATGAGATAAGTTCAGGGGCCGTATTCACAAAGAATTTTAAGGCTAAAAGTAGCTCCTAACTGGCGAATTTAGGAGCAACTCCTAAAAATAATGGGCATGTCACTCCTAACTTTAGGACTCCTAATTTTTTTCCACTAAGAGTAATTCACAAAGCATTTTAGCACTAAAAGTAGCACCTAAGTCTAAGAAGTTGAGAGGACTCTGAACTCACTATGACCTATTCACAAAGGATTGTAGCGCATATCAGCGCCTCTCGCAGTCGTCCGGGGTTCGCGAAACAAGCGGGAATGCTGCATTGATCTGCAAACAAATCCTCTCCCATGTCTCATGCTTAGTTTAGCTCATATCCCAGTGCTGAATTTCACTTTTATGCTTTTTTTTTTGTTTGTTTTTTTTTAGCACCAACTAGGCCACCAGCAGTAACTGATCTGCGTCCAGTTGGGCTTTCTTTTCCATTTTGGCAAGTTCATAATCCACTGTCATTCAATTATTACATTACTTCAATAGGAGCAACATTTAGGTTAGGATGTCAATTAACCAAGCAAGTGTTAATGCAAGTGTCGTTTTTCATTATTAGGCAAGTGACCGTTTCAGTGGGGTATTAGGCTACCTTGATTTAATTTAATTCATGACTTTTCTCTCTCTTCTGCCTTTTTAGAATTACACTTCACTGGGGCCTGCACAAACATGTCACTATATGCATTTCGATGACATTACTATTATTATTTTGAGTAGGACACAGACATATTTAGATGTCGTAATTCCATGATTTGTTGCATCTGTGTTATGTTCCGCATGATGGCCCTGTCATCTAACAAACCAATCACCGTGATCATTGCGAGGAAGCTTGGGCATGAGAATTGACGTCATCCATAGCAACGAAGACTCACTCTTAGTTTAGGAGTTGTCATTTTTCCTTACTAAGAGTAGGCCTAGGTCTGAAAGGCGTTGTGAATAACTTTTAAGAGAAAACTTCTAGCTAAAATAATTTAGTGCGATTTAGGAGTGCTCTTAGTGGTAAGATAAAATTATTTGTGAATATCAGATTAATTTCCACATATTATTTAGTCTCTCCCATGTAGAGCCTATTTCCTTTTGCTTCGCCCTTCTAAACTCATATTCCCAAGAAACTGTGCCTTTTTGCAAAAATGCAAACAAATATCAAGCTGCTCTCTCTCTGCATTTCTCTTCTGTCGAAGTAACCATGACAACGCAGAGCGCTTTCTTCCAATGTTCGAAAACATGAAACATGCCATAATTCAGTGGAAGATTGCTGCCATCAACTCCCAAACATACACTTTTGCTAGTGCTCAATGAATAGTTTTTGCATGAACTGACATTTGGAACAAGACATCACTGTGTTATCTAGAGCGGCTATATATAAATTAAATATTTTTTTTAAAGGTGCATTGCGCAACATTTTATGTTAAAAATAGCCGTTTTCTGAACCCATACATGCTGAAACAATCGTCTGATGGGCTGAATGAGCCCTTCTCTGATCACTGCGATTGCCTCTATAATCCTGTACAGTGAAATAAATAAGAGGGATTCGGGCTCCGAATCCCAGCCTGGGCGTGACGTCATGCGCGTTCACGCTCGCCTGGCTATGTGCCTATGCTTTGCAGGTTAGTGTCATTCGCCGCGTTCTCCGTATCAGAGAAGACAACTCGAGCGACGCAACTTTAGTCAACTTTCCCAAAAGTAGAAGATGGATTCAAAGGGGCTGTTCAGTCTACATCTGGTCACTTCATGTGTTTTCTGTGATCGGATAACTTATTCGATCGTGAAAAGACCAGGTTGAATCCAGACGGATTTGAATCCAATAGCTCAAACCACTTGAGGATGTGGTCTGGGCTGTATTCCAGACGAAACTGGACAAGTGTAAATGCATCTGGTTGTTGAAAACAGGCTTTTTCATGTTGTTTTAGTCATATATGACGACGTGCATAACCTGAGCAGGCGAGTGTATTCATCAAACCAGCGCGCCGCAATCTATCGCAAATGAAAGTGAAAGTAAGACGCATACGATGATCACTGAAGTTACCTTCTACCTCCACTATCTTCATTAAAAGTAGCCTTAAGAAATGAAATGTACTGATCTCATACCAGAGCTTTTGCCGCTCTCTCTTATTGCTGTCTTTGCTGATTTTGAAATAGCCGAAGCCGAATGATCAATAAATGCAGCTCATCTGTTGCTTTCGGTGACGTGCACTTCATGAAATCTATATTACGCGGGAATTGAATATCAGATTAATATCCGTTTTGCAAAAACACATTTATGTGACCAGGTGTAATGGAATCGTTTTGATAAATCAGATAGATCTGAGAAAACGCATTGTGGCCAGGTGTAAAAACAGCCCCAAAGAGACCGGCTTGTAGTTCATTCCAAACCCCAACGCAAACTCCACGTGAGGCAAAGAAAATACAACTTCTGTCTGTCCAGTGCCAGTCGTCGGAATAAGACTAGAGTCAACATCGGGAAGGCTTTCAACAAACGGAGAGATCTCGGGCGGTCTGCTCTAGGGCTCAGAACGTGTTCATGAACGTGTTTCCATAATAACACAATCATAAGTGGATACAGTAAGCACATAAAACAGTTCAACATGGAGATCGATGGAAACAAAAGCCTAAGTTTTCTATGAACGTTACCCCTGTTTTCCCCTCACACACACATAGGCCTACATAAGTGTGTAATTTACTCAAATGCCTTTCCTTTCATATACTTTAAATGGCTTGCAGATTTATAACTGTATTACCTCATTATGACTGTAACAAAAGATGTGTGCCGCACAGTGTGCGGCTGATGCTCCAGTCCTTTGGTTATGAACAGCTCGTGCAACGTGCGTGTATGCGTGTATTCCATGAGCGCGCACGCAGTTTCGTTTATCGCCAGAGGGGGCGTAGTTCTGCAAAAACTCTGAGACTTGCGTTATGCTCCTTTAAATTACAAAAAAAAACATCACTGAACATACTTAAGCTTGATTATGACACTATTTTCTTCTAGATCTGCTGTACAGGAGAAGCAAACTTTGTTGCATAATTTTCCTGTTATTACTGTAAAGCTGCTTGAAATAATCTGTATTGTAGGCTAAAAAGCGCAATATAAAAATAAAGGGGACTTGACTTGAATGCTAGATGTAATGCTCTTGCTATATATATATATATATATATATATATATATATGACCAAATAATCACTAACACAAATGATGGGGTGAAATGTGCTGTAATGCATGGGCGCCAGGTAAAATCTTGCCTGGCAGCAAATTGGTCAGGGCCGGCCCTGATTGTGATGCCTTCCCACAATGAAACGCATGACGTCACATTCTCATTCTCAATAGAAAGTGAGTCAGTGGCAACAAAAAGTAGGGGGAAAAACAACACAGTCTCATGAAGATGCTTGTCTATACCATGAGTGTCATTTCTCGTGGCATTTATACGCCAAAAAATGTTTTTTGCGTGTATATGGTACGCACTGAAAAAACCCTGGGTTAGGTTTAGGGGGAGGGGGGTGGGAGTTCGTGTATATTATACGCCAAAAAGTGCGTATCATATGTACGCGAAATCGCGTGCCATATACACGCAAAAACTGTTTTTGGCGTATAAATGCCACGAGAAATGACATTCGTGCCATAGATACTAACTTTCATGGGAAAAAAGTATGACAAATATTTCCATGATGAAAAATCGTCTAAACATTTTGACAAATATGGCTCACACGTATGACAACTCTTTATTTTAGTGGCATTGGTCAATTTACTAACACAATAACTAAGTTTTGAAGCATGAATTCAATTTAAATAGTAATTTTACAGACATGCAAAAGAATTAGTGATGTTCCAGCAAATCGTTGTGACAGTTCCACTTTAGAGAATGTTAAGTGATTTGAGAAACTATGGTAAACAGAGTGTAGTCTAATTTTAAACCAGCCTTAAATTTGAACTTTAACTCTGAAGTAGCTCCCCCCAAATTGGTGAAAATATAAACCTGAAGGCAGTTAAAATAAAACTCTGGTTTAAACCAAGAAATCCAACTAAACGTCTGAAGAAAAATCAATTTATTGGACTTGCTAAAGGTAAACTTATTTTCAAAACTAATAAAACAATTGGCCATTTGAAGCCTCTCCCTCTGTCCTTCTGTCCTGCCAAGACAGACCCCAGTGGATGCCAACCCGGGGACGGTGTGAGCTTCCACCCATGAAGGCCTCTCACTAAGTGCTATGTAAGCTGTGGTGAGCAGCCCTCATCCTCTGGCAGAGGAAGCAGTTTCTGGGCTTCTGTGGAGCCACAGTGAGCAGGATCCATTTGCCAAGCCATTAAAGCATGAATGTGTAGAAACAAGCCTTTAATTCTTCAAAGGATTCTAAACTGTTCCTTTCCTTAGTCTCATGTGAATGTCATTCATTCCCAGAAGAATCCTGTGAAGTCCCGCTTTGAATAAATATTCAGTGCTCGAGAATCTACACTCTTAGAACAAAGGGTTCTATATATGTAGCATAGGGTTCTCTACTCAACTGCAAAGGACCTTTTATGCAAAAAAAAAAAAAAAAAGATGATAATGACAAGAAAGAACCCCTTTGGCACAAAGGTTCTTTATAGGCTATTATTCATTTATATATTAAATTATTCTGCAACATTTTGCAGTTGTAATTAAATTATTGTTTATTAAACTGTTGTAACTTAAAATCCCATTTTAATCATGCTGATTTTTTAAGTATAAAAACTGAAATGGCACTCTTCGTGTGATGTTGATTAATTACATTTTAAACCCCCATATCTTGAATTTTGTGATAATCCATGCATTGCATTTTCAGGGGTTCCAAATACGTAGCGCTTTTAGAACCTTTTAAGGTTCTATATAGAACCTTTTCTTCTAAGAGTGTATGACTACATGAACAGTTCAGGATTTAGGATAAAGAAATATATATTTTAAAATTATTTACAAATGCATGTACCATTATGTAGAATAAAGGGAACATTTTAATTGCTTATTTGAATAATGTATAATAAAAAAACGACGTCTCGATAACCGCCTCGGAATTTCGGGGGTCTGCAAGCGAGGTCTGTTTAGGCTAGGCCACGCTCCCTCTGTGGGCAAGCTCATTGGTCGCATGTCAGTGTCACCCACGCCATTGGATGTGCAGTTGCTGCAAATGCGTTTTACATGTAGGCTTTAGTAAATTGAGGAAAAGGAGTTCCCCACTGCGTATATCTACGCAATATGAAGTGACCGTTCCAAAGGGAACTCACATGACACCTTGTCCCTCAAAAAAAAATCAAGCTTCAGATTGTTAATGAGCTCAGCCCTGGTTCCTTAGAGTCTAGTTTCCCTGAACACATGGTAATACAATGGGGATTCTTTCAGTGCACAAAAATATCAAAGCCTTTTTGACCCTTGCTGTTATAACCAACCTGACCTTTGAAAACAAAATTCATTATGCTGCTGAAACTATTGAGGGGGTAAAAAAAAAATAGAAAGTTCAATACCAGCTTTGATGTTAGATTGCCAAAACCTTGCCTGAAAGTTCAAATGTTGCACAGCCTTGAATTTGTGAAGGTTGTAGGACACATGTAGCTTGATTCTAATATTTAGGATGGATGGATGAGGGATGTATGGATGGATGGATGGAGACAGACAAACAGATGCATATCATCCAATTTCACCTGCTCAAACCAAGAAACTCATCCAGTGTCTTCGTTTCACCTTAATAATTTCTTATAATGAGTGCCCATGCTGTCATTCCCTCTGATTTTCCCCCTCCAATTAATCTATCTCCCTGGAACCTACTGTTCTCCATTTTACAGCAGCAGGCAGTTTGAGAAGATAAACATATGCTGGTGATAGGAAGCCTTCTCTCCTGCACAATGAAACCACCCTTATATATATCAGGCAAAGACCACAGTCTTTATCCGAATCCACTCATGTCTGACAGGGTTTTCTATCGTGAATGCCAGACTTTCAGGAATAGGAACGCATAACGCCTAACGTGCTACCTGACAAGTTTCACTATTTCTGTTGTTCCTTCCTGACCAGTTGTCCAAAAGGCCAATTCTGAATTCAGGGGTTTTTTATTGTCTCACGGGAAGCGTATCATCCCACTTTGTTGCATTAATGTACAACAATACGCTCTGAGAAGTGACCCTGTTGACTCTTTTTAATGCATGGCTTCTGGCTTTGTGCATGATTCATCCGTGCTTTATAAATCACTTTTAGTTTTGAAATACATGGAATTTGTGATAAAATCTGATTGTACATGCAGTTTAAAACACTTGTGTTACATACTTTTTCATATACCATTTATAAAATTAGTATTTTATTGGTTCATTTATACATTGCTGTTTGTTATCAATCTCTTATGCTCACTGAGGCTGCATTTATTTGATCAAGAATAAAGTAGAAACAGAAAATATTGTGAAATGTTACAACTGTTTTCAATTTGAGTATACATATTCATTACTCCAGTCTTCAGTGTATCATGATCCTTCTGAAATCATTCCAATACGCTGATTTGTCACATTCAGTTGTTTTATCATGGGCAAATTCCAATCGTAAGTGAGTAACCCTGTGCCCTACTCACTCCGTAGGAGTCTTGGAAGTGGGGACTTTGGGTATTTGTGTCACAATGAGGCCATTTGGAACTTGCTTTGTGAAGTCGTCATGTAATTTACAAGAGCCATTATTGCCATTTCTTTTACACAACGACTCTACAGTTTCACACACTTTCACGTTGTTTCTTCCATCTGCCGCGGTGTTGCCATTTCTCATTTCACCCGTTTTTGTGCGTACGCCTGGGTCAGAGTTTGTGTGAAGGGCCGCACATTTTACAAGTTTTCTTTTTATATAAATACCAATTATTGCGTAGAGAGCGGCGATACGCCTTCTTTTGTGCATACGTAACGTTTATAAATGAGGCCCCTGATCCTTGTTTTGTTCATTGAAATCCCTCTGTAATGCTCTCAGTTGATGTTGCTCATTGTCTGGTGTTGATTGTGCTCTAGACAACATTTAGTTCACTCTTGTGTTTAGATAGCTCTCTTTTGTTTTGTTTAATTACTGCTGCATTTGCATCCAGAAAAAAATTAATTCTTATTATCAATGTTAAAAACAGTTATGCTTCTTATATTTCTGGAAACCGTCTAACCGAATACACATTTTTGTCAGGATTCTTTGAAAGTTCAAAAGAACAGCACAAAGGGCCCCACTTTAACCGCATCCTGAAACGCAAGTGTCAAAGCGCAAAGCGCAAGTAACTTTGTGGGCTGCATCCCGGCGCTGTTGCTATTTTCCCGGCGGGATAAATGCCTCTTGCGCCTGGCGCAAATCTAAAAGGGGTTGGTCTGGAGTAGCTTCATTATTCATAGGTGTGGTTTGGGCGTAACGGAAATAAACCAATAAGAGCGTCATATCACATTCCCTTTAAGAGCATGATGAACGAGATGCGCTTGTTCCGTGGCGCAATTCTATTTTAACGGCGCATTTACCAGGCGCGCTTCAGCATCGGTTCACAGCCGAGTAGAACGATGTTCTCGTCAGGGCCGTAAAAGAAAGAGAAGGGACACTGGGGATGGGACAAACCCACCCAAATTAGCTTCGGGTTAAACATGCATATAATAATTTGGGTAAATGTGTAAGCTTTATGCCTGTTTTTCCCATCATCATGGACACAACAATGATTTCCCTCATGTTTATATATTTTTCCGTATAATAATGTATCATTTGCAAAAAGTAAAATGCATCTGTGTTGATGAGAGAATCATCTACAGTGTATCCGCGTTGTTCACACTCTGTATTATGGCCAAGCATGCACGCTTAAAATAGCATCTGAATATACGCGCAACGCGCCACTGACTTTAGACCAGGTTTTTTCTGGTCATTGGCGCAATTGTTTTCTGGAACTGCAAAATAGCACCAGGGATTGTTTGCGCCGACACACGCCTCCTTTTTGCGCCAACCCGCCAGGAAGCGCAAGTTCATTTGTTAGTTTACCGACGTGCGTCTGTGGAGGAAAAAAGCCCGCTTTGCGCGAGTGCAAAATAAGGAATGAAATGCCAAGGATAAAGTCATTTGCCGGGTGCAACATAGCTCAAAAAAAGAAAAAAAAAGATTGTTTTTGTAACATTATGAATGCATTTGCTGTCACTTTTAATCTAGCCTGTTTATTGCATCATTAGTGACATCTTAAAAAATAAATTTTTAAAAAAATGAACACAGCCCATGTTTTGTTATTCCCCAAGTCACCGCAGCACCCAATGGACAAAGCAGCACAGAAATTTGAGTTTGTTTTTGAAATACTAAACAATCGATGCATGAATTTAGTGAGATAATGTTCTACATGAAGCTGCATTAGTTTGCACTTACAAGAACACTGGTTTATGAATTCACTCAGAACAGAATGAGTCATTTGTATAAGTGCACTTTTAGGACTTTCTTCCAATTTCTACCTATTTCATCATCTGAAAAGGACAAAATAAGGCACAATACTTGTTCCCTAAGTCGTTGTGAACTGCTCTGGCAAATGTGTACATCCTGTTTCTGTTCTTTACTGCTGCATCTGAATTAAGTGTATTGATTTACACACAGAGGGAATCAATAATCTGCATTACATTACATTTTCATAGCAATTATAACCTCTAATTTTCCCTCAGTTCAGGTGTGGGAGTGTTTGCTTTCCACTTCTTCTCCAACTCAGAGCTTAGAGGCAATATATTCTAAATATATTTTATAGAAGCACAATCAAAATGTATGTATTCATTTCTAATGACTAAAATTGCCACAAGCCAAAATTGTACTCAGCTGAACTTATAGGATACATTCTCAAAATGAAAATCTCTCATTATTTACTGGCTTGCTCTCATGTTTATTTCCATAGAACAGAAAGACATTTCGAAGAATCATCACACAGCATAAACACCATAAAGTCCATATAAAGTGTCGGTAACACTTTTCATTTAAAGAGGGTGGTTGATTGCGATTTCACTTTTTGCATTTTAAATAGTGTGTAATGTTGCTGTTGGTGCATGAATAGTATCTGCAAAGTTGCTGTGCTGAAAGTTCAATGTAAGCAGAGATATCGTCTTTTAAAAATCAGGAAGTTTAATACCTAAAAACGACTCGATTGGGACTACAACTAGTTTTAGACGTCACTAATCCAGTACATTTGCATCAACCCTCCATCCGGAATATGCAAAAAAGGGCATGACCATATTTCTGTGGCTTGTTGAGTGTGTGTTCATCCAGCGGTCAGGTCTTCTGTGTTCGGCTTCCCACGCAGTAAGTTCATCAACAATGGATACAATTTGATTATGTTTGAAAATTACAATCGTAATCTAGCTCTCTGTGCTGCGTATTTTGCGGAAGACAGCTTCCAGAATCTCCACGAATTCAACACCGGATTCAACAAGAAACTGTTACTAAAACATGAAGCAGTTCCAGCTTTAAAACCAGAGGCAGCAGTTGTTGGGACACAACCTGTAAGTAGGCTAAATAATTTTAAAGACCGTAATGTTTTAGTTTTATCAAATGCCAGCGCTGGTTTTGCTATTTTGTCTGAATGACAAACGGTGTACAAACATTTTGGACCTGAATTTGTATATGTACTAATTTTGTAAATGTACTTTTCATCTGTAGATACTTTATGATGTAATTTTTTCGATTTGATCAAGAATGTAAAGCAATGCCAACGCTGTTTGGGTAAATAGCCAGTCAGTTTGATGCTTTTGTGTAAAACAAACATGTATAAAGTTTTAAAAAATGATAGGCTGTAGTCGCAACAAACTTCATCTGTTGTTATTCAGTGGACAGTATAGTTGAATAAAACGATATACTGAGTAAACTAAGAATAGATAAATGTTAAGGTTGTTCATTATATCGATAAAAAAAATTATAATAAAAATTATTTATTCAGTTATTAATTTATTCATATTAAATGTTTAATCAAAAGCGTATCCCAAAAGCTAACAAGCAGCAGTAGCATTTTCAAGTAACAACGTATCGAAATTCTTATACCGTATTTTCCACACTATACGGTGTACCAGATTATAAGGCGCACCTTCAATGAATTATCTATTTTAGAGACATTTTTCATATATAGAGTGCACCGTATTATAGACCCCTTTGTATCTGCACGTTACAGTCACGGCGCTAGCTGGAGGCAAAACAAAGTGAAAACTGGAGGCGGCTAATGCAAACCTGCACAGATTCGGCTACATAATAAGGAGCTTAAATTACTTTTATTATTATTAAATATCATCGTATTGTGTTGTTTGGTGCTAGTATCAATGAAAAATGAATATGCTGTATCTGGACTTTTTATTTCTAGAAAATATTCACATGATTAAAATCGCACCGTAATGTCACTGTTTACATTGTCGTCGTCTCGACGCTGGCTCGGCAGAACTGCAGATCGTACACACAAGTCTTGTACATGACCATTCAGCACATAGTTATAGGCATCTAAAGATTTATATGCCCTCAGTTTCTCTTTACGATCGGTTTCTCTATAAGGTAGGTGTAGAAGTCAGGCCACTCAACCGAGGTAACATAACGTTAATCCTGTCAGATCGTCCATGCATTGAGTGAGCGTGTAGACGGCTACGGGTCGGCCAATCTGGTTCTGTCCGTTAAAATTAACTTTTGAAAATAACAATCGTGGTCCTGGACACTGAGTGACCTTACACATTAAGATAAAATCTGATTTTCTTCAGTCATTGTTAAAAAACAAGCTAACAAAACTTGCTTACTTGCATTAGTTCAGCGGCCAGAGGGCTCGTTCTGCCTCCACCTAAGCTCCGCCCACATAAAAACGTCACCGTGTTTACCAACTGTATAAGGCGCATAAGATACTGCAGTCACGGTTTGACTGGGAAAAAGATGAGAAAATTGTGTTTAAAAAACAAGCATAAGCAGTGCTTTTATCACTTGTTTCTGTGTTTTGATTTGGAAATTCTGTACCATTTCAGAAGATGCATAATAGCTCAACATTGGGGAATTTCATCAACATTGGGGAAAGAGTAAATGTCAAGACAGACTGCATATTTAGCCTTTTGGTATACTCTTAAAAAGCTTTTGAACAGGTTTTTGTAGTGATGCCATATAATAATCATTTTTGGTTCCTCAAGAACCTTTAAAGAAGCATTTTTTAAATCAAATCAAAGCACCTTTTTCCTCTATAAAGAACCTATATTGGAATTGAGAAGTCACACAGATGTTTAAAGGTTCTTCATGGAACCATCAATGCCAATAAATGACCGCTATTTTTAAAAATAGTTTGGTCAATCTTCTATTGATATACTTCAAAGCTTTTCTGAAAAGAGTCTCCATGCAAACATTATATGATTTGAAAAACATGGATTGCGTTCAAAGAGATTTAATTCATTCCATCCAGCAACAGGATCAATATTGTTAGGAATCCTATGAATTCGAATCAACAGCCCTGAAATCATGGTCCGACTGGTCCAGTTCGTTACTCGTCTTCATAGAGGACCTCATCAATAAGAATATCATGTTCACCCACTGGGACTTCAGCACACAGCTGCTCTTTGAAAGCCAAGGCAATGGTGTACGGCTTTCCCTTAGGGTGCGTCCTACAGCGCTCCAAATACGTGTCATAGAAACCCTTTCCTCTGCCAAGCCGATTCCCGTTCTTATCAAATCCCAAACCAGGCATGAGGATAAGATCTAGTCCTCCTGTAACAAAATTAGAAAGGAAAGTGTAATTAAATAAGATTATGTGGATTATGCAGATTTGTTTTTGGAGCTGAAATTACACCATTACTGCACAATAGAGTGAATTTTGAAGTTCTTAAGAACCAAAAACATGCAGGGAGGCCAAACTAACATCTGTGTGCTTACAGACAAGAGTTTGAAAGATAAAAGTGTTTTTTTTTTTATAGAATTATTCTGGTTATTTGTATGCATCATGCATGTTTCCTAATTGACAGATATAACCAATGCATGCATATTTCTGACTTAGCTACTTGATCATTGCAGATGCAATGACAGCTAATTAGTGGATAATTATGTTATTATAGAATAATGTAGCAATAAAGAAAATATGTATGAACTTAAATTTTTCTTTTGACCTTTGACCTCTTTAATTTTGACGTCTTGAACCTCTTCAATGAAGAAAGTAGCTTTTTTGCAGTCTATGCATAGCCAAAAAACATTCTACTTTTCCAAATCACACAATGAGCCACGTGAAATGTGATAGAACTGTTTTAAACCCAAGTTTCAGTGCAAAGGTTTGCTTGGGTATAGATTTAAGATATACACTATACATTTCATTTCACAATTTGGGCCACCACAAGAACCATGAGTAGAACAAATGTATAGGTAAACTGTTTGTTAATCAATGGTTAGACTTTATTTTGATAGTCACTTTAGACATTCTACTAATTCTAAGTAACTTTTCAACTACATGTCAACTAACTCATTAAAGTATTAGCATATTATAGTAGACTGTCAGTAGACTGTTAGGTTATGGTTAGGTGCTTTGGGTTAGGAGAATAAGTTTACTTGTAGTTGCCAAGTTACTTATAGTCAGTTGAATGTCTGTTGGGGGACCAACAAAATAAAGTGTTAGCAGATATGAAGCTGACAGTCTACTAATACTCTAATGACAGTTAGTTGACATGTAGTTGAAAAGTTACTTATAGTTAGTAGAATGTCTAAAGTGGACTATCGAAATAAAGTGTTACCAAACCAATTTGTTGCAAATTAAATGCAAGTGGAGGCAGTGTCTATGCATATCATTCATGCATCCATTAGTATATAAACGGTCTCTGAACTGCATTCACTAATTTATGTACAAAATAATTTACTTTCTGCTTGTGTAAGCAAACTACATATTAAATTCACACAACCAGTTTCCTTAAAACACAAGCAAAGCGAATTCCTCCATTAATTGTTTGTGAACCCATATGTGCAGAAGTGTTGCATAAATGTTGCATTCATTTCAATACAAATGGATTTGTGTTCTGCTGCTGTAGCCCCAAGAACTCTAGATTTCTGAATGACCACAATAGGCCTCCGGTTATGAATAATCAATGGTTTTCTGCATTTTTGTAAATGCATCTGTATGTAAATTGTGCTTGATTTAAGTAGCAAATGGATTTACGTTCTGTCTACATTCATGAATAAGGCCCATTGGATATAAAGGCCTAACAAATCTGCCAATTTTGAAGATAACCCAAATGACAGTGGCCAGACAGTGTGATTTATTGGTTTACAAGAAATATGTTACGAGTCTGAATTAACACAAGCAAAACCATTAAATATTAATATCAACGACCTCACAATTGCAGCCTGTTCCTGCACCTCATTCCATATTTCACTCTCGGCTCTGTTCTAATAAGACTGTCTTCAACATTCATTAATAATGTATCTACGCAGAATTATTACACATCACTCAACTTGATACGATTGTGTTGACAAATCGCAAACAGTCGCTTTAAATAAAAAGTGTTATTAATTAGCCTGAACCAATTAGACAATCTCCAATATAAACAAGACAAGGTGTTTAATGTACAAGCCATCACAAATCCTATTCTTTTATCAGTTCTGCAAAACATGTTTTTCTGGGCCTGCAGGCTTCATCTCAGAGCAAGGTTTCAATCTGAAAGTGCATCAGTTCTTTGCAGGATTTCAAATCTTGTTCTGTCTTTTTATCTCTTCATCTCATCTTTACCTGCCAGATCCCAGTTCATGATCCTCTGGTGTAAAAGGTGGAGTAGAAAGGATCTGAAGAAACGCATATATATTTATAGCACAGACTGGTCTGGTGGTCTGTGCTGACAGAGGGCATGTCCTGCCATACTTACACCAGCTTTTGCACATAAAGACATGCCGTGACGCCGTTCAGATTGGTGCTTGCTCTGCAAAGGCCTTGATGATGATCATATACACTACCAATCGAAAGTTTCAAATAATTAGAATAAGATCTCAGACTCACCAAGGCTGCATATATTT
>JAQIUQ010002888.1:0-97500 GCA_030378365.1 Hybognathus amarus | reverse complement strand
GTTACAAACTAAATTAAATGCAATAAATCAGCTAATAGTTACAACTAAAATATGATGAATTAGGTTGAGAATATAACAGGAGGTTGACAATATCTTAGCCAAATGTGCAGAATTCAGCTGTTTGGTAAACATGCATTTTATTTTACCCATTTTTTTTTTTTTTTTTATGGTAAGAGGGTAGTATGGAAACTTGATCTGCCACAGAATAATGTTTTTTTTTTTAAAGTTAAGTGTGGCTTTCTAACTCACAGTTCTGACTTTTTTTCCTTTCAATTGAGAGTTTATATCTCACAATTTGGATTTCATATACTGACAATTGTTCGTTTAGAATTTGCAATTCTGAGTTTATAACCAAACTTCTGAGGGAAAAAAAAACGTCAAGAATTGTGTTTATTACTTGCAATTCTGAGTTTATTTTTCACAGTTCAGTTTATAGCTTGTAAATCTGCCATTTTTCCCCTCTGACTTTTCTCACCAATACAAGTTTATATCTTACAATCTAAGTTTTTTCTTAAAATATAGACTTTATTACCCACGTATGCAAGTTTGCATCTCACCATTCCAACTTTATTTCCTGCAATTTGAAGTTTCTAACTCGTAATTCTGACTTTTTTGCAGAATTGTGAGAAAACCCTTTTTTTCCGTGGCAGAAACAAGCTTCTATAGGGCAGGTCTATTGTCTAAATCTTCTGGTCTAACTCACCTATATCTAGGGCTTCCTCTCTGTCTGTGTCCTCGTCTGCTGGCTGTCGGATGTTCCAGGATGTGAGGGGCAGCGTGTTCATGTCCTCCATGTCTTGAAGTCGTAACATGTCCATGTGACTGCTCTTGGTGAAGTATCTGGGAATGAAGCACACTTTTCCCCTCTTGAAGATGTCCTTGATGATGTCCTCTGTGCGCACCTCATCATGCATGTTCAGGAAGACAGCGACACGCTGGCTGGACAGGTATTTGGGATGCCTGAACAACTAGACATGAGTTTGGATAGTAAGTAATAAACACAAACCATATTTACAATAATTTATTTATTTATAATAAATTATTTAAAAATTACACTTGCATAATGTCTCTATATGAAAATAGGTTAAAAAATGCCTCAATAAGAAAGTAGTTTTGCAAATCTGATTAGGTTCATGAGAGTGTCTAAGACATGGTCAGAATTATTAGCACACTTGGTAAATATGAAAATACATTTTTATTGTTAATCCCTTTTTTTAAAAACAAAAACAAAAATCACAAAAACAATTATTTAATTTAAGAAAAATGTGAGGGAAATCTCTTTATGAATTTATGTTTTTCTCCAATACACATTGGCCACAATTAATGGGACCCTTTTATTGAATACTTTAAAAGGTTACAGCTCTGGGTTTTCTCCTAAAATACCTGAAGAGATCAGAGACCATTCCTCCACACATAATCTCTCCAGATCCTTCAGATTCCCAGCTCCATATTGATACTCTCCTCTTTGGTTTTCTGAAGGGTTCAGCTCAAGGGACTGGGACGGTCACTGGCAGAAGCTTCATGTTATGCTCAGTGACCCATTTTTGTGTTGATTTTGATGTTTGTTTTGGATCATTGTCCTGATAGAAGATCCAAGCACAACCCATTATACGATTTCTAGCAGAACCCGCCAAATTTAGATTTTCTTTGTGGTTAATATTTAGAGAATCCATGATACCACGTATTTGAACATGATGTCCACAGGACTTCCATCAGAAATAGGCCCACAAGGTTAAAGATACAGGCAGTATGGATCTGAATCAGTATGGATTGAGTACTTTTATCCCTGTTTGCACCAAACCAATCTGGTGGGTTTGCTGGACAAAAAAAACCTGGAGTTTTTTTTTTTTTTCAGTTTCATCTGACCACAGAACCAAGGTCCTCGATTCAAGTCAAGTAAATTAATATAGTGCATTTCACAATATAGATTGCATCAAAAAGCAGCTTCACAGTATCAATCAAAACATAATAACAATGTTTGTTTCTTAGTGGAAAAACTAAGAAACGACAATCAAAAGGAATCAATAAAGGATAGACAATGCAAGTTTATTTTCACAGCATTCATTGATATTTACCAAGAGTTCCAATAATTCTGACCATGTATGCATGCGCGTGTGTGTGTGCGTGTGTGTGTGTGTGTGTGTGTATATATATAAAATGTGTAGCTCTGGATAAAATTAAGATTCCACTGCCAAAATTCCATTATTCAAAGCCTGACAACAGTCCTTCTGTTTTGTTATTTTGACCAGTTGTCGTTTTCTGCAAATAAATGCTCTAAATGACAATTTTTTATTTGGAATTTGGGAGAAATGTTGTCAGTATTTTATAGAATAAAACAAAAATGTTAATTTTACCCAAACACATACCTATAAATAGTAAAAGCCTCTTAATTTTAAGTCTCTTAATTTTTTTCATAGCTGTACAAAAATGGTTTTAAGCCAGTTATTTATATCTTCTGCTGTAGTGTGTCAGTAGGAAATGTCAGTTTACATTTCCAAACATAATCCATTTATGTTTACATTTCCAACCATTATAATCCAGTGAGATTTTGTATGCACAAGGAGTCTGTCTGACAACAGCCGGTATGATCCACCATACAGAGATCTGATCTCACCATCAAGTCTATTTGGGACATGAAGAAACGGAAAAACTGAGACAGACTAAAGCCAGAGTAGAACTGTGGCAACGTGTCCAAGTGGCTAAAAGAAACCACCTGAATTTATTTATTTAATTTATTACTATTATTATTATTATTTATTTAAATCATATTTTTAAATGCATTTACTTTTTGTTTTTCTCTAAACAACACCCCCAGCACTTCCTTGTGCCCCCTGGAGTCTGGACCGAAGTTTGAAAAAAAAACCCAAATAATAAAAAGTGAATGTATCTGCACATTTGCTTTGCTCGAAAATATTTGCAACAAAATAACATTTGTATGGTGTATACAGTATTATGTAAAGTTACGAAGTATTAGCGTATATATAGAGATCCTATGTGCAAACTACCGTAAGTAAGTTACTATTCCGTATATTCCAAGACCCCTGAAAGCTCGTGTCGCTCAGCTGACACATCGATGACATTTACCTTTTGTGAGACAACTCGAGACTGTCTGAGTTTCTCCTGATCACTCACTGCAGCCACTCGACTCTTGATTTCTCTTCTTAAAGCTTGTTTTGCTGCACGCAAAGCTGCCATAATGAATCTGCACTGCTCAAATCCACTCAGACTGCAAACAGACACTTAAAAATACAGATCGTTGTCATCATTGCAGCAACTTAGTTAATTATTAACTCGTGAGAAAGTGAAAACATCAGTGGATTCTGCACATGAGCGTGTGATCTATTAATGCGGGATAGATTAGTCGTACTGAAATGGCGTGGCCAGTGTAAAAATGGATTAGCCATCCTGAGTGGGCGGAGTCAGTTTACAGCTCATGCCTTTCGAGGAAAGGTAAACATTCAAGGGAACTCACCTCCAAATTAAAAGTCTTTTGAAAACCCACCCTGTTGTTACAAACTCGATTTACTTTAATTTATTCCGTGGGAAAGACATTATGATTTTTGCCAGACTTTTAAGGGCCGACAATCTGAGTTGCCCTTCTCTTTTATTTCGTCTTTTTTGGCAAACAATGAAAGTGAATGAGCACAGACCATTTGCCCAACCTTTGATGGCCTATGGTATTTATTTATCCTTTATTTTACCAGGAAGGTCCCACTGAGATTTGGCCAGGATGACTGTACCAAAGTTTCACATAAACACAAAATACACATTAAATTAATAAAGTATGTGTGTTTGTAACAACAGTGAGCACAAAATGAGAGGATTTTATAATTATTTTATATTGTAACTCAGACTAATGGTATGATTCATATCAATAATACAAAGCAATTCTGAGTGTTGTGTTTAATAAGTCATTTCTAATTTTACCTGGTAATATATATTTCTAAACGTAACTTTAAAATAATAACAATACAATAACATTCTGGAAGTATAAAAAAAAAGTCAAAAATATGTTTTTTATAAAAGGAACAGTCCCAACGAGATACGTAGTACATATTCATTTGTTGTCACAAAAGGTGCCTCTATACCTTTAAAAACATTTTTAAACTTGTGAAACGATATGTCACATGGGATAGTCTATACTGAAAACTATAAAGTCCCATCGTGACGTCACCGAGTAGGTTAAAGTGGGGGCTGGAGTGTCAAAACTAACAAACAGGCTGTTTCTCGGTGGGGGAAGGGAAGCTGGTGAACGCCGAAAACACTTCGCAAACATTTTAATAGTGCAAGACAATAAACCAAACTCATTTAACCCAGCGGCATTGATATACTAACCGTCGGGAGTCGGGAGGTGAGTGAAAATGCGAATGTTAATCAATTGAATCAGTGAAACAGCTGCGGCGTTTTGTGATCTGTTAGCCAACTTGACAAGAGCAAACCTGTTGTTGTATGGTCTCGTGGCAAAAGCTACTTCATAATTGCCTAACTTTATTTATTCGTAAGATAGCAATTTTAGTTGTTAGTTTAGAAAAGCTTTGTCACTGACAAGCTAATCTCGAGAACATTAAGTTCAGTTAGAAAAGTAAACATTGGTGCAAGTAATACGTTGTCCATTTGCTGCTAGTTAACGTTACTATACTGCCTTTTAGTTCGCTTGGTCTGTCCAAAAAATCGCATACAAAAATGTTGTCTATAAGAAATCCACATGCCAGATGTTAAAACTTCTGTTTGTATCATTAGGGACGTAGCTGGTTATACATTTTTAACATTTCCCATATACCGGTAGTGTGCTAACCCGTAATGATCCCAAAACCGTCCACGATATCAATCAGCATGCACCTTTCTTTAACTTTACTCGTAAAATAAAGAAAATATCGATGTCTGATTTGTGTCGAATCAGTTCTGCAGAGTCGATTCCAATCAATGAACAGTTCATAAAACGGTCTGGAGGTTTCATTTATTACAAAGACCGAATTGGCCTTTAAATGAACTGTTCAAATGAACCGATTCGCATGTATGAGTCGGACTGAACATGACTGGAAGATCGTGATCACGCACATGGGTGTGGCTTACAGTACGCAGCCAATAGCGTTTCAAGTGGGCGTGTACGTAACCCTTTCTATTATTACTCAATGTGTTTTACGATGTCCAGCTTTCATTTAAACAGCTAGCGAGAGTAAGCTAACAGCTTACTTAGTAGATAAACAGTCAGAGGTGCTCACTAAACCATTTACCAGGTCAAGGAAGTCAAACGTATCGACATATGAGCGAGATATTACGTTGAAAATCTGCTTCTTGCGGTGTTGTCATTTATAGTATATGATTATTTAAACAAAGGTCAATGAATGTAAATAGTGCCAGAGTTACCGTGGAAACCCGATTAATTCCGTTGCTCAGATCTACTGTTAGTGTTACAAGTTATTTTTGTAGTCAGTCTAACTGATAGTGAAACATTATCATTGTGATTTAAGAAGACTATAGGCTTTGTCTTAAACACTGAGTATTTACATGTACTCAATTCTGACTGCAAACCTATTACAATGTAGTCACATTTGTTTAAAAAATCCAGTTACACAAAATGTGGACAATGTTTAGACCTGGCTTTATCGTTGTACATTTGTTATTGGATCACCTGAGATAGATGCCCATTCTAGTTGTAAATGAGATGAGTTTCTGACCTTCAGGAAATGAAATGCGCTCAACTTCCCTCTTCCCTATGGAAAGTACAAGTAAATCATTTAAAGTGTACTGTGCAACAGTTACACCCCAAAGTTTATGTTAAGTAGTTTGATATTGAACTCGGTAAGTAGTAATAATTATGATGCTCTTGGTCTTGGTTAGTCTTCTTGACTTCTGTGATCCTGTTGCATGAAGCTGGAGAGAAAACTGAGAGTGTCTATCTTACTTTTGATCTAGTGCCAGGGCATGTCGCTTAATAACCTTCTCACAGGGTAACACATGTGAGCACAGCGGCTTACTGTACACTAGCCAGACAGTTTAGGTTTGTCTGCGTCTTGTTTTTGATGAGTGTGATTTGAGTAATTTAATTGTTCTGAAGCAACTTCAATTGCTTGGTGGCTTAAGTTTGTAAACTTAAAACAGAATTAAGCTATTTTTTATGCCTTATGCCACTAGGTCCGACTTGAAACTATTTTAAAGTTGATTTAAAGCTGCTGTTTGGCTTAAACATTGACTGAACACTTGATATGTTGAAGCATCACTCTAGTGCTACTGAAATCTATTGAGTGTTTGTGTGATGCTAAAGTCAACATGGAAGCAGTAGTGACTGTATTTTCATATGTTTCTAGTGTTAAAGGTGCAATGTGTAAAAATGTAGTATCTAATACAAATGCAATATGACATCAATAACTGTGTTCAGTGGTGTATAAAGACCTTACTCGAATAATACTGTTGTGTTTTTATTACCTTTAGAATAGACATTCTCACAGAACAGTGACAATGTTTTACACTCTTGGCTTACTCTGGCTATTCTCTGCTGTCTCAGACGACAATGTTTGTCCCGTTTTGCCACCATAGCTTCTTTGAAAAGGAGGGGTGAGCAGGGGGCTGAGCTCCGAACCGCTAGATGTCGCTAAAAAAATACACACTGGACCTTTAAACCAAAAGCATCCATCTAGTGTGATCCAATCTCAAGTGGGCAGGCAGACAAATCAGTGTTTATACCTGGTTTGTTCATTTTATTTAATACAATTTTATTTTATATTTAATAAAAAGTCTATCTGTCTGTCTTGCTCTATCTGTCTATATGTCTGTCTGTATCTATCTTTCTCTTGGTCTATGTGTCTGTCTTTCTCTCTTGGTCTATATGTCTCAGTCTGTCTCAGTCTGTCTCTCTCCATCTATCTGTTCTGTCAGATTCTGTCTGTCTTCTGGTCTATTGGTTCTGTCTGCAGGGCTCGACATTAAGGCTTGTCCGCTTGTCCGGGACAAGTGGATTTTTTGCAGGACAAGTAGAAGAGAAATTAGTTGTCCGACCGGACAAGTTAAATTTCAAACAAAATAAAATGCCATGTTACTTCTTGTTATGTGCCACTCGTTACGTCTATTTTACAGATTTAATTTTACCGATTTGAAACAAACACATTTTTCGCGCTGCCTGTGAATGTCCTGAATGTGACTCACAGAAAGACGCAGCGCCAGTATAATGCGCATGCACAGGCTGCGCGCCAGAAGTTCTCTTTCGCGCTTGAACAAACATCCAACACACACAATTAAGCCACAATGTCATTTGTCTAGTATCTTCATAACATAAGAGCAGTCTTATGATGGACATAAAGAGTTGTGACTCGTGAGAGAATGAGGCGCGTGTGAGATTCGTGTCTCTGTCCACAACAAATGCTCTTAAAGGGCCAGCTACCAATAAAGCGTTCTGTCAGTAAAGTTAAAAGAAAGAACAAAGGGAACAGAGAAAATTACTCACTGCTCTTGACTAAAGAACTTGCGTAGCTTCAATAAGTAGTAGTGTATATATAATTTAGAATTTATGCAGCGCAGACTGTTTGATAACTTTATTCAATTTCTGTATATGTCCTACCTGTTAGACAGTTAATTTTTATCCAGACATCAATGGCTTATTGATCATTATAGGTGTTATCAATCATTCAGTTGTTATTGCTAATTTCAGAATTATCACTAATCTGTGTGTGCATTTGGTTTAGAACCAAACAAGTTGACTCATGAAACCATTTGTTTATTATATCGCAATTGCATATCACAACCGCAATATTGACCTCAATAATCGCAATATGACATTTTCCCCAAATCGTGCAGCCCTAGATAAAATTATAAATCTTTACCCGGACAAGTGACTTTTGTACATGGACAAGTGAAATATAAATTTACTTGTCTCAAAGGACAAGTACCTCAAAAAGTTAATGTCAAGCCCTGGTCTGTGTGTCTGTCTCTCTGAGGTCTATATGTTTATATTTATCTATCCGTCTATTAATGTCCCCTTTCTCCCAACACAGTGAGGATAGTTCCTGAACAATATGAGTGTGAGACAGCTGTAGAGGTAGTCTTAAAAACGGACCCTTACAGGCAGGTGCAAAGACACAGTTAGAACATGTCAGAAGACAATCAGATAAGTGTCTTATTCACTCAAACATCTACACAGTGCAATTTAGCCATACACTCAGTATTCAAAGCACAGATCGTGGGCTCTGTAGCTCTTTTAAGGTGAAACAGACCATTTTTTTCTCATGCATTCAATTTTCTGTTGTTTAGCCCCAAAAAGAATAAATTATGACGATGATGATTTGACGTCAAAGTAACTGTGACTCCAGTGTGACCAATTTATTGGTGAAAAAACATGGCACCATGTACAATTGTGACTTTTTAATAGTAATTTTGTGTTTTGGTCTCTCCACAGGAAAGGGATATGGCTCAGGAGACCAATCAGACCCAAGTGCTTTGTTCTAATGGTTGTGGGTTTTATGGGAACCCACGTAATAACGGCATGTGCTCAGTCTGCTACAAAGACTCCTTACAGCGGCAGAACAACAGTGGCAGATCCAGTGATCCAGGTGAGTCAGAAGTCTCACAAAAATAGACTCTTTTCCAACTATTCTGTCTTAGCAAGTACTGTCTTACTTTTACATATGTAAAAATACAAAGGTATTTGATAATGTCAGCCAGTGGCATCAGTTCAGCAAAAGCTAAGTATGGCAAATGCTGATAACATCAACTCTTACTCCCTCTACATGACAATCCCACATCATTTCTTTCATTCCTGACCCTATCCTCGAATATCATCACAACAAGTACATCTACACATATTGAAGAGCCATTTGACAAATTGAAATGTATGAAATTTAAATTGATGCAAAGGTATAGCTGTAGCAGAGAGAAAAACAACCAAAATGCTGTTGACAAGAACACCAATCTTAAAGAGGTGGTTGATTATCATTTCACTTTTCTAACTTTAGTTAGTCTGTAATGTTGCTGTTTGAGCATAAACAACATCTGCAAAGTCACAAAGTTCAAAAGAAAAGGGAGATCTTTTCTTTTAAAGAAATAGCTTTTTAAGGACTACAACAAATGGCTGGTGGGGACTACAGGACATTCCTCCTGGGTTAGTGACATCACAAACTCTAGAATTTACATAAACTACGCTCCTGGGAATGTGATTTATAGGCTGTCCAGTCAAACATTTAAATCATAAATCAACTCCATACGCTGATTTCACACAGCCGACATGGTGAAATGGTGGAAATTGTTGCTTTTAACCATAGGAGAGTCGCGAATGTGATGGTGTATTGTTGTTCAATGTAGAAATGTTTTATTCTAAAAATGTACATACGTTTCTTTCATATTTTAGTCTATACGAAATTTATAAATTTACATATATGAAATTTATAAATTTACAAATAATTTTTAAAAATATATTCTGAACATAAAAAAAGAAGCAGGATTGAACTATATACATATCCTATATTGGATATTAACATCCAATAGTTTAAATCACGGCAGCAGCTTCAGGTTGGTAGTCCAAGACATTGTTGTCTATCTGTATAGATAGATAGATAGATAGATAGATAGATAGATAGATAGATAGATAGATAGATAGATAGATAGATAGATAGATAGATAGATAGATAGATAGATATAGATAGATAGATACTTTTATATACATTAAATATTTACCGATGACTATTCTGAACATTAAAAAAGAAGCAGGATCAAACTATATACATATCCTGTATTGGATATTAACATTCAATAGTCTAAGTCACGGCAGCAGCTTCGGGTTGGTAGTCCAAGACATTGTTGTCTATCTGTACTTCCGGGTTTCGTCCCACCGGAGCCTCGCTTTCAATTTCAAAATGGCAGCTGCATGAAATCGGCGTATAGCTGATTCCAAGTGATCAAGGGCTTAGGATGTTCCAATTCAGCATATTGCAGTTTCCGGCAGTAGTGGACACTTGTGCAACATAAGCAATGACGTACATCATAGTGAACGAGACTGAGGGAAGTTAGAGAGTGTTGGGTTGTCAAGACAGTTTATGCCAATTGATGACTAGAAGATAACTACACAAGCTACATACATTCATCAACTAACCATTTATAAATATCCTGTTGCATACTTGGCACTTCTTCTTGAGTCTCCCCATCATTGTCTGACTCCAGGTTTAACATATAAGGCTAAACGTGTTTGAAATTTGCCCTCTGTGCTGGGAGAATCAGCTCATTCGCATTTAAAAGGGCACACAAAAACAATGCTTTTGGCTCACCCCTCACAAAGTGACAATTTTAACAATATACAAATATATGTGGTGTATTTTGAGCTAAAACTTTACACACATCAGACTTATTTTACATCTTGTGAAAAGGGCATTATACCACCACTTTAAAACAAGTGCTGAATAGATTTTTGGGGGTCGCATTATACAGTAGAAGCTTTAAAAAAAAAAAAAAAAAAATATGGTCTTGAACTGCATTGTGTCTATTGCTAACTCTGAGATTTGTGTGTGGGTAACACTGCCCATGATGAAATATCATTGGGCCAAAAATCCTGCCTGTCTACATCAAAACATTTTTGATAAGCTGTAATTTCATTATTCTCTTCAGCATTTAACCTTCATTCATAAATGCAATGCCGCCAGTAAGTTGTTCCGTCATGCCTGGTTGGGAAACAGTGTCATAATGAAAAGTGTCTCAAAAAACAAACCCTCACATAAGAAGTGGAAGTGTTGACATTTTGGGTTTCCTGCTCTTTCATTGCCTGCAGTGTCTTCCAGCATAAGCAGTAAAGGAGAATCTATGACTGTACAATCGACGTCACAGCATGAACAAAACAGGTACAACATTTTCCTCTTTACCACCCCTTCACAATTTCTCATAGCAGTTGTGTAAGTTGTTGCAATTGCATAGGATCTAGTTATTTGTGCAACTTTTATATCAGAAGGGCAAATAAAATCTTGTTTTCAGCCCTATGTATCGTTCTGATCTACCATTTTGAATGGGTTCCTATGCAGTCTGGAAAATATGGAATTTGATTTTATTTCTAGGTGGATAAGTATGGAAAAATATTTGTTTCCAGACTATCAACCCTATCCAGTTTTCTAAAACATAAAATGAAGGGTTTCTAAAAATAAAGCCAGAGTTGTTTTCATGGCAAAAATATAGTGATCCTTTTGTGATTGTTAAACACGATTGAATAAATTCAAGGCACACTTTTATTATGCAAAGCTCTTTGTCTTGTACCATAAGCAAGTCTCTTGAACTTCACTAAATGAATGTGCGTGTGTCACTCAAACCAGCAACAGATAAAGGAACGAACAATCATCTAAATCAGACTGTACTTTGCTGTTTGGTGATCAACATCAAACCATGATTACAGTATCAAACCGATGTGAGGTGAATATATGCAGTTTATAACGTGTTTTATTGTTTTGGTTACACATTACTTTAAGATATCATTTAAGTACTGAATAATAATAATTAACTACATGTATTTACTATTGGGTTATGGTTAGGAATGGGGGTTGGTTTAGGGTTAATACGTGTAATTATGCATAATTTATTGCTATTACTACAGTGACTGTATGTTACATGTAACAATGACACTGTAAAATAAAATGTTACCTAGGTTTCTTCTCATTATGTAAGCGCATGTTATCACTAAGAAAATCAATTAATAAAATCCCTGTAGAAAATAAGAATATTTACAGATGACTAAATTAATGCTTTATGAATCAACAAATATGGTCTCAGAAACCTACAAGTTTAAAAATTTGAGTGTGGAAAAATCAAGAATTTTTGAAATATACACATACATGCATACATACATCCATATATATATCGTTTGACAGCCCTAATATTTATTAATAAATAAATATATAAATATATAATTAAATATTAATAAATATATATATATATATAATCGTTTGACAGCCCTAATATTTATAAATATAATATATATATATATATATATATATATATATATATATATATATATATATATATAAATAAATATTAGGGCTGTCAAACGATTACACACATGCTTGTACAGTATATATTTAAGAAATATTTTAATGTATATAGATTTATATAAAATTTTGTATATAAATATTTTATATACCGGTATATAAATAATACATGTTTTTAAATATACATGTGTGTGTTTTTTTATTTTTTTTTATACATGTGTTTTGATTCTTTTGTTAAACTCTGGTATTACATATTGCATAACGTGAAGCTGTTTTTGCCCTGATGCCAGACTTGCTCATTTATAAATGGTCTTATTTTTTTTCATTTTCCAAGTTCCAATTAAATTGACAAAATATGCCAATCAAATGAGTACCATTTATTTGTAATGTATTCAATTAACAGGATTACCCATAAATAGGCATTACAGCATGGTTATTAAAATATTTTCTCATTTAAATTCCAGCTGTAATATAAAATGATTCATCCTGTGATATAAGGTTTTGGTCTTAGCACCCACTCCTACATGTTTTACACTGTTATGATGCCTTTTCACTTATGTAACATAATATTTTCTCCTCATCATCCTCTCCAGTCAGTGTTTCTCAACAACAGCAGCAGTTACACATAAAGACGGCGCTTCAGTAGCAGCTCAATCAGGCCTGAAAATGCCAGGTACCTTCCCTTTTTCATTTTGACCCGTTTATTATGTCATCCACCGCTCCAAAACCAGACACTGAACAGATTACCATGACACAGAAAGAGACAAAAGCTCTCCCAAATTCCATAGAAACATCTGATTGTTTGCTTTGAGATTGAGACCAGGCTAGAAAGTGTTCAAAGTTAACTTTTTACATTTGATTACGTTGTCATCTTTTTTTCAGGGGTAAACAGGCGTACGTTTCTTTGTCGACTGATCATAGGACTCTTGTTTGTTACTTAATTAGGTAGAGTTGTTTATTAGAGAGGTTAATGATGAAAGTCACCAAATAACGGAGCACACTGGTTTAGCAAACTTAACTTTTGCCAGCAAACTAATGCTAGTTGAGTAGTTTCTTTTACATATGGGTTCTCCACATTTGAGATTGTTCATCCAGAGTCGTTCATCAGGCCTAATCCCTTTGCTGCACTGTTTGACACTGTTATTGATCTGAATTGAATCCACATTAAACTGACTTGAGCTGAATAATGGCACCATTGTGAAGAAAAGATAAGGGAAGTACACCCTTTTGAATTCTATGGTTTTAGCAATCAGGACATAATGAAGAATAATCTGGTCATTTCTGATGTCTTTCCTCCTTGGCATTGTCTTAGCAAGCACCAAGAAACTGCCAAAACGTCTGTTTTTATAGAGTTGGTCATGCAGATGATTAATTAATCAGGCATTTGATTAGCAGCGCCTGACTGTTACTTAAACTCTTTATTCCTATGAAAGCTTTAAGGGTGTACTTAGTTTTTCACACATGCCTTTCTCATTTTGGCCAAGTTTTTGTTAAATAAACTATGAAAGTGTAATATTTCAAGTGGTGGTGTTTATCTGCAGCTATATTTTCCTAATTTTAAGACCTGCCAAGGACCAGATGTTTTTTTTTTTATGTCCGGATACGTAAAACCATAGAATTCAAAATGGTGTGCTTTCTTTTTCACATGACTGAAGCGCAATTTAAACTCGTTTCAAAATAGATGAACTTTGCAACATCAACACAGTTATTGAACTGAATTTAAACAATATTACTAAATTGAATTGAATGACATTGTTCTCTTCTGTAGAGCTGATTTACAGCGGAAACTGACTTGACTGACTTTTCTTATTTGAAAATGTATGTAAAACTTAAAAATAACATTTAAACCAGGGCTTTATAACACAGGGTTACATCTGTGTATACTAGTGTTAAGTCTTTGAGTTTATGGACCCTTCATGTAGACTCTTTAGGGTAAATGATTGTGTGTTTGTTTGAATAGAAGTATCATGCAGTAAACTGGCGAGAAACGTTCTAGAATCCACCACGGGAAAGCTGCTTACAGCGGGTAGCTCATCGCTGGAGGATGGCACATCGAGAGGAAAGAGAAAGTTAGATGAAACTTCTGAACCCACAGAAGCAGTGTCCGGTGAGTACAGAGTTCATATTTATCGGTTTGATTCATGCTTGCCATTACTTCCTAGTTATGAGAACACATGATCCTCCAGCACGTTCTGATCAGTAAAATCTGAGGAAAAGTTTCAGACATAAACCGGGTGCCAATCAAGAATTGTTGATGTTCACAATCTCATTAAGATGGTCTTCTTGTTGGCAGCATTTCTAAATCTTTGCCACCTGTATTAAACTCTTAACAGCCTCAGAATTAGATGTTCGGAGCAAAGCCCAGATGTGCCAGAGCAATCCAAACCCAAGAAGAATCGCTGCTTCACCTGCCGCAAGAAAGTGGGGCTCACTGGTATGCAAAATTATATACTATACATTATTGATTTATATGGTGACACTTTATAATAAAGTTTATTAGATAACATTAGATAATGCATTAACTAACATGAACTAACCATGAGCAATACATTTGTGGAGTAATTACAAAGGAGTAATTCACTTAAAAAAAAAATCAGTTGCTGATAATTTACTCACCCCCATGTCATCCAAGATGTCCATGTCTTTCTTTTTTTCAGTTGAAAAGAAATTAAGGTTTTTGAGGAAAACATTCCAGGATTTTTTCCATATAATGGACTTCAATGGGAACCAAACAGTTCAAGGTCCTAAAAGAGAGTTTCAGTGCAGCTTTAAAATCGACACCAGACGAATGAATAAGGGTCTTATCTCAGCGAAATGAACGGACATTTAAAAAATAAATGTAAAAAGTATACGTTTTATAAGCACAAATGCTTGCTCTGTTCTGTGATGCGCGTCTGTGACTCTCCTGTTCAAACTCGTTCATCAAAATGAACAAATCTTTTTCCGAGTCACTGATTCGAATGGTCCCTTGATAAGACCCTTATTCGTCGTCTGGTGTCGTGTAAAGCCCTTTGAAGCTGAACTGAAACTCTCATTTGGACCTTGAACCGTTTGGTTCCCATTGAAGTCCATTATATGGAGAAAAACCTGGAATGTTTTCATCAAAAAACTCAATTTCTTTTTGACTGAAGAAAGAAAGACATGGACATCTTGGACTGACATGAGGGTGAGTAAATTATCAGCAAAAGGGTTTTCAACAAAAGTGAACTACTCCTTTAAAGGGGTCATGAACTGGCTTTTTAAATGTTTTTGTTTTGTTGTCTGAGGTCAACTTATAACGTTCGCTTGGTTTTTACATTCAAAAACATAAAAATGTATAAGTTATGGGCTATTTTCTTCCCTAGTTTTCAGCCTACTTGAAAAATGCTCAGATTTTATGGGCGTATCGCATTGAAGACTAGGAAGTAAACGCCCACTGCTGTGAGTGGATAACAGTTTTGCATATTATAATGAGCTTCAACTCTGTCGTTGGTTTCGGTGGGTGCACGTGGGCGATTGTTTTGAAAACCACTGTTGTAAAATGGCAACCGGTATGATTCGCCCATACATGTTTGACCCAGAGTCCGATCCCGAATCGCAGGACAATGAACCAACAGCACCTCGAATACAACTGATACTTGTAGACACATACACATAATTATTAGAGACCAAACAATCTGTAACAATGCAATGCTAGCCGAGTAGATTATTATTTCTAAAATAAAAATATTACTCACATAAGTGTGTTGCACCACTCCTGTTGGATCCAATATAGAAGGTAACGTAGACTAATCATGTTCCGTACAACAACGATGTTCCGTACAGATTAACTTGAACTGCCGATCGCTGAATAAATACTTCTAGGTCATACACAAAATGCATATCTGTGTCGTCTTCATTTCTCCCTCTTATATTATAATGAGTTTACTCGCCCATCGGTGCACATGGGGAAAACGTCCAATGTTGTCAAATGGCAACCGGATTCGCCCATACATGTTCGACCCAGAGTCCGTGTGTTGCACAATTCCTGTCAGATCCAATATAGACGGCACATCACCGTTCTTTTCTCTTAATCGGTCTGCAAATCCAGCCTTGAGTGTCTTGTTCACAAAACAATCCTCGGTGAAATGAAGCGAACATACGGATAATGTCTTACACTCATCTGCTGGAACATCATTAAAAACAAATTTTAACCAGGCATTCCTAATATTGGAATCCAGAGGAAGCTTATGCAGCAACTGTCTTCTTCCACAGCCAGGCACGGCACAACATTTTGACAACGGAATGTTTATTGCTGGTAGCTCGCTCCGGTTTGTCATCACGAGGTATGCTTTTGTTTACCTATGCGTGAATGCGTGACTTGGTGGGCGGGGCTAGAACCGGCCGTGTTGAAGTAGGCGTTGATGAGCGGGTGGGGTTTTAGCGTCTTTGACTGTCATACTTCCACACTTTCAAAAACGAAGCGTTTGTTGTGGCTGGTGTCAATAAAAGCTTTTATTGGACTAACAAGGTCATTTTCAGTTCTGAAACTTGCATGATATTCTTATAATATGATGACCGCTTAGATGTCAAAAGCTCAAGGAAAAATTTGATTTCTCAGTTCATCACCCCTTTAATGTTAGTTAATATAGATCCAGTTGTTCATGTTAGTTCACAGTGCATTAATG
Source organism: Hybognathus amarus (assembly GCA_030378365.1). Taxonomy (NCBI): domain Eukaryota; kingdom Metazoa; phylum Chordata; class Actinopteri; order Cypriniformes; family Leuciscidae; genus Hybognathus; species Hybognathus amarus. Next base: position 80,906 of record JAQIUQ010002888.1, on the reverse strand, counting down.
TTGACATACAACCTTTAGTAAATGTTGAAATTAATATTAACTAAGATAAATACATGCTGTTAAAGTATTGTTCATTCTTAGGTTATGTTAACTAAGGTACTAATGAACCTTATTGTAAAAGCGTTACCATTTATATTTATACCATGGTCTGTCTGAATACGCGATTCTGATTGGCTGGAAGGTGTGCACAGACGGAGGTAATTCAACACTCAATATTGTGCTGCAAACATCAATAACAACTTTAACTTGTCAATGCTGGCAACTGACCATGTTAGAAGAGGAATAATCCATAGCTAGCTGTGCATTAAACGATTTGAATGCCGTCGAGTGGTTCTTTGCCTTCACGTTGTACATTAAAAATTGTTCAATTCACAGCTAGCTGTGGATTATCCCTTACATATACACACAGGCTTTGTTACAAAACCTTGTTTGCTGCCTGAGATTGGTTGCATTTAAAGTATATGAGTTAATTTAACTAACTTTTGTTTCTGACAGGCTTTGACTGCCGCTGTGGACAGTTGTTTTGCAGCATGCACCGATACTCAGATGTTCACAACTGTAGCTTTGATTACAAGGCTGATGCAGCAGAGAAAATAAGGAAAGAAAACCCGCTTATTGTTGGGGAGAAAATCAAAAAGATTTGAGCTGAAAATTGCAGAGATGTTTTTTTTTCCTCTTTTCCCCACAAACACCCTTTACAAGATCTTGAATTGTGCATGCTACAATGAAACATTTACGCAAATTTGTTTTGTCCCTTTGTTTCATTTTACACCTCAAATTTATTTACTTACAAAATGCGTTGGTATGTAAACCGCAAAATATTTATATGATTGCAGTAATTTAATTTGCATTACTAAATGCGTTTAAGTTCTCATGTTAAGATGACTTTTCGGGTGGCTGTGTATTTCTGGTGACTGAACAAAGCTTGCATGTTAAAACCATTGCCAGAATGTGTCTTTAATTTTAATTTAATATTTTTCTCAATAAGGATCGTAAGCAAGAAAATGACCGTTTACTTAATATAAAAGAATACATGTTTTTAATATACAAGTTATTATGTGTGAGACTGCGATCTCTGGTTTAACAGATTTTTTGCACTTCATTACAGACTGTGATTTACATTTTTCCTATAGTTCATTTATTCGAGTGACTGAAAGATGCGAGTGATATTATTTATGTTTGTGAATTCACTGTGTTCATGTTGAATAAAATTTTACACGTCACACTGTAGTAAGGGCTCTAGTGAATCAATTTAGCTTCGTATACATGCCCTTCTTTGTTATAATTTCTAAATTACGTGCATCTGTGTATACTGTTAGTATAAAAAGTTAGCGTAAGACTGTTGCTTAAACTGAAGAAAAATCTTGCCTTTGGTTTTACGTTGCAGTGGTTCGCACATTGTGTAATATTACCATCTGGTTTCTGACGGTACGTTAAAAATAATCATTACTACATCTGTGATATCATTAGTAATAACGGTACACTGTTAGTTGTAGATTATAAAACATTTTAAAGCTAAAAAGAAAAACAATCCCAGCATGCAGAAAGGCTGAAATCATTAGTTTTTAGTCTGAATGACTGTAGTAGAAAAGTGTGAAACATGACTAATTGTAATGTACTTGCCTTGCGAATGCTGTAAATGATCATTTTACATATTGCATGGCCCTGTATGATTTTCACACTTAACGTAACCCTGACTTGTATTTATGAGCCATGAAACCCACCGTTCCTAGGACATTATAAATGAAAAAAGAAATGAGAACGTACATTGTGTTGGGTAAAGTACGCCAAAAAAGCAATTAATTGCTAGCTATTTACATTTTCAACAGTCTAAATCGATTACTGTACTAAATAATCTCTCTAAAAATATTGCCTTATTTACTAATTGCTTTCTAAATCTGATATCAACCTCAGCCAGTTGAACAATACCAGGATAGAAAAGAAACTACTCTTTTTATTCCTTGAAATAAATATTATAAAATTGCACAAATTATTCTTGAACTTGACAACTTTTTAAAGGCAGGTTACTTAAAAAAAATCTTTTGCTGATAATTTACTCATTCCAGGATTTTCTCCATATAATTGACTTCAATGGGAACCAAACGAGTTCAAGGTCCAAATGAGAGTTTCAGTGCAGCTTTAAACAACACCAGAAGATGAATAAGGCTCATATCTAACAAAACGATCAGTCATTTAAAAAAAAAAAAAAATGTTGAAGTTTTATAAGCACAAATGCTCACCCTTGCTCTGTTCTGTGATGAGTGTTCGTGATTCACCTGTTCAAACTCGTTCATCAAAATTGACAATTTTTTTTTTTTTTTTTTGATGCATGATTCATTGTCTGGTATCGTTTAAAGGCCTTTGAAGCTGCACTGAAACTCTTATTTGGACCTTGAACCTTTTGGTTCCCAATGAAGTCCATTATATGGAGAAAATCCTGGAATGTTTCCATCAAAAACCTTAATTGCTTTTCGACTGAAGAAAGAAAGACGTGGACATCTTGGATGAAAAGGGGTGAGTAAATAATGTTTTTTTAAAAGTGAACTACTCCTTTAATTAATTGCAGTGAAGTGTTGCCTATTGTAATTCAATATTTGCTTTGTGGGTAAATTATTATTTACATATTAGCCTGTATGATTTGCTTTAATGATTCCCTGGCTAATAATTGTAAACCTAGAAAGCAACATATTTAGAATGTTATTAATTTAAATAAATAAATACATTCAGTGTTGGATAAAGCAGTCTATCAAAAAAAATCGCTACTTTCTTGGAACATTTAATTAGGTCGCCACGTGCAAACCGCTTATGATTGCTAAAATGAACGTTCCTACAACATTATAGTCTAAAAATAATGAGAACCATACACACTAACGTTAGGGTACCGTTCTGTGGTTGGTATTTTTCTGCTGAGTCACGTCGAATAGACGAAGAGGTCTTGAAGTTGGGAGGATAGAAGTGGGCGTCTCTGATTGGCTCGCCGCTTCGACACGTGAGGCGGTAACTTTCATATGTCTCAACTGGGCATCTGGAAGAGGTTACTTGCGCTTTTGTTTACTCTGAGAAGTATTTCAGAGTACCATTGTAACTTCAAAATGTCTTTCGTAAAGGTTGAGGAGAAAAGTGACTTTTCTTATCACAATTTGCCTTACGGAGTTTTTTCCACGGCAGATAATGTAAGTGCACAGTTTATTCAATCCTAAAAATGTCAGTATGTTCGGTCAAACCGAATTGCTAAAGTCTTGTTATGCAATGAGAGTGTTTAACATTATAAAACTAAATGTTGTTGCTTAGAATATTATTACTTGTACTGCAATTCTATGTGTGGACAAAGTTGGTTTCAAGGGTCAAGGAACACAGTGAAAAACAGGATTCAGAATCTAAAGTAAACCCCCTCTGTCAACAAAGCGTTATTTGGCATGATTTTCAGCATTTAAAGTATTGCCTAAGCATATATAGCATTTTAAAGTATTAAAGTAGACAGTGCAAAATGATAATAACATTTGTGATCATGTAAACTCCTTTTTAATGCTCTATGGAACATGCACGTGCTGGTGTCATAATAGCAAAAGAAAACTAAAGACACTCTGAAGTTCATGCAGAAATGTTCTATTCTCAAGATCCTTTCTAACTTGTATAACATATTTGGTTATAACAGGCCAGGCGTAGAATTCGGCGTAGCCATTGGAGACCAAATTTTGGACCTTAGTGTTATCAAGCATCTTTTCAATGGTCCAGCTCTTGGGCCCCACCAGCATGTTTTTGAACAGGTGAGCTTCATCAGTTTTGCTTTGTATTAAATATTATGTGTTATTCTGAATGCTTACACTTGTTTTTTTCCCCCCATCAAAGCCCACACTCAATGCATTTATGGCTCTGGGTTATGACGCTTGGAGAGAAGCGAGAAAGTGCCTCCAGATGCTTCTGGCTGCAAATGAGTCCACGCTGCGTGATGACGTCAGTTTAAGAAGCAGGTAAATGTCCCTTCCACTTGATGGAGTCCATTCATTAGTGTAATTTTTATTGCATATTGTTACCAGTATGCACTGTATACTTCCTATAATAAAAAAAACACCGCACACATAATGTAGAAACATCAGACATTTTAAAGAGTAGTATGAATTGTATTCATTTGTATCATTATTTATTTTTATTTTATTTATTTAACATGTATTTATTTAACCCTAAAACCATATTCTGGACAAATGTGGGCAAAATAGATTTGATTTATTTAAAAAATACTTCCCTTGATCTGAGCGGTACAAGACTTGGCTACTTTTCATAAGTTTGCCTCCTGAACACACACAATTTTTTTACTCAATTTTACAATGTTAAGTGGGTGAAAAAAACAACAACTCATTAATCTTGTATTTGGGTCAAAAGTGGGCACCCATAGAAATGAATGGGAAAAACTGTAATTTATAGCATTCTAAAATAAGCCAAAATAAGACACCAGGTGACTGCAAAGTCACTTCATCTTTAGGTTTTAGCTCTAAGAACATATTGGAATGATATTTTAATGTTGTTAAATTTTTAAAAAATAAAACTACATAGTAATTCATTTACATAGAAATAATTTACATAAATAATAATTTAAATAAATTCAAAAATACCCCCAAAATAAAAAAAAACACAATAAATAGACAAAACTTTATCGAAGAGAGTGATATAACATTTGTAATAAATAAAAATTAGGATTACACCTGAGTCCTCTGTGCCCACATTTGTCCACAATTACAGAATTAAGGGCTATAAAGTGAATACGGTTTGAGGGCTACATCAGGAGATGACCTATAGAAGAAAAGCTGAAGAATGGTGTGTCACATTATGATGTGTGTGATCGTGGTAAATCCTACGTTAATAAAGATGGAAATATTTGAAATCCCTGTCCTTTTGGGGACTGTTTTTCTGGTCCCCATGAGAAAGAAACGTATAAATCATACAGAATGCAAGTACGATGCATAACGTTTTCTGTGATGGGTAAGTTTAGGGTTAGAGTAATAGTGAAGGGATAGAATATACAGTTTGTACTGTATTAAAATTATTATTTCTATGAAATGTCCCTGTAAAACATGGAAACCCAACGTGTTTGTGATTTTGTGATCTCCAGGCGTTTGTTCATCACAGTTCAGCAGTGATGCATATCCCAGCTGAGATAGGTGAGTGTGATGGCCTGTCTTACACTCAGACTTCATATTTCCATATCATATTTCCATATTTAATCTATTATTCATGTTTTATATCAACTCTGATCATCAATTTAGATTTAAAGTCAACATGAAATGCCTTTTGCAACTGTTTAACTGTTTAACAAAATAATCATCTAGGAAAAAATGATTGGTGGGACTTAATTTTATCAATAAGTAATTGATGGATCATCATGGCATACCATAATTAAGCATGGTGGTGAAGAATTGAAACAAAAGGGATTTGGCATTTCAGCCAAAAACTAAAGTTGTTTTAGAGGCAGAGCAAGTTATTGAAGACAATTTTTACTTTGGAAGAACATACACTCATGAATAATGTATTATAATCAACACTTTCATGCTGACTCTGAAAACAGTCTTAAAAAGTCTGACTACTTTATGAAATGGAACGTTTTCGGATGCAAAACTAGTGTAATTTATGGTTATGTTCCATAATGACCACTAGAATGCACTGTTCACTGAAGTATAGCTTCAGAGCCATTCTGAAACCTTAAATCCCTTACTCGTGCCATAGAAGATAACAACCTTGTTTTTTGTGTGTTATTTCTGTATTAGTTTGGTATTTTCTGTGTGTTTGGTGTTTTCTATGTGTGTTTAATAATCATTAATAATAATAAATTTTCCTCAAACATTATGGATAGGGTTTGTTCTAATACTCTAACCTTAAGAGTTAACTTATTTAGTTACCTCAGCTTTAACTTTTATATATAGAATACTTATTTTGTTATTACTGTTATTTATTTTTTTTTTTTTTGTAAACTTAATTGACATTAAAATGCACTATACAAACTTAAATGGTTGTAATTCAAGAATGCTTTGGAATATAGACCAAAGTTTGGTCTTGTTTTAAAGAAAACAGTCAGCAGATTATTACTAAAGTGAATGCACTTCAAAAAATTAAAGTATGAAAACGTTATGGAAGTTATAATTTACAGTAAATTAAATATACTTTATTAATATATTTATTTAATATGAAATAAATATTTTACAAAATATGTTTTACTATAAAATTACTATAAAATAAAAGCTATATATCTAACCAAGTTGTGTTCCAAATTTGAAGTTGATATCACAAAAATTGAAGTTCCCATGAGATTTTGTTTAGGCGTTATACCAAAAATAGCCACCGGGTGCCATTGAATTCCATTGAATTTAATTGTATGCATTTTGCCATAAAAAATAAATTTCTATCCAAATATCACTTCTGTCACTAAATATGGAACCTTGAGACTCAGACCTTTCTGACAATATGTGTTTTGTCAAGATTAGAAAAGGTTTTCATAATAAATTATGAAAGATGATGCCCAAAAGGGGAGGGGCATAATACAAAAATACTGTTTCTATGGCAACACAACGTCCAATTTCAAAACGGTTTTCACAGGATGAATTCTGAGTTCGTAAGCTTTCAAATGATACCTAATTTATGATAACTACTAAAATATGTGATATAATAATAATAAAAAATATATATTTATATGTATATAATATATTATACTTTTTAGAGGACTTCTTACCTTACTTTTTAAAATATATATATTTTTTTATTGATAAATACTAATTATGTTTTATTATGAACTTTTAGCACTAAAAACCAAAGTTTCAATTATTAAAAGTGTGTGTGTCGACTTTTTGTGACAAAGGTCAGAAACTCCTGTAATGACGTTGATTTTTTGAGACGCACTCTTGTCATAAATTCATATAATACTGTTCATTCATAATTTGTAAGAAAACACAGACCTAAAATATCTATTTAGGAGTCTTAGACCTTTCCAATGATATATAGTTTGTCATGAATAGATTAGGATTTAATATGTAATATAGTGAAGTAAAGTTAGATTGCCCGTATACGGGCAAGTGACAGTTAAGGGGTTAATTCTTAATACTCCAGTAAGAAAATGTAAGATTAAATACTGAATTCTTGATTGGTCTTTTCGTTCTTGCACTATTTACGCATATAATTGTTTTGAGAGCACATTTCATTAATAAATAAGGACAGATAGCTGCAGATAAACAGCCAACTTTAGTCCCATAAGATCAAGATCAAAGATCTAGTGTTTCTTCTAGAGATCAGATTTCCTGGATATGGGAATTTATAAAGGTGGTTTCATAATGGCAGAGTTGCAGGGATGGTTTATTCAAACATTCAAATTACTTTTACTTACATATATTTATTTTATTTTATATTTAATTCAGTGGAAATAAACTACTTTTTGTACATTTCGCCCTGTCATTATGGCCCTGAAGTATTTTCTTTCTTTCATGAAACTTTTAGATACGTTGCATCAGAATTTGCATAATTTATACCACATGTCATTAGTTATCAATCGTCACGTGACCAATTACAAATCTAAAATTGTGAATGAAATTTAAGACCGTATGGTGGCGGTTATAAATGAATAACTAAAATAAATGGAAATTTCAGACATAAGTATACAATTCGTTTTCTCACACAAAGTGATCATACATCTTTGAAAACAACGGATTAGTTATTAATAATAACTAAATAAAATGTTCAGTGTAGTGCACTGAAAACAGAACTCAATTCTAATAGATTTTTCATGTGTTTATTCCTCATTAATTCCCATTTTATTCTCTCTTCTCTCAAACAGGTGACTACACAGACTTTTACTCATCGAAAGATCATGCCACCAACGTTGGAATAATGTTCCGTGGAAAAGAAAACGCCTTGATGCCTAACTGGTATGTGACAGTCCATTAATATTCCTCACCCTCTTAAATACTAACATCTGAAGCAATCGTATCGCCGGAAACACAATCACATCATCACCAGCTCCTGCTGACTTCATATATTTCACTCATCTTTTGAGTTAGCAACCATACGCATTGGAGTTTTAAAGACCCAGCAAAGTTCCTCTGTCTAAGTTATATCCATAAACTGTCTCTTTATTCTCTGTGCATACGCCTGTCAGGCTAAATATGCACTGCGTATTTTCCAGCTCGCTGTGAAAAACGTCTTTTTAGCAATATATCTTCCCCCAAAAAACAGAACTGTATTTCTTGTCACATTTTCACTTACAAGGCCCAGAGAGGGGGTTATTCGCCTGGAGACAGAACAAGGACTCGTGTGGAAATGGAAAGGTTTTTAAATTCAATTTTAGTCACCTACCTGAAGTTGCCCTCGGCTCAGTCAATCTGTCACTGGGACTTTCCAAACGCGCTTCACTTCTTCAGGAAAAAATGAGAATTAGTCAGGAGGAAAATTCACAAACGCGGCCCTGAGCTGGGGTTTTGTTTTCTGGGAGATTTTTGGAGTAGAATGAAATGTTCAAGGTCACCCAGAAGTGTAAATTCTGTCAATATTTACTCACCCTCAAGTCACTCCAAACCCATTTACTGGTATTGTAAAAAAAAAATTATATAAATATATATATATATATATATATATATATATATATATATATATACACACTGTATTATTATTATTATTTTTCTCTTTTCCATAAAACAAACCATGACTCAAAGGTGTCATTTTTCAGAAGAGGAGAAAGATATTATGCCTTTTTGTTGGTTTTGTGCTTTTGTTGTTTCCTGTGGGTCTAATACAGTGAAATGGTTGTGAACTGAAACAGTGAACTGAAACCAGGCAATATGAGAATTTTGGGTGCTCATCATACATAAAAAACTTTATTAAATTAAAAGTATTATCCTAATTGGAAAGGTATATACATTATTTAAAAAAACTGGAATGATTTTAATTCATCTGCATTGAAAGTATGATGATGATGATGATGATGTTTATTTCAAACATGCATTCTAGTTCTCACAAATCAACATTACAGGCTACATAAACAATTTATACAAGTGCATGGTTTGAAAAGGAGGTGGATGAAGCAAACGCTTATATGATTCCATTTCAAACCCCCTCACATTCAACACAAAATACAATACAAAATACAAAACAAAATAATACATACAGAAAAAACAATTATTAGTATATAACTGATGTAGAACAAGACAAAACACCACACACACACACCCTTACAAAAGACACTGGCCCAAACACTCTCTGCCCCTACACCCACTCACCACTAGCTTCATGCTGAGGGCATCATTCTCTGTCCTCTACGTATTTCCTTATAACATTTTTTTTAAACAAATATTTAAAATGAATTATATTAGAACAAGTTTTTAATTCATCCACCAAATCATTCCAAAGCTTAACTCCTCGCACTGAAATACACATCGATTTTAGAGTGGTTCTAAATTTGGGCAAATATTTATTTTTAATTCCTCTTAATTTGTAACTATGATGAGCATCTCTATCACTAAATAAATTTTGAACATTTGGAGGCAAAGAATTTTGAGATGCCCTAAACATAATTTGACCAGTTTTAAAATTGACCACATCCGGCAATTTAAGTTCTTCCAGCTCAACAAACAATAGGTTGGAATGATGTCTATGATGAACACCTGAGACAATCCTAATGGCCTTTTTCTGCAAAGTGATCAAGGGCTGTAAGTGAGTTTTGTAAGAGTTCCCCCAAATTTCAACACAATAATATAAATATGGCATAACAAATGAATGATACAGTACAAGTCGTGCTTTAGTGTTCAGTAAATTACATGCTCTTTTCATCATTCCAACACATTTAGCCACTTTTGTCCTCAGGTAGCTTATATGGGGTTTCCAAGAGATCTTCTCATCTATTATAACTCCCAAAAATGTATTTTGTTGAACCTTTTCTATTAGTGTGTCATCAATAACAATTTTAATAGGTATATTACATTTGCGATTACTAAACAACATAATTTTTGTCTTTTTCAAATTCAAAGACAGTTTATTAATATTAAACCAGGTATTTAACTTTATCAATTCCACAGTTACCGAGGCCAAAAGTTGCTCCAAGTTGTCATCGGCACAGATAATATTTGTATCATCAGCAAAAAGGATGAATTTCATTTTCGTTGTTGTTTTACATAACTCATTGATATACATTAGAAATAGTGTAGGTATATCTGACTATATTTTTTTTGATTTGTAAGAAAAAAATGACATGACATTGAATATGTAGAGAATGTTTGGTTACACTTTATTTTGATTGTCACTTTAGACGTTCTACTGAATTATAAGTAACTTTTCAACTACGTATCAACTAACTCTCATTAGAGTATTAGTATATTATAGTAGACTGTCAGTAGACTGTTAGGTTATGGTTAGTTGTTAGGCTTTGGGTTAGGAGAATAAGTTTACTTGTAGTCGCCAAGTTACTTATAGTCAGTTGAATGTCTGTTGGGGGACCAACAAAATAAAGTGTTAGCAGATATGAAGCTGACAGTCTACTAATACTCTAATGACAGTTAGTTGACATGTAGTTGAAAAGTTACTTATAGTTAGTAGAATGTCTAAAGTAGACTGTCTGAAATAAAGTGTTACCCAATGTTTTTTTTTTTTTTTAATGCTTACGATTTCATTTCTATAAGATTTTTATCTGGAAGCCTAAGTAAATAATATTTAGGTAACTGATATGCCTTTACTCTGAAAGTTAAAGAGGACTTTTATATAAGAATGTTTATTTATATAAAATGTGTGTGTAATAAAAATAAAACACAACTGGTTCTGATTAGCTCAAATGTAAAGAATGAGATTTAAGAGCAGAGAGGATGATTTTCAGTTAACAGCTGATATTTATAAAACATATTATTAATATTTATGAGACAATTAACACATCAAATAAGAAAATGTTGAAAACCACTCAATGGGCAGTTTTCCTAGATAACTCTAAGCTCTTTTCCATTAAACAGATTGTTATACTTTACTTTTCACGACATATAGATGAGAGAGGTGTTGCTGGTCACATGTTGAGATTAGATAGTTACATAATTAAGATAAAGGATGGTTATATAGTTCATCCAAAACGAAGATTTTTGAAAAATGAAAAATTTGTTCATACACTGAAAGTCAAAATTCTTCATAATATTTTCTTTTGTGTTCTAGAGAGCGAAGAAAGTAATTGGAACGAAAGAAAGATTATGATATGTCGAGTTAAAGGGAATGACGTGTTATCCTGTCCTGTAGGCTGAGACTGCCAGTGGGGTATCATGGGAGAGCTTCCTCTGTGGTGGTCTCTGGAACACCCATCAGAAGACCTCAAGGACAGATGAGACCAGATGCAAGTAAGCAAAAGACATTGGACAAACTGTGGGCTTACTAATAGAAGTTATTCAACTGTAAAGTAGCTTAAAATTGAATGCATGGTTTCGGTTTGATTGCAAATTAAAATGGCATTAAAAATGTTCACACTGATTTAAAAAAAAAAATCCTAATTTACCCAGCTAACTGGGAACGTTTTTCTAACTTTGGCTTCCGAACGTTCTGGCAAGATTATCTCAAAGTTTAATACAATAATGTTTAATAGAATGTTTGTTCATTAATAATGTTCTCAAAACATTAGTTTTCCTTGCAAAATATTTGAAATGCATGATGTTGTATTAACATACAGCACAGTCAGCATTAACAAAACACAATTTGTGCATTTTATTATTTGCTTCATAGACATCATAGCAGTGATAAATGGCATTATGTTTTATGAAGAACTTCCATGTGGGTGATTGGGCTGTTTTTATATTTTCACTTACGTTAAATGATTGCTTTCACTGGTCAGCAATCCCTGTGCCGTTCATTATTACAGCCTCACTTGAGAACTGATCTGACATGTTTAAGTGAGAACTATAAATTTGAGGTAAATTCATAATGAACTCTGCTGATTTATCCATTAAAACAGCTGTAAATCTGTTTGTTTCATAACTATATTTCTCTGTCTTTCTCATTCAGCTCAGCCGCCCATCTTTGGACCTAGCAAACAGCTGGATATAGAGTTAGAGATGGTGAGTAAATGTTTTATGCGATATACATCATTATTTTATTAGTTGAGCATGTTCTATAAGTTGAATAAGTTTTAGTTGAATATAAGTTCTTTCTGATTCAGTCCTGTGCAGAAAATACTTATATAGATCTCATTCCTTCCCCATTGTTCATATTAACAAAGCGCATAATCTCAGGAGAAATGTCTTTACAATGAATGTACTTTCAGTGGAAATGTTCTCTAAATGGCACTCAATTTAATGATTTCTCCTTCAAGGTCTCAATGTTTTGCAGCTGATGTTCAGATATGCACTATATTGTATTTGCTCTGAAATGCTCTATCTGATTTTCTATGCAACAATGAAACATTTGAAAATTGTGCTTTTTATACACATTGCACCAGGTTTGGTGTTTTTCCTGTAACTTTCCCCCTCTAAAATATAGTCTGCCGTGGCTTTGCGATATTTTTGTACATGTGGTGCAACATCTTATGCAAGTTTTAAGAAAGCTGAATGAAGGATGTTTTTGTTGTTCAGGCGTTCTTTGTGGGAAAAGGGAACAATTTGGGAGAACCCATCCCAGTGGAGAAGGCTCACGAGCACATCTTCGGCATGGTGCTTATGAACGACTGGAGTGGTGAGAACCAGCAATATGTTCAATAAATAAAGGAATTAATAGAGATGGGCACAAAAATTACCACATTTTCTCCCGTTTGTTGTACCCCACTGTCATAAAACCATATTTGTACTACTTGACTATCTGACAAACCACATCTCTTCCCAAACCTATAATGGTTCCTTCTTAAGGGGGGTTGACTGCGATTTCACTTTTTTGATTTTAAATAGTGTGTAATGTTGCTGTTGGTGCATGAACAGTATCTGCAAAGTTGCAGCGCTGAAAGTTCAATGTAAGCAGAGATATCATCTTTTAAAAATCAGGAAGTATAATTGCATGGTATACAGGAAGTATAATCCTACAAAAACGACTCTATTGAGACTACGGCTGGGTTATGGTACGTCACTGAACCTACACATTTGCACCGACCCCTCCCTCCGGAATATGCAGGAAAGGGCATGACCATATTTCTACGGCACATCGAGTGAGTTGTGTTCACCAGCTGTCAGGTCTTCTGTGCTCCGGCTTCCCACGGACGCTATACTTCGACAACAATGGATACAATTTATGTTTGATTATATTCCTGAAAGTGATGATCGTAATCTAGCTCTCTGTGCTGCGCATTTTACGGAAGACAGCTTCCAGAATCTCCACGAATTCAACACCGGATTCAACAAGAAACTGTTACTAAAACATGAAGGCAGCAGTTGTTGGGCCACAACCTGTAAGTAGGCTAAGACTTAATCATTTTAAATGTATTTGCATGTATAATTACAGACGTAGCGTTGTGTTTTTTTTTTTTTTTTTCAAATGCCAGTGCTGGCTTTGTAGGCTTTATGGGCTACTAGTTAGGCTATTTTGTGTCTACGGCAAACGCGTACAAACATTATGGACCTGAATTTTGTATAAGTACTAATGTTGTAATTGTATTTTTCATGTATATATGCTTTATGACTTTATTTTCGATTCTGATCAAGAACGTAAACTTGCCAACGCTGTTTGTGTTTAACATTAGTAGCCAGTCAGTTGCTATCGTTGCCAGTCAGATGCTATTGTGTAAAACAAACGTGTATATGGTTAAAAAATGTAGCAAATTATCATTCAGAAACATTTAGTAAGAGCCGTGTGTGTTGAGGTTCTGCTTGACTCTGATTCATTCGCGGCTTCTCGGTCTGATTCTGCCTCACTGATCGAACATCATTATTTACGTGTATCCACCGTCTATGGTATCCACCTTTGGCATGCCCGTTTCGCCCGTAAAGGTAATGGGTGTTAACCTTCCAGACAATGTGAGCGACAGTTTAGCCAATCACAACACACCGGGCCAAACGAACCAATCTGAGCCCACTACGTGTTTCTGAGGGAGTGGCTTCATAGACTCAGGAAGTGAACCGTTTGTTCAGGGGACAGAGGAGAGCACGGCTTACAATAAAGGTGAAATTTATGAAAAATACGACTTTTAAAAAAGAAAAACCACGGGTACATGTTATATTGCACCCCATAAACACAATCAGTCAACCCCCCCCTTTAATCTTGAGAACACTAAACACATTGCATTTTTATGAGCCGTTGAGCAGATTTAGAAAATGAGAAACACTTTTAGGCCAAGAAGGCACTGGGTGATGCTTGGTGAAGCATGCATACATCCATTTACACAGCAGATGCTTCGCTGTAAGTTTCCATTCACAGGATACTGTGTTTTGTAGCAGAGTGAGTAAAATACAAGTCTTTTGACCTTGTAATGGGGAATTTGTACCAACATGCAGAGTCCAAGAAACAGGCAAAAGGTCCAATCCAGGACACAGGCAGAAGCTCAAATCCGAAATACAAAAACCCAAAGAACAGGAATCCAAAGTACCAGTGCCCAGAAATACAATCAGACCAACAAGACTTCACAAAGTGAGTCAACACACAGGGCTTATATAGGCAGGCATTAACAAGGTAATGACATTCAGCTGAACATATTCTCATAATGAGTTCAGTCAATGGTTTATGGGAAATAAAGTTCATGATGAGAAAGCAAAAGAGTCGGGAGGAGTGCCCTCTGGTGGATATCATGTTGACTGTAGAGGAGAGAAATACATGTAATACAGATGTAATGTATACAAAACGTATTTTTTAATACCCAAATGCATCAATACGTTGTGCATTAGTTGCAGTTTAAAAATGTTTGTGCATTTTTAATGACAATCTCAGGAATGCTGAATACTTTTAATATTGCTTTATTCCAGATTTTACTTTACATTCAGTGTTTTTTTTCTGTTGCATCTTGTTTATTTTTTAGAAAACCTCTCTTTCATCTCCAAAGTTACTTCTTCACCAGCAGCGAGCTGGTCTCTTTCCTTAGAAATGCTACCTGTCTTCTAGTGAGATTCTGTCAGAATTATGCATAGGGAGATATCTGTATTTGTTATTAGTACAGCTCAGAATATTTTGTCCTGTTTGGAACAGATCTGTCTGTGTACATGCAGATGGTGCGTATTAGTGTCTCTTTGGCATCTGTTCTGCGTAAGGCCATGACAAAAACTCAATGCATCAATCTGGATGGGATTTCTGGGTTATATCAATTTCAGATTTATGAATGGATTCGAAACGCAATGAATAGATAAAGAACTGACACGGTAAAGAATATCAGTGTCATGAGGCGGCAGACTTTATGAAAGCTTGCGGGTTATAAATTCAATAATATTGCTCAATGCGAATCAAATTTGATTGTCTGGACAAAAGCTTTGTAAGACTTTGCCAAGAAATTTCGGGATGTATAATTAAATAATATTGCACTATAATGCATTATGGTGAAATTATGCTGCAGCATATTATTCCTTAAACAAATCAAATGTAGTTTTGGAGAGTTTATCACTAAGATAAGGCGATTATGCTCTGCTGCAAAAACTTGGTGAACTACACGGGCTGCATTTTAAGCAATCATATATACACACCGGCCACTTTATTAGGTACACCTGTCCAACTGCTCGTTAACACTTAATTTCTAAGCAGCCAATCACATGGCGGCAACTCAGTGCATTTAGGCATGTAGACATGGTCAAGACAATCTCCTGCAGTTCAAACCGAGCATCAGTATGGGGAAGAAAGGTGATTTGAGTGACTTTGAACGTGGCATGATTGTTGGTGCCAGAAGGGCTGGTCTGAGTATTTCAGAAACTGCTAATCTACTGGGATTTTCACGCACAACCATCTCTAGGGTTTACAGAGAATGGTCCGAAAAGAAAAAACATCCAGTGAGCGGCAGTTCTGTGGGTGGAAATGCCTTGTTGATGCCAGAGGTCAGAGGAGAATGGCCAGACTGGTTCGAGCTGATAGAAGGGCAACAGTGACTCAAATAACCACCCGTTACAACCAAGGTGGGCAGAAGAGCATCTCTGAACGCACAGTACGTCGAACTTTGAGGCAGATGGGCTACAGCAGCAGAAGACCACACCGGGTGCCACTCCTTTCAGCTAAGAACAGGAAACTGAGGCTACAATTTGCACAAGCTCATCGAAATTGGACAACAGAAGATTGGAAAAACGTTGCCTGGTCTGATGAGTCTCGATTTCTGCTGCGACATTCGGATGGTAGGGTCAGAATTTGGCGTCTACAACATGAAAGCATGGATCCATCCTGCCTTGTATCAACGGTTCAGGCTGGTGGTGGTGGTGTCATGGTGTGGGGAATATTTTCTTGGCACTCTTTGGGCCCCTTGGTACCAATTGCGCATCGTTGCAATGCCACAGCCTACCTGAGTATTGTTGCTGACCATGTCCATCCCTTTATGACCACAATGTACCCAACTTCTGATGGCTACTTTCAGCAGGATAATGGGCCATGTCATAAAGCTGGAATCATCTCAGACTGGTTTCTTGAACATGACAATGAGTTCGCTGTACTCAAATGGCCTCCACAGTCACCAAATCTCAATCCAATAGAGCATCTTTGGGATGTGGTGGAACGGGAGATTCGCATCATGGATGTGCAGCCGACAAATCTGCGGCAACTGTGTGATGCCATCATGTCAATATGGACCAAACTCCCTGAGGAATGCTTCCAGCACCTTGTTGAATCTATGCCACGAAGAACTGAGGCAGTTCTGAAGGCAAAAGGGGGTCCAACCCGTTACTAGCATGGGGTACCTAATAAAGTGGCCGGTAAGTGTATATACACACATATGCCTATGTTGTCATGATCGAAGAAGCGGAAGCAAATATGCAAGTAACTCTTTATTTGGTCAGACATAAACACAGTCTCTGGACAGTTGGTGACGCAGGAACTAGATGGCCTGAAAATCCAGGTGAAGAGTGTAGAGATGATGGTGATGAATACAGTTTATAATCCAGGACACGAAACAGAAGCCAGGAACAAGGACAGGAACAACACTGCAACGACAACTGGAACAGGACCAAACATACAAGGGATATCAACAACTTTCTGACAAAGAGAGAAGAATGCAATGAGTTTTTATGGATGAGTGGATTGGATGCAGCTGGAGAGGAGATTGGATCAGCTGATCAATGATCAAGTGGAAAGAGCCGTCATGCCCACAATCACACGCTCAAACACAACAACAATTACACGAGACAAGAAGGAAACAATGAATTTTTGAACCGTGACATATGTAGGCTGTAGACGGCAAGGCAGTTCACTAGGGTTTCCGTTCACCAGTAGGGATATGTACAGTGAATAATTGTACATTTTATTTGAAGAAAATAATTGAATGTAGTCAATGAAAAGGAAATGCCTCAAGTAATGAGCCATCTATACCCATATTTAAGCAAGAAGCAGTAGAAAATAAAGAGAAAGCAGTGAGAAGCCTTTGTGCTTGATCATTTCACTGTTCAAATGGCACAAGTTTCAAATGTTATGCATCTAGTTGTTCAGGACACATACATTTAAGATGTTTTCTTACAAAAAATAAAGGATAAAGGGACCAAATTATATTTTTGCAGTTTTTGAAGATAGTTTGAGTGTTGTTTTTTTCCTGCAAACCTCACTTCTGCAATGCCAGTGTATGATTTGTATAGATTTCTTGCTATAGTTTCTTTTTCTTTCTGTTGTTGCAGCTCGTGATATCCAGGCTTGGGAATACGTTCCATTAGGTCCATTCCTGGGGAAGAATTTTGGGACCACCATCTCTCCCTGGGTTGTTCCCATGGAGGCACTGATGCCTTTTGTTGAACCAAATCCTGTCCAGGTAAATGAGGTTAATTGTATCAATATTCTGATAATGAATTGACTGTTTTTTGTTATTTTTTTATATATAAATATACTCTGGCATGCATGCTCGATACATTGGCTTGTTTCTTTGAGGTTTTGGCCTAGATTTGAGTACAGATGTACAAGAGCCAGACCATCAATATCATTTTCATTTAAATCCTGAAAAGAAAGTATCACAGTTTCCACAAAATATATTAGGCAGCACAACTGCTTTCAACTTTGATTACAAAACTAATTTTTTCTTGAGCAGCAAATCATATTAAAATTGATTTCTTGATCATCTATATCCACATAGGCTTTGGACAAAGTACACGATTAAGCACCTCTGGAAGAGCCATTGCAAACTCATTATCTTTAAAAATGATAGTCATAGTTTGAATTTATTCAACTTTACAGTCCTGTTACAGTTCTGAGGAACAGACACGTCATCATCAGATGTTAAAGTACAGACTTTGCATATTAGCAGGAAATGAGACGTGCTAAAAGCCATTCTTTGTGTTAACTACTTTCTTCTTTCTGTAAAAAACCAAACCACTATATACGAATGAGGCAAAAACACATCTTTATTCTCTTTTATGAATTCCTTTGTTTGATCAGTGATTCTCAATTGCATGGGTCGCCAACCAAAAAATGGCTGGCAGGTCTGTTCTGATGCTTGTTTTCTAATGCCGTTCTTTTTAGAACATTTTTACAGCAAATATTTTTTACAAAGACATTCTCTTTTACCTGCATAATGATCTAGTTTCAGCATACAAGCAGGGGGATCTGGACCAAGCAAATCAGACAAAACTTTGACCTCTTCATGCAAACATTGAATTTGGATGAGTCTCCATATACTGGCCAAGATGTGCAAAAATGTTTGTTGGGATGTTTCTAATGTTTTTTATATATGTATGTATATCATTCTAGGACCCTGTGCCTCTTCCATACTTGTGTCATCGATGACCCCTACATGTTCAATATCAACCTCTTTGTCACTGTGAAAGGTGTGTGTCAACATCTGTAACATCTCTGTCATTGTGCTTCTTTTGCACATGCCACTTTTTACCTTTAAGTGGTCAGTCTCGTTTTCTTCCTCATGTATTTCTCATCTGGCCAGGTGAGGGATGCAAGAGGCCGCCACCATTTGCAAGTCTAATTTTAAGGTAAGAGATATTTTGCATTAGTTTTGCGTTTATACATTGCTGTTTCAAAAGTAACTCATACTGACAAGTAGGCATGCACCAATACTACTTTTTCCTGAACTAGGCCGATACGATACTTTTTAATTTAGTACTTACCAATATCGATACCTGTATATTTATTCCATTTGTAACTTTTAATTATATTAGGTACAGAGAGTAAAATAATATGAAGAATTTCCATTGGGTTAATTGGTTTAGCAAATTATAACAAATTTGTTATTTTCATGCTTAATTATGTTAATGTTTATGTTAATACATGTTTCTGTTACTTTCTTTTTACTCTATTATATTTTATCTTTCATTTAATAATACAGCACATTTTAAGAGCTGCTTCAGCAGGGTTAAATTCTAAGGATTTTTTTTTCTTTTGGCTAGGAAACTCGCCAAGACGGGCATGTTTAGATCATTTTGTGTGAATTCGTCAGTTCAAACGCAAGTAGATGTGAAAGAGAATTCAATTCAGTATTCAAGTACTTTCTGAGACACGGCTTTCTGGGTGCGTGCTTCAGATGTGTGCGTGCACTAAACTTCTTTTCCTGTAATAATGTAAGGAATCACTCGTCATACATAAATCAAGTAACAGTTCACGTTTTTACTCACATATACGATTTAGTTTTAATCCAAATGACACATGTGCTAAGTGAGCGATCAGCAATCAAGAGCATGCAACAGAAGTATTTCTCTATCTCTCTCTTTACCGTCAGTAAATGTTAGTAATATGTGATCAAATAAAAAAAACTTTCCAGTGATGTCTGTGGAAAGGGATGCGCTCGACAAACTTGTGGGTCTATGTGCTTAATCCACTCAACATGTTTCGCTTATCAGCTTGTGCACAGTAGCTATATAGGCGTAAATATTTAATTTGTTTGCCATTCTATTTATTCGATACATTTAGTTCATAGACATCCTACTCTGATATATAAATTCTGTTCTCTCTTTGCTCTGTCAGTGTTTCTTTGTCACAAGCACTGTACTCTACATTGGATTATTTTAATGAGTATGGCACCAGTACCATATCGGACCCTACTGCATCCTTACTGACAAGTTACTCTTACTGTATCCATATGATTATACATAAATTTCCCTGGAAAAACTCCTGCACAAGCTAGATGAAAAAAATGCATAGAGAAATTGCAAACGGCAATGACAATAAAACTGCACATATATTTAGACTGGTTGGACAACCTATTTTAAGCATGATGTCATTCTGGGACAAGAAACGGCAAAGTGCTGAAAACATGGGTCAGAAAATACTTCATCATTTTTATTTGACTACCCTTTGAACCCATTAGAGATTATTTTTATCCCAACTGGAATTGTTTTTGGAGTTTTTTGTTTTTCTATAAATACATCTGTATATGTGTAGTTTTGCATATGTTTGCCTTGCCATAAATTGCCCTGTGCAAGATTTGCAACTTTGCACCATTGCCTGATTTGCATAACTCCATTAGTGAATCAGGCATTAAAACAACACAGGCTGTGCAGTGCACTGCAAATAAACAAAGCAATTCATTCTTTAGTGAACCCCGCCTCTATCTCTCAGTGCCTGCTCTGTGTTGAGCTCCTTGTGTTATCAGTTCTGGGAAAAACCCATTCCGTTGCAGCAGACAGAAGAGATTACGCCATTCTTTCACATCCAGAAAAAGAAATTTTCTCTATTTTGTAATAGATGCCAACTGCTTGTGTGATGTGTGTCTTCACAGTACATGTACTGGTCCATGAAACAGCAGCTGGCACACCACACAGTCAACGGCTGCAACGTTCAGAGCGGGCGACCTGCTGGCATCTGGCACCATCAGTGGACCGGTACGCCTGTGTGTGTGCAAGCATGTCACTGATATAGAGTATATTAGAGTAACACTCGAAAAAGAAAAAGCCTGCCTGCCGTCTCATGATGAGACTAAAGAGACACATTTGTTATGTTATGTTATGACCTTAAAAACGTTTTTTTTTTTTTTTTTTTTAATTAATTCAAGTAGACACACTTGAAACCACATTTTATTTATTTATTTTATTTCAGTCTGTTAAATTAGTAAATTTTTTTGCAATAATTCACTTTAATTATTAAATTTAACTATAATTATTAATAATAATTAAAAAAATACAAAGTAACTACACTGGAAGCCACATTTATGTATTAATATTTCAATCTTTTAAATTAGTCGATTGTATAACAATTACATTAAATTATTAAATGTAACTATAATTATTAATAATGATTTTAAATATAGGCCTACATTTATTAATTTTAATAACTGCACTGAAAGCCAAATTTATATTTAGTTTAATTTAAATCTGTTATATTATTAAATTGCATAATAATTATCTTTAATTATTACATTTAACTATAATTATTACTAGTCATTTAAAAATAATAATAATTTAAGTAACTACACTGGAGAAAACAGTTATATTTTCTTTATTTTAATCTGCTATATTCAGTAAATAATATATTAATTAAATATAATTATTAAATGTAGTTATATGCAGTAATAATAAATCTTAATCTGTTAAATTCAGTGAAAAATATAATAATTAACTAATTATACTTTTTCTATTATTAATAATTATAATACAACTAATTTAAGTAAATGAACTGTAACATGACATTTATATTTTTTATACTATTTCAAAATAATATAACAACTTATATAACTTTATTTATTTTAACTATAATTGTTTATAATAATAATAATGTCAAGCTAAAAAAAACAACAACCAAAAAACTAAATAGCATATTTCTGCACAGAGCTGTTTTATACAGTACTGACACTGTGTTTGTGCGCACAAAGGATCCAGAGAGTTTTGGCTCTATGCTGGAGCTCTCATGGAGGGGATCCAAGACTATTGACCTCGGCAATGGAGAGACAAGGACCTTTTTGAAGGATGGAGACGAGGTCACTCTCTCAGGTGGGCTTTTAGAGTTGGTGTGCGTGTGCATGTTTGAGGGTTTCAGTCACATCGTTTTTTACCTGTTGTTGAGTTGGAGAGCTATACGTTGATAGAAATATGATCCCCATTGGTCTTTGCTAAAGGATATGAATGCTCTCTCTCTGTGCAGGTTATTGTGAGGGCAGTGGCTATAGAGTGGGATTCGGTTTGTGTGAGGGGAAGATCCTTCCTGCTCTGCAACAGTAAAGCACTTCTCTTGCTCTCCCTCCCTACTGTAAGCCAGACAAAACACATGGCATCTACAGTATTATTCATCCTCTAGTATTCATAACCTGTTTAAAACCTATTTAAAGGTCTTTATGACTTTTAAAAATTACGTAAAACTCTTTTTACACCTGTAATCTGGAGAATTTCTGGGTGAAACAGGATTCATTAAGAAAAAAATGCAGGACGGGACTTGATTTTGTCCATCGGAACTGGTTGGATTGTGAAAAGTGGGTGTTAAATATCACAATGAAAGAGCAGAAATGTATAAGTGATTGTCAAGACATTTTCTTTTGATGACCTTTGTGATCTTGAGAAAATGATAGAAAAGCAGTCTTCATGGGCTTTAAAGCAATTGAGCTAGTTACTGCAGAAATGACATACATGAAAGGGTTTGTTATTCTGTGTTATTGAAAAATAATTCAATAAAGTTACTGATTCCTTTTAAAATGTATTAAGCTTTTATTTTGCAACATAATGTCCATAAAACATATGCATGTTGCTGAGCTAATGACTATAAAATCAATACACCACACAAATGCTGGGTAAAATACAAAAACATGTATACTAATAATTAAATTTTTTACTTTCCTTGTATTGATTGATTGCATATATTGTGCATAATCTATTATAACAAAATGTTATTGTTGTTGCGAACTCCATGAGACATTAAATGCAACCTTAAAGTCTAGGATTCAACCAGCATTGTTCTTGTTGGAGACTACAGGGCCTGGCTGTCAGAGACTCACAAACAGGTACAGTGAAAAATACTCCCAAACCGAGAGATTGACTGACAGGTCACTGCTTGAGCCTTTTGTCTTTGATTGTGGACAGAGCTGGCAGCTGTGTGTTCTCAAGCTGGGTGGAGGGCTGACTTTCCCGGCAGGCTACATAGGAGCATCTAGCAACTCCTGAAGTCTTTGAACAAAAGAGGGAACATGAACCTGGCAGAGGAGGCAAAAGGGGGCGTTTTGGCTTTGGCTCTGCAGAAGGGACAGTGCATGGGGCAAAAGGGATCCTAGTACCTGCTGCTGGGAGCCGCTCCACCACCTCAAGATGTTCTGGGATTGAAGGTGCAAAACATCAGTGCAGGGTGGCTCCTGGCTGACGAGGAGGTGCGTCAGGCAGCAATGCCCAGCAGGTAGGCATACCTTTGCTGTCAATACCATTTACTGCCATGTTTTTTTTTTCCTCCTGGACATACCTGCACCATCTTCCATTATTTCTCTCCTATATTTTTGACATATGCACTATGTTGTTACCATTTCTTTTGGACTTTTTATTTACTTACCATTTTACAACACAATTCTTTCTGGAAATGTACCTGCACCATGGTTTTACTTTTTTCCACAGACATACTATGGTACTATGGTGCTATAGTGTTTTTGTTTGTACATGTATCATGACAGTACCATGTTTTTTATTTTTATTTTACACATTTTCCCATTTTATTCCCCATTTTTCTGGAGTTGTACTTGTACCATGGTACTACTTTATTGGCACATGTACCATATTACAACCATGTATTTTGTATGGAAGCTTGTTTCCGCTATCGAATGAAAAATATAAAAAGGTAATTGCGACTTTTTATCTCAGAATTCTGACTTTTTTTCCTGGCAATTGCAAGTTTTACTTATCGCAATTCTGACATTACTTCTCACAATTGCGAGATGGAAAGTCAGAATTGCGAGATTGAAAGTCAAAATTGCTAAATATAAAGTCAGAATTGCTGAGATATAAAGTCAGAATTGCGTGATATAAAGTCAGAATTGCGAGATATAAAGTCAGAATTGCGAGATATAAAGTCAGAATTGCGAAGATATAAAGTCAGAATTGCCGAGATATAAAGTCAGAATTGCGAGATATAAAGTCTGAATTGCTGAGATATAAAGTCAGAATTGCATGTTACAAAGTCAGAAATGCATGATATAAAGTCAGAATTGCTAGATATAAGCTCGCAATTGCGTGTTACAAAGTCAGAATTGCGTGATATAAAGTCAGAATTGCGTTATATAAAGTTAGAATTGCGAATATAAAGTCGCAATTGCGTGTTATAAAGTCAGAAATTGCATGATATAAAGCCAGAATTGTGAGATATAAAGTTAGAATTGCGTGATATAAAGTCAGAATTGTGAGATATAGTCAGAATTGCTACATATAAAGTCGCAATTGCTTGTTATAAAGTCAAATGCGAATATAAAGCCAGAATTGTGAAGATATAGTCAGAATTGTGAGATTTAAACTATTCTGAGAATTAGAATTGGCCTGATAAGTCGCGATTGCGAGTTTATATTTTCACAATTCTGAGAAAAGATGTCAGAATTTCGACATATAAACTCGCAATTATGTGTAATAAAGTCAGAATTGCGAGATGTAAACTCTGAATTATGAAAAAAAAGTCAGAATTGCTGAGATAAAAAGTCGCACTTCTGTCTTTTTTTCTTAAAATTGCGACTTTATATCACCCATTTCTGACTTTATATCTCACAATTCTGACTTCATATCTCTGAAATTCTGACTTTATATCTCAGAATTTTGACTTTATATCATTCGCAATTCTGACTTTATATCTCGGAATTCTGACTTTATATCTCGCAATTTCTGACTTTATATCACGGAATTTCTGACTTTATATCTCGCAATTCTGACTTTATATTTCAGAATTTTCGACTTTATATCTCGCAATTCTGACTTTATATCTCAGAATTTTTACTTTATATCTCGCAATTTCTGACTTTATATTTTCGGAATTTTGACTTTATATCTCGCAATTTTCTGACTTTATATCTCAGAATTTTGACTTTATATCTCGGAATTATTCGTACTTTATATCTAATTTTGACTTTATATCTTGGAATTTCTGACTTTCATATCTCGCGAATTTTGACTTTATATCTCAGAATTTCTGACTTTATATCTCACAATTTATGACTTTATATCTGCAATTCTGACTATATCTTCGAATTCTGACTTCATATTCTCAAATTTCTGACTTTATATCTCGGAATTTTGACTTTATATTCTCGCAATTCTGACTTTATATCTCAGAATTTTGACTTTATATCTCAGAATTTCTGACTTCTATATTTACGGAATTTTGACTTTATATCTCAGAATTTTGACTTTATATCTCGGAATTTTGACTTTATATCTCGCAATTTCTGACTTTATATCTCGCAATTTCTGACTTATATTTCGCAATTCTGACTTTATATATTCTCGAAATTTCTGACTTCATATCTCGCAATTTCTGACTTTTACATCTTCGCAATTTTCTGACTTTATATCTCGCAATTCTGACTTTATATCTCGGAATTTCTGACTTTATATCTCGGAATTTCTGACTTTATATCACGCAATTCTCTGACTTTATATCACGCAATTTCTGACTTTATATCACGCAATTCTGACTGTATATCTCGCAATATCTGACTTTATCTCTCGAATTCTGACTTTATATCTCGAATTCTGACTATATCTCGAATTCTGACTTTATATCTCGCAATTCTGACTTTATATCTCGGAATTCTGACTTTATATCACGCAATTCTGACTTTATATCTCGAATTCTGAACTTTATATCTTAAATTCTGACTTTATATCTCGGAATTCTGACTTTATATCTCGCAATTCGGACTTTATATCTCGCAATTCTGACTTTATATCTCGGAATTCTGACTTTATATCTCACAATTCTGACTTTATATCTTGACAATACTGACTTTATATCTCGCAATTCTGACTTTATATCTCGGAATTCTGACTTTATATCACGCAATTCTGACTTTATATTTCACAATTCTGACTTTATAACACGCAATTCCGACTTTTTATCACCTAATTCTGACTTTATCTCGCAATTCTAGAAATAAAGTCAGAATTGCGAGATATAAATTCACAATTGTGAGAAAAAAAGTCAGAATTGTGAGATAAAAAGTCACAATTATTTTTTTATTTTTTTATTCAGTGGCGGAAACAAGCTTCCATAATTTCGTGATGTGTACCATGGCAATAACGTTTTTATTTATTTACTTATTTATTTTTTGACAAGCTATTCACTGAAACTCAAACTGAAAAATAAAACATAAAGTGTAAAATATGCTTATTTTAAATAAATTGTTGTTACAGTCCCTTTCATTACGACTTCCTCTGCAATGAATAATTTCTGTTGTGTTCTTGTCCTGCTAACAGATGGTGCTGAGCGTTTGGAGCCGTGCTGCTGGAGATCACGAGGGCCCGCCTGTGAGTCACTGAGACATCAGAGGTCAGATGGTCTGTGATTCTGTGCTGGCATAGGATATCCACTTCACTCTTACTGTGTGTCTCTCCCCCTCTGTGACCACACTTTTATCGATGCGTCTTGTCGGCCTCACAGATGCACTTTAGTGCTTTTTTGACCTTTCACTTACTGAAGGAGAGGCAGGTGATAAATCTCTGAATGCGTGTGTCCTGTATACTACCAATAAGACTGCTACTGTGAGATGGTGTTTTTATTAATCAACAGGTGAGGAAGGTGTTTTATTGAACAGATAAATTGCTATATGTAGCTCTCTAACAGAATTCATTGTAAAGCATTATCTATTGTGATTATGGTTGTTGTTGCGCTATGCTGGATTTTTTTTTTTGTTAAGGAAATGCCATGTGTATTAATGGGTATAGCCACAGTAACGTCTTCAGCTAGTCAGTTTGAGATAATTTCCATCTAAACTGGTTATATCACTTAAAGGAACACTTCTAACTTTTTGGACTTTAGCTTATTCACTGTATCTCCCAGAGTTAGATAAATCCATACAAATCTTTTTCATCTGCGTGTCGTGCTGTAACTCATCTGACTGCACCCACTGCTAGCCTAGCTTAGCACAAAGACTGGATGTAAATGGCTACAGCTAGCATAATCCCAATAAGAGCCAAATAAGAGACAAAATAACGCAAAACTTTTCCTATTTACATGTTGTGATTAGTATTGTCACAGAGTGTACAAATAACAAGGAAATATGAAACACAGACATCTTTTAACCATAAATATTGGGAACTATATTCCTAGAAGCTGAAGCACCTGCGTCTCAGGTGCAACGGTTATCACTCCGCCCAAGTTGCAGTGTTGCCTTCAAAGAATATAGGTCACAATATTTATATGGTTAAAAGATGGCTGTGTCTCATTTGACCTTATTTGTACACTCTGTGACTCTACAAATCACAACATGTAAATAGGAAAATGTTTGCATTATTTTGTCCCTTATTAGAATTAATATGCTAGCTGTAGCCATTTACATCCAGTCTTTGTGCTAAGCTAGGCTAGCGGTGGGTGCGTCAAACAGAGTTACAGCACGCACAGAGATGAAAAAGGTATGTATGGACTTGCCTAACTCTGGCGGATACAGAGAATAAGCTAAAGTCCAAAAAAGTCGGAAGTGTTCTTGTAAGCCTATAGTGCATTTTTTTATGATCAGTAGGATAACATCTCTCACTTTTTTTTTCTTCATATTTTCAAGAATCATATTCATCAGCAAAGTCATGCAGAGACGAAGCACTACCAAAATAATCTCCTTCCACAAAAAAATTGCAGTTATGTTTTTAACCACTTGACTAGATGACCAAAAGTTATATAGTGCACCTTTAAACAAAAAAAAAACTAAAAGAAAAAAAAAACTTATATTGGTTTATTGGAAATATATTGGTTTAAGTTGAAGTACTGAAAAGAAAATAAATATATATAAAAAAAACCATCAAAAACACATACAAAATTACTCAAACTTAAATTAAATGAACACTGGAAATAGTCTGGTATGGTTTAATACTATTTTGCGGTATTATACACAGCCTTCGAAGAAGTTACCAAAACTGGTAATACTTTCATAGTGGGGTTGATTAATTAAGTGTGTGTGTGTGCATCAGAGTGTTATAAATTAAATCCACGAGAGGTGTACTTAATCAGTGCAGAAGTACATTATAAATGCAAATGTACAAAACATGAATCATTTTCATTTCACGCTGCATTTCAAAACATAAAATATCAGATGCCAAACACACATGAAAGTGTAAAGATATACAAAGGGCTTTAACAGGTGCTAACAGCATAGCTACACAGATACTTTTGAGACTTTTTCCAATTAAAATTGTAAGAAGTTGCCATTACTATTAGTAGTAGTAGTAGTAGTAGTAGTAGTGTTTTAATTATTATTATATTTCAAATTATGTTCTGTTGAACATTCTATTCATCAGAGAATCAAGCAGGAAATCTGCATATTAGAATTATTTATAATGAGACATGTGACACTGAAGACTGGAATAATGATCCAGCTTTGACATCACAGGAATAAATGACATATTAACAAATATTCACATAAATGGTTATTTAAAAATATATATTTTTTGAATAATAGTGTGCATCAGCCACAACAGCAGCACATGATTACTGTTAGCATAATTCAGTTAGCTCTGCTGAGAGCTTTTACTCAGCTCCCCCTCATGAATCATGTCCCATAGTTACTGTGCCTCTAAAGTTAATAGAAGTATTGATTTGTGCGTGTTCTGTGGCAAGTGGAGCAGTGCTGTTGTAGTGTGTGTTTGTGTGTGTTTGTGTGTGTGTGTGTGTGTGTGTGTGTGTGTGTGTGTGTGAAAGTTCAGTTAGTAGTTCGCAGCTACTGTAATCTCAAAGCTTTCAAACAATTGCCTGAACACTGATGTAAACACATTTACACTGATTGGAAATCAAATAATTCAAGTATTTATAGAATAAATGGTGACATACTGCACACTGTGCATGATTTGGTAAGATGATCATTCTTACTATGCAGTACATTTTAATATTTTTATCATAAATTAAATTTCACTTTTTCTAAAGATATGTTCTTTAATCACAATACCAGTTTAATATTTTATATTTCTGTCCTTTCTTCAAGCAACATGTTTTCTCAGAAATGATGTTTTAATGGAAAACCAATTTACCATTTTTAAGTCCCTTTTTATTAATGTATTGGTTGGTTGGTTAAATAGTTAATTTAATTTTTTTTTCGAATACTAGGGATTCATAGGATAAACAGAAAAAAATCTAAATACAGAAATTAAAACAAAAAGTTAAATACACTCAGACTTAATATTGTTGTACGTATTGTTGAACTTGAAATCTTTCAAAATATATTTCCCCATATTTACATTTATGCATACTAAATTATAAAAAGAAATCCTCCAGAAAATTACATCCGTTTGGAGGGAAACAGATTGTTTATGATTATTATTAACAATGGATTTGATTAATACTGTAATGCGTTTTGTAGTTATATTGTGTAACTTTGAAATATTCAATCTGTTCTGTAAAATTATAAAAATATGTATGAAAATAACTGGAGCCGCCTCTCTGAAATTCACTTGTCAATCCCTATTTTATTATTATTTATTTATTTATTTTTTACTATTTAACTTTTTTTAAATTCATCCTCATGGTCTTATTATGCAAAATCCAGTGCATGTTAAAAAAACTGCATTTGATGTTGACAATTTTAGGCTCTGAAAACCAGGTCTGATGCATTTGACACATTGCCTATGTTGAATATTATTTATATTATTATGACAACCAAAAAAAAACCCACCTAAAATGCAATTCAAACGTTGATAAGAGTTAAGGAACATGTTGGATTTGTAGCATTTAAATGAATTAAACCGCAAATAAAAAGCTGAGGTATTCTTAGCTTGATCGATGTGGTAAAGAAACGTGTGGTTCTTATGATAAACAACAAATGCTTTCACTGTCACTGTGCTGAATCATCGGGTCTTTAGTAGGCTACGAGTTATGCGAGGGAAAACATAAGTCAGTTTTTAATAAGAGATCATAACACAGCAGGCAGACAAAATTGATGTCACGCTCCTTAATGCTGCTGATGTGTATTTACAGCATATACAATTTGTTACTGTATGCTTTATTTTGTTATAAACTCTACCTGAGAAAAGTTAAAAAATCCAGCACAAGCACTTCTGGTTGTCTAGATAAAACCGTCTTCACAGATAAATGTCTCGACGCGCTCAGATGTCAGAGCTTTGCTTCGTTGTGTCAGTGAGGCTTCCATCAGTGGATGACATGTAGTCAAACCAATCAGTTTTTGAATGGATTTTTTCAATAACTCCAAAAAACCCAAAAATGAAGATTCTGTCATCATTTAATCATGCTTAAGTTGTTCTAAACCTGTATGAATTTCTTTCTTCTGCTGGACACAAAAGGAGATATTTTGAAGAATGTCAGTAACCAAACAGTTGTGGGCACCATTTTTTTGCTTCCATACTGTGGAAATAAAGAGTGCCCCACAACTGTTTGGTTTATTCAAAATATCTTATTTTGTGTTCAGCAGAAGTAATCATACAGGTTTGGAATAACTTGAGGCTGATGATAACTAAATTTCCATTTTTGGGTGAACTTTCCCTTTAATGAATCACTGTATGCATATTTGACAGAAAAATGTATGGGTTCAGTGAGTAAATGAATCGTTCTGCTTACATTCTGCTTATCGAGGCGAGTTTGGTTCAAGTAACACTCTCAGTTTTAGGAGTTGTGAGTTAATTCGAGAACTACTCATCTTGCACTGATTCACCATGAGTGACTGAAATGTTACCCCGAGAGTTCAGAACCAGTTCAGTTCTTTCATTTAAAAGATAGGTGCACCGTTGGTAATCATTGGAGCAAGCGTGGTATGAAGGAAGATAACATGTTAGAAAGGTAAATGTTGGCATGGCATCGACCAACATCATATCATGTGAGTAATCTATTCATATTTATTCAATAGGCCTATATTCATGAAGACTATTGACTATATAGATCTCGCTATATGAGACTATTTTGAATTCCTCACTTTTCTTTGTATGATACATTGACATTACTGTACAGAATGGCTCTTTCGGTATTATTCTGAATGTTGTAGGCTAGAGCATTAATTTCATGTGTCATTGAAGGTTCTCTGAAGCGCAGTTATAGGAGTAGTTCGCTTTAAAAAAACTTTTGCTGACTTTTGCTGACAGTCATCCAAGATATCCATGTCATTCTTTTCTTCAGTCGAAAAGAAATTAAGGTTTTTGATGAAAACATTCCAGGATTTTTCTCCATATAATGGACTTCAATGGGAACTGAAACGGTTCAAGGTCCAAAAGAAAGTTTCAGTGCAAACTGTTCAAAGGGCTCTAAACGATTCCAGACGATGAATAAGGGTCTTATCAAGAGAAACGATCGCTCATTTAAAAAAAAAAATAATAATAACAAAGTTTAAGTTTTATAAGCTCAAATGCTCACCTTGTTCTAGTCATGACTCTCCTGTTTGAACTCGTTCATCAAAATGAACTAATCTTTTTCTGAGTCAATTCGTTCATTTCGTTCATTGAATGAACCAAATGACACGAAAAAATATTTGTTCATTTTGATAAACAATTTTGAACAGGAGAGTCACGAATAGAACAAGGCGAGCATTTGAGCGTATAAAACTTTAAACTTTTTTTATTTTTTATTGATTCGATCTTTCGCTCGATAAGACCCGTATTCATCGTCTGGAATCGTTTAAAGCCCTTTGACAGTTCGCAGTTTGCACTGAAACTGTCTTTTGGATGAACCGTTTGGTTCCCATTGAAGTCCATTATATGGAGAAAAATCCTGGAATGTTTTCATCAAAAACCTTAATTTCTTTTCGACTGAAGAAAGAATGACATGGATATTTTGGATAACATGGGGTGAGTAAATTATTAGCAAAAGTTTTTTTTTAAATGAACTACTCTTTTAATGTCACATCCTTTGGATTGTTCTTGTAAAACATTACAAGTCCTTCACATAAAAATCAGTTTACAGGCTTTCATAGACAACCGAGGATGGTCTCGTTTAAGTTTTGTTACAAGCTGTTCACACATTGGCAATACAAAAAAGCGACGAATAAGCCAAATGAATATTCTTGCATGTAGCGCCTTTTAAGATTTCGAGTGAGAAGATTTGCTGTGTATTCACCAATGGTTGGTGATGATTTACCAAAAATATTAGAATCAATATAATCTTTATTGTGGTTCAGAACAGACATGTAGCACAATTGCATTTTCTCATCAGACAGGACACATTGGCATTTTTTTTTTTGTGTGCCCATGAATGAAAGATACATTCATTTCTCCATTTTTATGACTTCAGCTGAGGCACTTGACATCATGCAGTGCAGACTATAGCTCTCTGCAAATGCGTACACTTAACCAAAGACAATAAAATCAAACCACATCAGGGAATCTGTGATTGAAAGAGACAGATGCTCTTGTAAAAACAACATGAAGATGAATGAAACACTTTGTGGTGTTTTTCATCTTAAGTATTTTGCCCCAAGGCATTCAGTCAAGGTTTTGTCGTCTTGCAAAATAATTACAATTATGATTAAAAACAATGCCATCAATGAATTGCAAGTATGCAGTTCCATTGTACAAACTGTACTTGTAGGGGTGATTACAAAGTAGGCTACGCAAATGTTAATTTCTAAATACTGTTTACTAACTTTGCTCCACCATAAGTGCGAGAAGATTGACAGCAGAAGAAAGTTCATGTATGCTATTGCACCCCTTGTGGCAATGCTAAGAATGCAGCTTTGCATACAAAATTTAGCTTGCGTAGCTAGAAGTGTGTTCTGGTTTGTATATCATTATGTAATATAAAAATATAAATTTGATCCCATGTTTCTTATTATAAATTCAGAGTGCATTGGTTGTGAGAACAGAGCATCAGGTTAGTGTGGTTTAGAAGTGTCTGATTTTGATTTGTTTGGTCTGGTTCTCTTGTGCGCTTTCGGTTTTGGAGTGGCTTCATTGGGTGTGATTTCAGGATTCATGCCTTCTTTGATGGAGTTAGTTGCTAAGAATTAAATTCAGTTTCCATAAAGATGTCTTCAGCTTAGTAAACTTTGTGATCCTTGAAGCGGGTAGATGACTAGCAGCTTAAATATCTCTAGTCATCTTGTTCTGGTTGAAACATGGTGTTGGTGCAGACTCGGATCTGTTAATCGTCCAAGTGCTGCTCCTCCCAGGTGGAGGTGGGAATGGCGCTGTAGGGGTCCATGATGACTTTGGCACAGCGGATGATCATTGCCACCAGCAGTAGACAGAGGAAGGCGATGCATGCCAGGGTCAGACCCTGGTCCACATCCACAAAAGCAGGGTCTGGTGTTGTCTCCTCCATCGCTTCAGTCTGGCCTCATCAGTCCAGGCCTCTGCTACCATCCTGATCACTTATCTGAGGGTGGGAAGATTGAGAGACAAGTAAGAAAGTCTAATGAAATAATCTGGTTTAACCAATCTGCATAAAGGATTTTAGGTTCAGTACATTTTAGTTTAGCTTAAAGTCCATCAACAGCATCTGTGGCCTGTTGTCGAATTACCACAGATAATATTGTAGGAAAATCTGTATTTGAGCTGTAAAAGGACTCAGGATTTGTTTGTTTTCACATTCGGTCTGAGACATTTATCAATTGTTTGACTTTTGAAAGACTTTTCAGTGACTCTATGTGGAGTTAGAGAGAAGTAATTTGTGCATATGATTGTAGAACTGTTGAATTAAGAAACCAACAACCATATTTAGCTCTTATGTGTACATGGTTTTGAACTACAAAGTTGAGACTTATAGCGCTGACCCTTGCCAAACTGATTTTAAATGGCCACAATTTTCAGCCGATGCTGATAACTTTTACATGGCCAGATACCAGAGGATAAGTTTACCTTTTTGGCACATTAACAGTAATTTCCACAAAACAAAAATCAACAGTCAAAAATTAACCTCACTCGCATGAATTAAAACATATTTTATTTTATTTTAATTACATTTATTTTACAAATATTATATAGTGACTTTTTTGAGACAGTCCTACGCTATCTCATGACCAATTCGTACAAGTATTCGATACGAGTGATTAAAAAAGTGGCTAATTCGTACTAATTCATACAACCTCACTCTTACGAATTCGTATCGATTTTGTCTAAACCCATGTGATGGGTAGGTTTAGGGGCAGGGTCAGGGGTAGGTCATTCGTACTAACTTCATAAACTCGTAAAATATGAACGAATAGCTTGTTCATATGAATACAAATGGAGGGCAGGAAGTGATTTGCTGTATTTAGAAAGCATTGTAACAAATCCAAAATGCCTATGTTTTGCGTCGTTTATCGTTACTTAAATCGATCAAACCACGAGGAGTTTTTATCGTGTACCAAAAGTTGTTATTCATAAGGGGAAAAAATACAAGAAATTGTTCGAAAAACGGCTTGCAAACCTATGTCTGCGGTTCGGGCGGAGCCGAATAGGAAAATGCCCGTGTGTGTAACGATAGTGATCATATCGTCAACGGTGTAACGTTTCCGAACTTTGTAAAGTCAAAGTATGTCTGTAACGAGGTAGTTGCTGATTTCTAGCCTCGATGGCAGGAATATATTTCAATTCAGTTGAAAAATCACTCCTCTTCATAACGTAAGGATCACGTCCAACATATGTTTGATTTTTGTTTGTTTATTTCTTTCTCTTGTAATAGCGTGTAAAATAGTACAGTACGGACTTTCCTCCATCTCGTCCATTGTGCTCTTCACTCCCTGCCCTCCATCTGAATTCCGCGCGTCATCATAATCACGTGACTGATGCTGCGTTCACGTGCTATGGTAATTATGGTAAATACCAAAATCTGACGTGGAAAATGCACATGAACACCCCCTCATGTGGTAATTTCCACTGGGCAACTCGTAGAATATTTTTGATGCACGAGTTGCCGAGATGAGATAACCTTTGAACTTTTCAAAATTGCAAGAGCATCGCGAGAGTCGTGAATGGTAAAAAATATGTACTATTCATGGTCTAGATAGAAAATATACAGCATATTATTTACCGTTTCAAGTTTTTATAAGTCATTTTCTTGCTGTTGCAGATGACTTAAGCAATCTAAAATAGTTGTAGCTAAATAACAGGTCTGGATCTCCATCTTTTTACCAGATTACGACAACAAAACCAATTGAACGCAACACACTGGTAAATACCAGTTCACAAGTGGAAAAATCCTATTTTCCATAGCACGTGAACGCAGCATGAAACCCAGCTATTAGCAAAAATCTTACAAATTTGAAGGAGTGAAGTCGTATGAATTTGATACGAATTAGCATCCTCGTAAAAATGCCGTGAGATTGAGATTGCCGTGGACAATCTCAACCTTCAAGCCACAGGAGTCCTGAAATTTAGAAGAGAACCTTCCTCTGGCTCTTCATCCACCGCTGCTGAAATTTCCACTTGGGAAAAATTAACTCCCTCTGTTCTGTTCAGGAACTTCATTTTCCTCTGTGCTTTGTCTGAAGACAGAAGGTAATGCTAAAACAATTCCGTCCATTATTCTCTTTATAATCATTGTAGACGTGATGCACATTTCCTCTGGACTTCACCAGTCTCTGCCCAAAGTCCAATATTTGGTATGTTTGTATGTATGTTTGATCAAATAATATATATTATTCAATCAAATATACAGTAAACAGTAAAATTCAAATAGAGAACAATTAAAATTATAATATTTCATACTAAATAAATATTTTATAATTTTTTGTTTTATTTAATTTTTTAGCAGTTGACTGTATGAACACATCTAAAGACTCTCTTTGCGTTGCATCACTTTTCATGTTGCTTTCTCCTTTCAACATGTTCTATTCTCTGTTAAACAAATAACTGTAAATGTTTATTTGTCATCTGCTGTTGCACCATAATGTGTTTTATAGTTTGTAATCATGCAGTGTGCTGCATTTTTAGAGTTTGACATGAATCATTGATGAGATCATTAAACATGTATTATGAATGTGATGTTCAGCCATAATAGTGCCATATCGGTAATTCAAAAGAAGTGCATGCATAGAGATGAAAATGTTTTGCATGTTAAGAGTGCACACAAAACACATCCCCTCTGTAGAGTCACGTTTATTTCAGTACAGATGGCTGATGTAACAGATGATTACTCAGTAAACAACATTAATTCAGATACATCATTGAGCGGAGATGCCAAGTCCAATCTTATAATGATTTTAGTTCCTCTTATTTATGTCTAGATATGAAGACAGGAGCATAATCGATTTGTTTTCTATTAGTAGCGGCGAGTTGCATTTCAATATCTGCCGCATCAGTCAATTTCATTGTCTGCACACAAAAAGGAAATAAGTACTGTTGCTAATGCAATTCTTAGAAGCATTGATTGTCTTTTTAACATCCTTTGATTATGACTGGCTGTGAAGTGGATCTGGTAATGGTTACTGACTCCATTGTTGCATAAACTTCATCTGTTTAAGGGTGCTTTTCTCACCAACGGGTGGTAGTTAAATATATTTACACAAACATATTTAAAACATTAAATATACAACAAATGCATTCAGATGGGTGTAGCTTTTTATGGGAGCATGGAAAAACATTTTTTTTTTTTGGGGGGGGGTGTAATGTTGTGATTCATCTTAGAGCTGGTTGTGTTGGTTAAATGGATCAAAACCCTTTATTGAATTTTTTCATCTTTGTGGAAATTAAAGAATGGAGAAATACTTCTGAAACTAGGAGTGCTGAAAATGTCACCGCTGCGCTCCATTAGTCCTGCAGTTCTGCTGGGTTACTATGTTCTTTTGTAGACAATTATACTGAACATATTGTCTGAGGTCATTTTAAGTGACATTATGTGAAGTCAATGGGGGAACATTAAAAGGATTTAAACGTCACTCTAAGCCCCAAAAACTTTACAGTCTCTCTCTCTCTCTCTCTCTCTCTCTCTCTCTCTCTCTCTCTCTCTCTCTCTCTCTCTCTCTCTCTCTCTCTCTCTCTCTCTCTCTCTCTCTCTCTCTCTCTCTCCTTTTTCAAATGCAAGAACAGAATAACAAAAAATGTCCCAAGAGGCCCTAATTTCTTCATATTTTAACTCTATAGAAAAGGTTTTTACCAAAGGTTTGTGGATGTCCATATTTTGTACTTGAATTAAAGGTACAATATGTAAGACTTTTGTAATAAAATATCAAAAAATCAATATATTCCCTGCAGTTGTGTACTTGCAATATCCCAAAAGTCTCCAAAGATTTTTTCAATTTTAAAGAAATTCCAATGACGCAATATCCACGCTATCCTCGGTTTCCATTCATACTGCCATAGCCATGATGTAACCATGGTGACAGACGTGGACAACTGCGTTGTGCGTAATGTTTAGCGGCACGCAGTTCTTGTTTCTTTCAAACATAGACCATGGCAAGCAGACTTTGGGACAAAAAAGCAGAACTAAAATGAGGAACTTCATCATTTTATATCAGTGGTGAATAAAGGTGAATTGCACTTATTTAGTCAAAAAAAAAAGATTTAAATTTTTTTACAAAAAAAAAAGAATAAATAAATAATATAAACTGACAGAAATGCTAAGAATGTCTTATTTTAAAAAATGAATGAGGAGGAGGGTAGTGAATTACGTCCTGGAACACCAATGCTACAATTTTCTATATCATTTGTTAACAAACATGTATTCATTATTTTAATGAGCTCATTGTTTCTGCTTTAAACCTGCAGTCTGGCGTTTTTCCTCTGTCGCCATCTCTGTTCTAAATCTGCAATTGTAGTTATTCACAGAATTATCAACTTTACGTGAGTTGTACTTCAACACCCTTGACACCATAGATATCGGCACAGCATGGATGAACACAATGTTTGAGGAGACTGTGAGGCTGTCAGTCACCACACCGGTGTGGATACTGACATTCATAATCACAGATTATTCTTTTTGGAAATATGACCAACATAATAATTTTCACTGGAAAATGCCATCTGAACAAGTAAGAAACATCCACCTTTGTTCTGGTTCTGACATTGCAGTAAATCGTGCTGATTCAATCTAACAATCGCTTATAAGTTATCATATCACGCAAAACATGTGCAAATTATACTTTGTTCTCAAATTCTTAATGTTAACAATGTCAGCATTGCGTTACTACATGTAATGTCCTTCCGATATGTATCCTTACGTAATGACGAATCTTCCGCGAAAATCCACCTGAACCACTTGAGTAAAAAGCATTATTACAAGCTTACCGCTTTGAATCGGGCTAAGGCAAGCAGATAGTTGTGAACACTGGCTTGTATTTTCTCAAATATGTATTTTGGATAATTTAACACCAAAAAAGCTACGGACTTTGTTTAAATGAATACATTTTTTAGCTAACTGTGTGATTTGTACATGTACATATCTGAAATACTTAACAGTTACCTCAGATAACAGATCACTCTAAATTGCATATGTGGACTCTGTGCATTTTCTATAAAAATGCTTTGAAACGATGTGTATTGTGAAAAGCGCTAAACAAATAAATGTGAATTGAAATGTGAATTGATATAAAGACCCGAGGGATGCGTTAAAGGCTTAAGAATACCAAATATGATGGTATAAGTAATTTTTAAATCAAATGATTATGTTGATCAAGTTATTTATTCTTTTAATAAATAGTAGTGTGTAGTTTTAGATAAACTGCCCTCCATATGAAATCGCCCCGCCTTCGTGCGGCACCATAATTATGTGACTGAAACCCAGCTATTCAGTGAATTAATTGGCTTTATGCACAGTTGCACTACATCTCTGAACTTCAGCCAGTTCCTTAATTCCTGTCTTCCATTATTGGACAAACTTGATTAATTCAGGTGTGTCTGATTATTGTTGACTACTGAGGTCAGGCACACCTGATTTAATCAATTTGTCCAATAATGGCAGACAGGAAACAAGGAGCTGGCTGAAGTTCAGGAAGTAGTGCAGCTGTGCATAAAGCCAATTGAGTCTCATTTGATAGTTTTTTGTTTGTTTTTTTACTTGGAACTTGATGGACACAAATTAGAAGATTTAATAAATAATATTGATTTATTTAGGTTGCACTTTATTTTACAGTATGTGCACTTACATGTGCATTACAACATGGGTTAAGGTTAGGTTCATGGCTAAGTTCAGGGTTAATGCCTAGTTGTTACCCAGTTATTGTAAAAACTATAATAAGGAACTGGACTGTAAAATAAAGTGCTACTATTTATAATTTTAAATTGTTTAAATACTTCAAATTCTAAATTCTGATTGGATGAGCCATGTTCAAAGCTCAAATTTAAACATGAATTCACATATCAGTTGAATCCTATATTAATGTGAGTTGTAACATTACTCTGTAAATGTTTGTTTGTAAGCTTTTCCTCATCTTGCCACTGTATTTGTGTTACTCAATGTTTTGGCATCACTTTTGCGAGTAAATAATGTAAAGCAGTACTGAACAACCTGAAATCCTTTCAGTCAATATCCTGTCTCATTTATATGACCCTTAGCACTATTGGAAAGAAATCTACTTTAATAATGAAACAAATTTCCAATCTGAGAGGCGTTGTCTGGAAGAACTGAACCACATTCCATCTCTGTCAGCAGGCTTGTGGATTATCCCTGCATTCATCAGAGTGTACGAGCGAGCCCTTTCACGTCCTCGGTGAGGTCTGGTCTTTAAGCGGACATGCAGTTTGGGAACAGTAATTAGTGTTCACTCAAGGACGCAGGCAATAGTAACCATGGCAACGACTTTAGCAATTTAATAGAGAATTACAGCTGTCCCCTCCGAGCAGGACACAGTGAAGGAAACCTTTCATCTCCGAATTAACCCCAGTGTGGACACGGCTGCGGCTTTGATAAAGAATCCTTAAATCATTTAGAAACCGCTTTGTTTTGGGAATAAAGCGCAAACACAGTATGAAAC
Source organism: Hybognathus amarus (assembly GCA_030378365.1). Lineage (NCBI taxonomy): Eukaryota > Metazoa > Chordata > Actinopteri > Cypriniformes > Leuciscidae > Hybognathus > Hybognathus amarus. Next base: position 40,969 of record JAQIUQ010002888.1, on the reverse strand, counting down.
TAAAGTGTCTGCTCAGATATTACCTCCGATAACCAGCTAATGACTTCTCCATTTATCTGTTCGGCCCATTTCTGGAAAATTCACCGTTCTCTCCAGAATCAACATCATGACTTTTGCGTAAACATACACGCCACTTTAGAGCCAAGTGGCGTGTTATCTCTATGCATTTTGAGCTATCCGCGTGTATGCGTGTATGTCTACGCCATTAATGTCCGAGTGATTCCGCGTGTCTGTACACGCCCTCAAATGTCCGAGCGAAACGAAGTAAAATGTAGATCTACATCTGTGGAGCGATCTTTTTTTCCTAGGATGGTAAGGGAACAGTCATAAATGCCTTTAACCCCAGTGACGGGTAGGTTTAGGGACGGGGTTGAGGTAAGTCATATTCATATATACAGTAATGACATTAAGTCAATGGTGTTCATAGACACGCTGAAAACCGATTATGCGTGTTAATAGCACGCCAAAAATGGAAATACAAATTGGCGTGTCATACACACGCTACTTCATGAGATCAGTCTGCCAGAACAGGTTATTGAACCATTCAAATGATTTCTAAATATATAATAATTTATATGCAGACAGCATTCAGCAATAGATCCAAAAGGCTCTCAATCTTTTGATGCAGATGTACAGTGCTAATGTGACATTAAAGCCTGGTTGGCAAGGAATTTCCGTGTTTCCGTCCGTTATTCCCTTTATGGGAATAATAAGTAGGTTGAACTCTGTGTCGATAAGCGTTTCAGATCATGTTAAGATATTTTTAGATAAACAGGTCACTAGTTTTTATTAAGGCTGGTTTTTATCAAACCAGAGGTAACGCTTCCTTTTACAGTCCAGTTACCCATGTAAATACTATGTACTTATTTTAGTAACTACAATTACTGGGTAATAACTAGTACTAACCCTGAACCTACCCCTAAACCTAACCCTGTTCCATGTACTTACCTTATATTAGCCAGTACTTTCTAGGTAAGTACACTGTAAGTACCCTGTAAGTACTGTACTGTAAAAGGAAGCGTTACCAAACCAGAACTATTCTAAGCTGAAACCATTTCTCTCCTTTAAGGACCTAGAGACTGTTATTCTTGCATTTCGTATCAATGCATTGATTACTGTAATTCTATACAAAGTTCTTTACAAATTCTTAAAGAAATATACAAATTATTTATACTTTTCTTTAACGTACAAAGAAGAGAGAGATGGAATTACCCCAGTTTTGGTTTCTTTACACTGGCTGATTGTAAAATTCAGAATTGAGTTATGGTTTTGTTGATGGTTTTTAAAGCGTTGCATGGTTTTGCCCCAAAATGTATTGTTGACCTTTTGATTCCTTATCAGAACACAAGAAATATGAGAACTTCTAGTCAGATTAACTTCATGTTCATAAAACTAGATTAAAATCAAAGGGTGGCAGCTTCACGCTTATGGAACCCTCTTCCAATGCACATCAAATCTTCCTCATCTGTATCTTTTTAGTATGGCTTTTAGAACTGATTGAGTGAATGTGATTTAATTTTGTTTTGTCTAACTGTATGTAATTGCTTTTGTTGTATTATCCAAGCACTTAGGTCAATGGTAGTTGTTTTAAATATAGAAATAAAATAAAAGTAATGTATTGTAATGACATCATCACGGCAAACAGGTAAACTCATCTACTCACTAATTTACTTTTACAGCTTCAATGTGTTTATAATCACACACCTGCAAATTATTTCTAACTCAAACTTTCCAACTTGTAGATGTCAAATAAAGATTGAAAAAGTTGTCAAAGCTTAATGCTGGTGACATTAAAGTCATGCAACCATGCAATCTTTTATAGCCTAAGATCTTTTATAGCCTAACTTCAGGTTTTTACTTCTGGTGAGTGCATTTACAGGCTTCAAAAATCTTAATCCAAAAGTCAATGCAAAAGTCCTTGGTTAAGAGAACCAAGTTGAAGATATTTTCTGGGTTGACCTACAAAAATATATTAGCACTTCAGCTTTATATTAAAGTGTGCTTATATTAAAATAGAAGGCTGCATATCTCTGCTGCCATGTCATCAAGCGCCCCGAAGGCCTTCTCGATTTAAAGGATCCTTGGGAGCATTAGCTTTGCGTCCTTCATTCAGTTCATTTTGAAGGATGGATCAAGTGAATCCTTCACATCTTTCAATCACCTACAATCCTTTGCACACATTCCAATTTGCGGAAAAGAACTGAGCTTGTCTGAGTTCATTACCAAATTCCTGCATCAGGTTGTAATTACAAAATAAACCAGCAGGGGCAAACCTTGACCCATTGGTTTTGGCTGATTTTTCCATTGACACTATACGCAACTACCATTTTGACACTTCAAAAAGTTAATTGAGAGATCATAAAATTAATCTATATGAATTGGTTGGATTAAACAGATTAACAGATTTAATTTAGGCTTTTATTTACCTGGAAAAATGTATCAACTCACATGTCCGTTGTGGTAAACAGAAGCTCAAGCATGTTTGCTTCACGTCAACGTCCAATGAGGTTCATTCTCGTTTTACGCAGCATGTTTGAGCTTCCTCAAGTACCAGTGAGGTTCATTCTCGTGTGTTACGCAGCACGTTTGAGGTTCCTCAATAACCAATGAGGTTCATTCTCGTGTTACGCAGCACATTTGAGCTTCCTCAAGAATCAATGAGGTTCATTCTTTGTGTGTTACACAGCACGTTTGAGCTGGTGAACTATCCCTTTAAGGCAAGCATGCAAATGAAAGCACTACTATAATATGTCATACTGCAATTCATAAGGAAACCCAGGTACTAGCATAAACTGTACATCTTAAGTCAGTTTTCTCTTTCAGGCCAACTAATGTCATAGCAGAGCAACAGTCTGAAGATAATCAACAGTAAGAAAAATCGTCAAAAAAACATTGTGTCACAGACATTATCACCACAGCAATGCAAGAGAGCATGTGAGTATATTCAATAAACACTTTTAATGTGTTGGCTAAGCATCCAGGTACTTGCATCCAGAATGTTTCTGGTCTCAGTTGAGTCTTCTACCCACACATTTTGGTGGTTAAAGGGTCTAAAAGCTAATACATTATTTTACAGACTGTTATCATTTAAGCTGTGATAGTGTATGAAATTTGCAGTATTTTGATAATTGCATGTTGTGATTAATGACTCAGCCATTGAGGGTGTTAAGCTGTCGAAGCTGGGATGGGAGATAACGTGAGTGTGTGTGTGTGTGTGGAGAGAGAGAGAGAGAGAGAGAGAGAGAGAGAGGGACAGACTACAGTGCCACTCAGGCCTGACATGAAGAACAACTCAATTTACGAGTGGCTAGAGGGGAAGGGAAATACATTCTTGAACCTCTTTACACACTCTTGTGTATGAGCCTTTGTGTGTTGGGTTAGTTGCATGAAAATGGAAGCTTGCAGCTAATAATCTCATGTATCATGGCAAGGGAATGGAGAGAATTTAACAATTATTCTGACTTGGAATAAACTTTTATATTTTTTACATTTAAAAAAACTATTCCATAACAATTCCATTATCCATTTAACCAAACAAAACTACTGTAAAAATAATAATAATAATGAATATACATATTTATAATTTGTATTAATTAATTTGATTTTTCATTTTAAGGTATTGTCTTTTTTACCTGTTTTTCAGTAATATTGAGTAAAATATCAATTAATGTTTTACGGTTCCTGTTGTGTGCGTCCAGTGAACACAATGCAACAATGCAATGAAATGTTGTGATGCTTACCACCTCATCGGACATGGGACTGCGCCATCGACCTGCTACTGGACCTGCAGGAAATGCTCTCTCCTGTCTTCATCATCCTTCCTGCGAAGATTCTTCGACTGAACCTATTCTCACTCCAGCCATGTTCGTCAACGCGATCGCCTGGGACATCAAGCAGATTTCCCAAGAGAACAACCACCATCCCGCTCCACCGGGAGGTCCAGAAGGGCGCATCTCCGTACCTCGTCACCTTCGTGCCGCCCTTCTGGACTCCGCTCATACCATCAGCTTGTCTTCTGGATAACACCCTCAGAGTAACGACCAGACTGAGTGGAAGATCCAGGAGATTGGACGGTGCCTGAGGACCTATTGCCGCCAGTACCAGGACAGCTGGAGCCAGTTCCTCCCCGGGCTGAATACCCCCAGAATTCCCTTTGGCCGTCCACCACTGGGCTCACCCCCTATCAGTGTGTCCTGGGTTTTCAACCGCCACTCTACCCTTGGTCTGATGAGCCCTGTAAGGTTCCAGCTGTTGATTGCTGGTTCCATCGAAGTGAGAGGGTATGGGACTCGGCTCAAGTGCATGTCCAGCAAGCAGTGCAGAGGCATAAGTACCAAGCAGATTGTCCTTTTCGGAACCTCCTTAGTACCAGCCGGGACAGAAGGTGTGTCTTTCGATCCGGGACATTCGCCTGCGCCTGCCGTGCCATAAGAGGAGTCCTTGATACATTGGTCCTTTCACTGTGCAGAGGCAGCTGAACGAAATCACCTACAGGCTAAACCTTCCTCCTCAATACTGCATTTCACCTTCTTTCCATGTGTCACTGTTGAAGCCCTTCACTGGACCTGTCACACAGAACCTGTTCTCCTCCCACAGAATCTGTTCCGGCTGACGTACCTCCTCCTCTGGTTCCCATTGAAGAGGAGACCATCTACCAGGTCCGCACCATCTTGGACTCAGCGACAAGGTCCGCGGCTAGAGATACCTTGGTCGACTGGGAGGACTATGGCCCAGAGGAGCGGTCATGGGTTCCTTGTGAGGAAATCCTGGATCCAGCTCTCTTCACCCAGTTCCATGCCGACCATCCTGATCGCCCTGCTCCCAGACCTCGTGGTAGACCTCGTCGCCGTCTTCATCCCTCTTCTCAGTTGTCAAGAGCTGCCTCAGAGGAGGGGGGTACTGTCAGGTTTCCACCAGCTCCATTTACTCCTCCCACTCGTTCATTATCACCCAAGTTCTGATCACCATCACCTGCACCTCATCACTCCATCTCCTTCTATATTCAGCTCCCCTTCACACACTCGTTGTCTGGTCTTGTCTCTCCATGACGCAAAGACTCACCCATGGTACTTACCCTCTACACACCTGGCCTCCTTTGGATTCTCTTCAACCCCTGGCCTTTGTATACCATCTTCAGTCTTCAGCCATCCATCTACAACCCTTCCATCTGATCTTTCATCTGCATCTACAACTGAGGCTCTTAAAGGTGGTTTGCAGCCACGTGATTGTGTTGACGCGCGAAATGCAGATGGAGGGCAAGGAGTGAAGAGCGCAATGGACGAGATGGAGGAAAATCCGTACTGTACTACTTTCAGACGCTGTTACAAGAGAAATATATAAACAGAAAATCGAAACATATGTTGGACGTGATCCTTACGTTATGAAGAGGACCAATTTTCAACTGAATTGAGAGATTTGCCTGCCATCGAGGCGTTCGATATCAGCAACTACCTCGTCTTACAGACATACTTTGACTTTACAAAGTTCGGAAACTGGTACGTTACACAAACAGCCACATAAGTGTATTTAAACACCTGAATAATGTAATTATAAGCCACATAAATAATGTATTAACTCACATTTGACCAAGTGATCACTGCACACATGGGCATTTTCCCATTCCGTCTCCTTCCGACCGCAGACGTAGGTTTGCAAGGCATTTTTCCCCGTGTTTTTCTGTCAATTTCTTGTATTTTCCCCCTTATGAACAACAACTTTTGGCACACGAGAAAACTCCTCGTGGTTTGATCAATTTGAGCAACCATAAACGACGCAAAACAGGCATTTTGAGTTTGTTATAGTGCTTCCTAAATATAGAAAATCACTTCCTGCCCTCCATCTACATTTCGCGCCATGCAAACGCAGTGGCGTGACGTCATATGAAAACAAGCTATTATCCATCAGCTAAGTACCCATCTGACTATTGTTACACTTACTACCTGTCTGACTCCTGTTTCATCTGTGACAAAAGGAGTGTCAATCAGATTCAAAAAAGAAATACGAAAGATTGAATCCAATATTTGGTGATAATATAGAGTAATAAGAGAATTATACGCAATTCTTGTAGGTTGGTAAGGAGCACCACAAGTGTAACAAGGTGGGGAAAAACTCAACAAAAATAAAAATACATTTAAAAATAAGAAGTATTTATACCCTGGGTTTGAGTAAAGTCAGTAAGTTTTAGTGCAATGCGATAATGTTAACTAGTATTTTCGGGGAAAAGAACATCCTCTTCGGGTCAAAATGACCCGAACACAAATACGGTGGGCCATGCTCTTTGGCAGCAGAATACGATCAAAATTATTAATCAAACTGAAAGTCATGGAAATCATTCAGTACTTTTTAACAAGTGCAACTGCTTTCCAATTCCCAGCTGTACTCACAGCCATCTGTCAGAGATGAAGACCAGAGAGAGCACATCTGTTCGGGCCAATCCTGCAGCGTGAATACACACACACTTTCTTTGTTTACAATCTCTTGACACTACAGCCCTGTTTGATGGAGATTAGATACCTTTCACACGGACAAACAGTTCCTCTATTACAGTCAGTGCTCGAAGTGTGCCGGTACTGCTTGCCACGTGTTTTAATCAGTAGTGTAACCTAACTTTTTCTTGCGTACAGGTTGCCGGTACTCTGAGTGTACACAACGAAAGATAGAATCAGGCTATTAATTAATTATATTCATCACGTGGAGCTTTTATAAGCTGTACAAACTGAACTGATCAACTATTTGCACAATAAATGCCCACTTGTTTAATTTTGCATTAATGTGGCACGCGAATCACCATATAGGCGCGTTCACCAGCGCTTTCCTAAAGTGTGATCAAATTTGCACAAGTCGTTCCTATGCGACGGTGATAATAAATGTGCAACCCATTTGAATTGCTATATTTAGAATGTAGTAAAACGCTACATAGAAAGCCAAACATGATCTAAAACAGCCACCAAAAAGACTGATGAAAACATAATGCACTGAAAAATTAATTTGAAAGCTTTTTCTACTGTGTTTAGCTACTGGTAAATTTTGATCAGTTGTAGAATTTATGATAGATTTTTCACTAATGATTTTTATTACAACTCTGGCATGTTGTAGCTAGTCTCTTAAATGCCTAGGTTGCTATTTTTCATAATAAATGCTACAGATAAAAAAAAAGAAAAAGGGTAACACTTCTAAAATGAATTATCATGTACTAATATCTGAATTATTAATTACTTTAACTAATGATGAGTTGAGGCATGTACTAATGAGGAACTAACCTTAACTACAACATGAGTCATTTGAATTCCTGCATGAAATACCATCTTAATACACTTTAGTTCATGTTTGTTAATTAATGTATTAATTAACAATTCGGGGTAAACTAGATCTAACTTGCTCTAGAAAATGGACTCATTTTGTTGCCCAAAAGAAGAGCAAGAACCCTAACTAACTAACTGTATTACGAATATAAAGACATTGAACCAATCCATGAATCCCCATGTGTAAAATGTGTTCTGCTAAATACGTATTAGGAAAAACCTGCTTTCAGATATCCCATGAGATGAAAGGAAATTAACATGTTTAGTATAAGAACATTTTAATTAAATATAGTTTGACTTCCAATTGCACTTTGTAAACAAGTGATTGTTAAATGTAGGCTACTTTATTGCAGTTATGTCATCAACCAATTTGCATGCTTGGACTATTTGTAAAAGATAATTTTGCAAAAAACAAACAAACAAATAGACCTCGAGGGAGCATGTTAAATAGTTCACACTTCAACACCGCAATTTCAAATCAAAACCACTACTGAGGGAGCCAAACAACCAATCCTCCTGCCAACAAAGCCCCGCCCCCTTTGGTGAGTACTGACTTTATTTTTCCACTTCAAGCACTAATTACAGTTCTGTTTGTTAGTGTGTTTGCATTTAGCTCCAGAGAACACTCCTCTTGCTATACTGCACACATTTCCCTCCAACCCTCCCCTTTTCCTCTTTATTATGTTCAATCTTCTCTCAATTCCCACTTGTTTCTCCCTCACATTCTCTCCTCTTGCCACAGAATCCTGCATCATCATGTGGTTTCAAACTCATTTATTTTTAATGTACAGCACAATAGGATGATTTTATTAGCACTTTTATGTTAAAATTCTGGGTCCAGTGGTTATGTTATGAGTCAAATTGATCCAAATTGAATTCAATACAATTCAGCAAAAATCACACCATGAAAAACATCAACAACAAAAAGTAAAACAGTGAACCTTGCACATTAATAAATCTCACACATTACCAGACAATGAGAACATGTGCTTTATAAAACTGTATTTTACTAAAGTTTTAAAAAATTTGTTTTTCACAAAACAGTTTGCTAAATAGGCTACTTTCTTTGATATAAAAAGTAAAAAAAAAAATTATTAATGTGTGCTCTCCTGAAGCTTAAACATTAGAGCTTGCCACTAGCAATGCCAAGATCAAGGGTTTGACTCCCAGCAAATTTTGGGTGGCTTAAAAATTTGTGTATCAACATCACAACATACAGAAATAACATCACAATCGCAATAGACATTTTGTATGCACATTCCACAAAACCTCAGTGCATTGAAAATCTCAAAAACGTGCTGCGGATCAAAATGACGGAAAACGTTCCAGATTCCTCCTTCATCCAACCGCGTTGATAGCCATGCATGCATGTGAACACGCTCATGATGCACTGACACAGTCAACAAAAGATGACACAACCAAACACTGGTCTTCTAACAATTCACAGCTTCCGATCATTTGATTTCACATGCTTCTCTGGATCAAATAAATGATCCAGAGGCAACTGAGTTGATGTGGTGTGTTTTAGCAGAGTAAGTGGAATCCAGCCAAAAGGCCTTAAATCAATTCCATCACAATCCCAATGGCAATAAGCCCACATGAGTTCACTTTTTCTCACTTTCCTGCTTTTCATCAGGATAAGCGAGCCTACTGTACTATTCTTCTGACACAGAAAAGCCTACAAATCAAACAGCTTCATATTAGTGTCAGGTGTAGATGTTTAATATAACATCATTTCTGAGTGAATTCCCAGGTGGACGAATGCGATTGATTTGTAAACTCGTAAGTCACTCATTCAAGTCATTTAAGGTCTAAGGAAATATGTTTATTACCGGTTTTTAAGGTGAATAGTACAATCTTGTTTGTTTAAATTTAAATATTCTTAATTGAGATCATGTTTATTCATAATATTTTTGAAAAGAAGTCTCTTATGCTCACAAAGGCTGCATTTATAAATCAAAATACAGTAAAAATGTAGCATTGTGAATTATTATTGCAATTTAAAAGAACTTTTTCATATACGAAATAAAGTTTTCAATTTAAATATATTTTAAAATGTAATTTAATCCTATGATGCAAAGCTGAATTGTGTCACATGATCCTTCAGAAATCATTCTAATATGCTGATTTGCAGCTCAAAAAACATTTTGTATTATTATCAATCTTGAAAACAGGTGTGCTGCAGGAAGCCATGATACTTTTTATTCCCTGAGATTTTTTTATTTTCAAATCTCTTTACTGTAACTTTTGATCAATTAAATGCATCATTTTGGAATAAAAATGTTAATTTCATTTAAAAAAAACGCACTGATCCCAAAACTTTTAAAAGGTAGTGTATGTTTAAAAAGATACTGAGATTTAGTTATCTTTTATTAGAATAGCTGCAAGCTATTTTTCACAGGAAATGTCACCATTGTAGTGCCTGAGGGCTGCTTTAAAGTAATGAGCTGTTACAACTTTTGGCTGATTCAATCAATCCACAAGAGAATCGGCACTGCTCCTCTGGGCCAGCAGGATTTTTAATATTGACCGGGACAACATAAATATAAAAAGAGAGTCTTTACCCTCTAAAAATGATTAGCTTTTATGACAGAAATATTTTTATGCAAGCACACAAACACAGATTCAATCTCTTATTTTGCATAATGTGTATTTGTTTGCATCTGCGCAGGTTTTAAGAGATTATTGTTAATTTGTGGCACAATATGAGGCTACTTGACATTTCAAGTGAAGCACACACACTTCATTTTATTTTAGTTTAAGCTTTAGTTTTAGTAATTTTTATTGTAATTTTTATCATAATTTTTGAAATACCTCTATGTAGCATGTTGTGTTGTCATGTTTTATGGGGACTCTCTATAGATACACAATGATTTTTATGCTGTAAAAATGTTATATTCTTTCTCCTAACACTAACCCTGAGCCCTAAACCTATCCATCACAGACAATTTTCAGCATGTTTGCATTTTTGCTTAAATTTCACTTAGTATGATTTATTAGCTGTTTTCCCCATGGGGACCAAATAATGTTCCCACAAGGACAAAGATTTTAGATATAGTCGTGTTTTCAGGAGAGCATTGATCAATGTCACATTTGTTTCCACCTAGTGTTTATTCCAGATAAATCATATGCCAAATATTGATGTGTTTAATCATGTCTAAATAGCAGATGGAGTCTGATACAGATCTTCCCATTGGCAGTCTAACGGTTTCATTCATTATTAAAGCTGCATTGGGTTTTATCCGCATGCCACTAAACAGAAAATAGCTTTTTAGCCGCAATAGGTTAAAAAATATGTGTCCTTATTGCGTTATTAATTGCATGGGTCGCTATTGTCATCTAAATGAACTGCCACCATTTCCAATCATTGCAGGAATGTCAAAACAAAGGAGAAATTGGTTATGCTATTTAACTTGATGAAAGCACACATTTTATGGTTTCAAGGAGTGTGCTTGCATGTGTAAATGCAAAAATAAACTATAAGTGCAATGACAAGCTAAAGAAATGCTTTACCAAAAAAGGGATAATGCAAGCAACATAAGACACTAATATTTCAATATATTACTGATGTTGTCTTGTGACATTTTTGTTTTAGAGGCTCTTAAAAGCATGCAATGGACATTTAAGTCAATTTGTAACTGCCATTGATAATGCTAACATTTCTTGTCCAATAGATTAGGCTTCAGTGTATTCCATAAGTGAAAAGAAAATATGCCAAAATGTATTTAAAATACATTATTTCAGATCCATTAACATATTTACTGACATAATGCTTGGTTTTTATCTTACTGATAAAAAATATTATTATTAAACTTCTTTTGGAGTACTTTCTGTATTGCACAATACACAGATTCTTAATATGAAGTAGTTCAGATGCAAAAGCCTCTAAGTGCCATTTGAAATTTTCTTCTAAAATGACCATTTTTATCAAGCTTGTATATTTAAGTTCAGTAATTTCACTCAAAATGGCAATGAAGATTACCTATTAATCTGTCATTTCAGTGAAGTTACTGAACTACTTCATATTAAGTTTTAATATCACTACTAGTATGATAATAGTAATATATGATCTCTGTATAATATCAGTCTTAAAATTCAAGATATTTAAAGTATAGCCTACCTATATAACAAAATAAAATTAGAAGTTCCAATTTAGCAGATTTTCAGTACTATCACGATTTCAGTAGTCAAATTGCGGGGTATTTATATTCAGGTACGTGATAAGAGCCACAGAACCGATATGTGTGTGCGCAGGCCGATCTTATCGGCCGATATGCTAGGCATTTTCTAAAATATTCGGATCTGAGCCAAGATTCAGTAATGGCTGATAAATGAATATTTTAAAAAATAAACGAAAAAAACGGAAACGACAGTCGCGCTTCAACCATGTGTCATGAGTGTTGTCAGAAAGTGCAGGTAAAGGATAAGCAAGCTGACATTGTAATTATAAGGTAGCTTATAACTATAAGGCAATGTAGGGGTTAATTATTTTTATTTTATTTATCAGTACTTTAATATATTTTTTGATGTTCCTCTGTTCTGTTGTGACAATAGAAACAAGTGTCTTTTTGAAAATGCATTATCATATTATTTTAGTTAAAACTCATTGAGAAACAACTACAAATATCTAATGCTAGGGAAATCTGTTAATATTTTTGTTGCAAGCGTTTCTCTGAAATATAGAATAATACTATCAAGGCCAATATATGGAAATCTGGGATTTTAAAACCAACAAATATTCGTATCGAAGTGTCGGCCTTCAAAGTCCTATATAGAATTGTTGGCTCTCAGTACATAATATGTAAATGAATTTGTAGTATACATAGCATAAAATAAATGTATTTCACATACATCTCTCTCTCTCTCTCTCTACTCTCTCTCTCTCTCACTCTCTCTCTCTCTACTCACACCTTTTTCTTCAGATCTCTCTGAGAGGATAGTTCATATCTTGGTGCCCAGAAAATATTCAGTGAATTAATTTCCTGAATGACCTCCATTCACCCAATAAACCTCAGGTCCAAACTGGAGAGTTTAAAGCGCAATTTCCATTTTATCATCATATAAAGGCTAAAGTCTGCTGACTATAAGGGTCTGTACTTCCACAGGTTTAAAAGACCAAGACAGTTTTATTTTGAGGAGAAGGAGAACATTAGAGCTGATTTAAAATTTCCAATGAGATTATTTGCAAAACCATCGAAAGTGTGAGTTCAAAAGAAGGGGGCAAACACTTATAAGGGGGAATAGTGAAGGTAAAAACTATTAAGCTATGGTTTAATAGATCATATTCGTCATGATCCAGGGCACAAAGTGGATGAAGTGTGTTTGCCAGTATAATCTTTCATCTTTAATAGTCTGGCACCAACACACGTTCTTATGAGGAACATTCTTGTCAATATGCTCTCTGAAAACTGTAAGAAAAGAGTGCTTTGTTGTGGTTATTTGATGCAATAGGTAGGAGTAAATATTTCATATTAGGAGCTATTAGAAGGATTTCGCCTCAGTGCTTTTTTCTATGGCTATTAAATCTTGTAAAGACTTTGACATTTGATTATTTCTGTTATTCTTCATTATGTTGACTCGTATTCAATTCAAAGTCAAGAGCATTTTGATTTCCATAATTTGATCTATTTTCTGATACAGAATACTGAAGAATTGTATATTTTTTCTGACTGGATTTTGAAATGTGTCTTTTTTGACAGGTGGTTGGAGAGGAGGAAAGATTGTTTCAGAGACATGTAAAACACGAGAATGAACCTCATTGGTTCTCGCTGGAAGCTGCAAATGCGTGCTGCGATGAACAACGAGAATGAACCTCATTGGTTCTTGTAGAAGCTCAGAACGTGCTGCAGTAACACGAGAATGAACCTCACTGGTTCTTGTAGAAGCTCAGAACGTGCTGCGTAACACGAGAATGAACTCTCACTGGTTCTTGTAGAAGCTCGGAACGTGCTGCGTAGCACGGAGAATGATACCTCATTGGTTCTTGTAGAATACGCTCAAACGTGCCTGCGTAACACAAGAATGAACCTCATTGGTTCTTGTAGAAGCTCGAGCGTACTGCGTAGCACGAGAAGTGAACCTCATTGGTTCTTGTAGAAGCTTCAAACGTGCCTCTGCGTAGCACAAGAATGAAACCTTCATTGGTTCTTGTGGATGGCAGCTTCGAGAACGTGCCTGATCGTAACACAGAGAATGAACCTCATTGGTTCTTGTCAGAAGCTCAAGCGTGCTGCGTAACACGAGAATGAACCTCATTGGTTCTTGTAGAAGCTCGAACGTGCTGCGTAACACAAGAATGAACCTCATTGGTTCTTGTAGAAGCTCAAGCGTGCTTGCGTAGTACGTAGAATGAACCTCATTGGTTCTTGTAGGAAGCTCAAACGTGTTCGTAGTAACACAAGAATGAACCTCATTGGTTCTTGTAGTAAGCTCAGCGTATTGCGTAGCACAAGAATGAACCTCATTGGTTCTTGTAGAAGCTCGAAACGTGCTGCAATAACACAGAGATGAACCTCATTGGTTCTTGTAGGAAGCTCAAACGTGCTGCGTAACACGAGAATGAACCTCATTGGATCTTGAGGAAGCTCAAACGTGCTGCGTAAGCACGAGAATGAACCTCATTGGTTCTCGAGAAAGCTCAAACGTGCTGCGTAACACGAGAATGAACCTCATTGGTTCTTGAGTAAGCTCAAATGAGCTGTGTAACATGAGAATGAACCTCAATGGTTCTAGGCAGAGCTCAAATGTGCTGCGTAACACTAGAGAATGAACCTCATTGGTTCTTGGGAAAGCTCAAACATGCTGCATTTAAAAATGACAAGAACACACAAAACAATTACTAAAACTAACTTAAATTATAATGAAAATGGGAAATGTATAAATAAAAGCTCATTTAAAATATTAATAAAAAAATAATAAAATAGTATCTCGATAAGTAACAGTTTCATGATGATTTTAGGGTATCTTAACTATATCCAATCTAGTTATTTACAATTTTGAAGATGATCATATAGCTGCTTTTAGAAAATGTACTAATATGTACTGAAGTGCTGTGTTCAGTGTGTGTGTGTGTGTGTGTGTGTGTGTGTGTGTGTGTGTGTGTGTGTGTGTGTGTGTGTGTGTGCGTGTGTGTGTGTGTGCGTACGTACATGATAATGCAATTTTCATTTGATTGATACCTTCTAAAACGTTCTATAGAGACGTTCTAGATATAACATTCTAACGTTCTTAGCACAGACATACATGAGTGACATGAGCATGCTGAAAATATGCTGAAAAAAAAAAACGTTGTTAACACTTTACAATACGGGTGCACTAATATGCATTAATTCATCCTTAACTAATGCACAGATAATCATGAATTAATGTATAACTCATGAAGAACTAAACCATTAATTAATGATTACTGCATCAGCAACTAATAAAGAGTCTAATATGATTAATAGATTAAGTAATACATGAATTGCTATTAATTCAATGTGTCATTGTCTATTAATTCCTTCATAACATATTTTATTAACTAATAGTGTAAAGTAATGTGTTAATTACCACAATTAGTCAAAGTTATGCACTTCAACTTCCAGTTGTCTGCTTTAATTAATCATTAGCTAATGATTTGCAAAGGTATCATTATGTTATGACTTTACTTGTTGGGGCACATCATTATTAACTAGTCATTTAGTAATTATAGTAATTTGCACATGAATTTGCACTAACAATGAAGTAATTAATGATGTATTAAAGCATATAGTGTACCTGTCATATTATCTGGAAGTTGAAATACAAGGCTGCTGGTAATTCTGGTAATTAACATATTAATTAACACTATTAGTTAAAAATGAGTTATTATGGAATTAATCCACAATAACATATTTAATTCATAACAATTCAATGTATGAACTAATACATTAACCCTAGAGACTCTTAATTAGTTCCTAATGTGGTAATCATTAATGAATAGCTTAAATAATCATTAGTTTCACATTAATTCAGTATTATCTGTGCATTAGTTAAGCATGAATTAATGCTTATTAGTGCACACGTATTAGTAAAGTGTTACCAACATTTTTCAGCACATTTTCAGCATGCTCATGTCACTCATGTATTTCTGTGCTATATTATTACAGCACACCTTGAAAATGTTGACAGTCGCCTGAGAGAATCAGTCATAAATGATTACCGTGATTCAGATTCTGCTTGATCATGCATGACTGACTGATAATCAATACTTCGTTACAGTGCTATTAAAATATTTTAAATTGAGAAAGATGATCATAATTTAGAGATTAATGCAGTAAGTCATGCGCTCTGATTGACTTATTTGATTGACTTATTGCCAGAATAATGTGTTTAAAGCAGAGGTCTATGAGAGACATAATATTAAATGTTCAATTTTAAAGATTCATTATCAAACCAGTCATGCAATTTCTATTTCAAAACTAGTGTTATAATTGTCCTCAAAATTGCAGCCATCAGCAGTTATCAGCAACAGTTAGTGTGTATTATTATTAAGTATTAACAAAAGAAAAAAACAGTACAGAAGTTTAAATTCAAATGCATCAACCCTTTAGACAGGAGAAAAAACCACAACGCATGTATACCTAAATATTACTAGTAATAAAGTAATTCACAGTTCATTGTCTCAGACAGAAAGCTATGAATTGTGAAATTGAAACTGTTCTAAATGCCTCTGCCTTTTTTATGGCAATTGCATGAAAGACTGAACGATTCACAGGCAAAAGCATCACATCCTCATCTAAGAGATTGCAAAAACTTTCTGCATTCCCTTGACCATGAAAGACAACTCAGTTATTAAAACAAGATGAAGTCGTCAATCCTCAACATCATTATCCAGCTTTAAACAGGTACAAATGCTCAAACTACCTCTCATTCAATGAAACATGCAACAATTATTTGGTTCTCTTGAGACACTGTGACCAGACTCTTTGTTCTGGCTTCAGGTAAATACGAGGGATTGAGAGCAGCAGAGAGACATGACAGAAGGAGAGAAGGAGATAGTCCTACCTGAACTCACATCCCGTGGAGCAGAAAGTGTGGATGAAGTGTTTCTTGATGCATGCTGCAGAGCGTCTGACACTGAGTCTGTGGATCCTGCTGCACTCAGAGACTCACTGGTCTGCATTGCTTCTTAAAACAGAGAGAGAGAGGGAGAGAGTGAGTGAGTGTGTGTGTGTGTGTGTGTGTGTGTGTAAGAGCACAGTATTTAGAAATGGAAGTGAGGGACTCCCATTCCTCATACAGTACTGTACACTCACAGGCAACAGTTTCTGGCTGTGACCAACATTTGAGCATATCTATACTGTCTTGACATCTGTCTATCCATCATTCTATCTGTCTATCCGTCTGTCTGTCTACAGCATTTATCCATCTGTCTGTCTGTCTGTCTGTCCGTCTGTCTGTCTGTCTGTCTGTCTACAGCATTTATCCATCTGTCTGTCTATCCGTCTGTCTGTCTACAGCATTTATCCATCTGTCTGTCTGTCTGTCTGTCTGTCTGTCCGTCTGTCTGTCTGTCTGTCTACAGCATTTATCCATTTGTCTGTCTGTCTGTCTACAGCATTTATCTATCTGTCTGACTGTCTGTCTGTCCGTCTGTCTGTCTACAGCATTTATCTATCTATCTATCTATCTATCTATCTATCTATCTATCTATCATATCTATCTATCTATCTATCTATCTATTCTATATCTATCTATCTATCTATCTATCTGTCTGTCTGTCTGTCTGTCTGTCTGTCTGTCTGTCTGTCTGTCTGTCTACAGCAGTTATTCCATCTATCTGTCTGTCTGTCTACAGTATTTATCCATTTGTCTGTCTGTCTGTCTGTCTGTCTGTCTACAGCATTTAACTATCTGTCTGTCTGTCTGTCTGTCTACAGCAGTAATCCATCTACCTGTCTGTCTGTCTACAGCATTTATCCATCCATCTGTCTGTCTGTCCATCTGTCTACAGCATTTATCCATTTGTCTGTCTGTCTGCCTGTCTAAAGCATTTATCCATCTGTCTGACTGTCTGTCTGTCTGTATGACTGTCTGTCTGTCTGTCCATCTGTCTACAGCATTTATCCATCTGTCTGGCTGTCTGTATGACTGTCTGTCTGTCTGTCTGTCCGTCTGTCTACAGCATTTATCCATCTGTCTGACTGTCTGTCTGTCTGTATGAATGTCTGTCTGTCTGTCTGTCCATCTGTCTACAGCATTTATCCATCTGTCTGTATGACTGTCTGTCTGTCTGTCTGTCCGTCTGTCTACAGCATTTATCCATCTGTCTGTCTGACTGTCTGTCTGTCTACAGCATTTATCCAGCTGTCTGTCTGTCTGTCTACAGGATCCATTCATCTGTCTTTCTGTCTGTCTGTCTGTCTGTCTGTCTGACTTCTGTCTACAGCATTTATCCATCTGTCTGACTGCCTGTCTGTCTGTCTGTCTACAGTATTTATCTATCTGTCTGACTGTCTGTCGCTCTACAGCATTTATCAATCAGTCTGACTGTCTGTTTGTCTACAGCATTTATCTGTCTGTCTGTCTGTCTGTCTGTCTGTCTGTCTGTCTGTCTGTCTGTCTGATCTATCTATCTATCTATCTATCTATCTATCTGTCTATCTGAATCTATCTATCTATCTATCTATCTATCTATCTATCTATCTATCTATCTATCTATCTATCTATCTATCTATCTATCTATCTATCTGATCTATCATGTCTATCATGTCTATCTGATCTATCTATCTATCATCTATCTATCATCCATCTATCCATCTATCCATCCATCCATCCATCCATCCATCCATCCGTCATCTCGTCCATCTCTGTCCGTGCTGTCCGCCTGTCCGCCCGCCTGGCCGCCTGCTGCCGCCTACAGCATTTATCCATCTGTCCGACTTCTGTCTGTTATGAAAGAATGGCTTGATTTGAGACATGTACGAAGTGTTTTTGGTAGTTTTAGTGCATTTTGAATGTAAACTGCTGTACCAAGTTGAACATTGGCGAGGAGAACTGTTTGAAGAGTTTTGGGGGAAAACACCTAAGTATTGAGAAATGGGTCCAAGCGATTGTAAATAAAAATGTAAAAAAGAAAACCTGTAATATTAATCCTTTATAGCGATATTTGCGATATTTACTAAATGTTTACACGGTCTTGAAACATTTGCACTTTATCACTAAAAATCAGTTTGTCTTACTAAGCCCACTGAACATGAGATTATGAGCGGTCATATGTATCAGTGAGAGGCCTGTGACGTTAATGGAAGCAGACAAGCAGCAGAGGCACTCTCACCATCCTCCTGCATTCTAGATGTTTCCGTCAGCAGTTAGTGCTGTCGGTACAGGTGCGCCACTCTATCTGCCTGTCCCATAAACATGCCTAACAAGGACAAACAAGAGAGCTGTGAGCAAGTGAAGTTGGTGCAGTGTAAAAGATCATATAAATGCACTTGTGTCTCGATCTCATGATGAACACTGTAAACAGAAACGTGCACTTAGTCAATATCTCTATGGAAACTTGCACTTTGTCAATATCTCTATGGAAACTTGCACTTTGTCAATATCTTTAGAAAGTTGCACTTTGTCAATATCTTTACTGGAAACTTGCACTTTGTCAATATCTTTATTTCCGCATTCAGAGGTCAATTTGCTGACATTATCCAAAATTGCTAATGTGCTTCAGGGACTTTTCAACATTGGTGTTTTCATATATTCCAAAGTGATGCATAAAAATGACCCCCATAATCGGGGCTCCAGTCCACATTCAGTCAATAATTGTTAATGTTCAGTACTATTTCTTTTAAGGGATTTTAGGACAAAGACATATATATAAAAATATACTAAATAATAAATGCTGTTCTTTTGAACTTTATTGGGATAAAAAAAGAAAAGTATAGAATTCCTTTTTGAAAGCTGTTCTTTGATTACTAAAATATAATCTCAAAATATAATAATATAATAAAGATTAAAATGCATATAAAATGATGTCCGTTCTTATATTTTGCAGAGGGGCCGGTGAGATGACATTGATGGCTGATTTAACAACAGGGAATTTCATTTCTGAAGTTTACAGGGCTCAAAGTTTGTTCTGACTGCTGAATATAAAAATTCAATGAACATCCCTCGTTTAGTTATGCTTTTCAGTTTGATCTGCCAACCCTGTCAGTTGTTAAAGCGTTAAAGCACAGGCCAGTTTTTCTTTGCCCGGAAAGCATGTTTAATAACGAAGAGGTCAGCAAAACTTCTTATGAAGGTGTCTGCAGTGCAAGAGCTTATTAAACCAGGTCAGAGCAGCACTGCAGAGAAACCAGAGGAGGAAATCTAGCACAACTCTAAACACTGCTGCAGAACACATCTATCTATTCTATCTATCTATCTATCTATCTATCTATCTATCCATCTATCCATCTATCCATCTATCCATCTATCCATCTATCCATCTATCCATCTATCCATCTATCCATCTATCCATCTATCCATCTATCCACTCTATCCATCTATCCATCTATCCATCTATCCATCTATCCATCTATCCATCTATCATCCATCCATCCATCCATCCATCCATCCATCCATCATCCATCCATCCATCCATCCATCCATCCATCCATCCATCCATCCATCCATCCATCCATCCATCCATCCACCCCATCCACCCATCCACCCATCCATCCATCCATCCATCCATCCATCCATCCATCCATCCATCCATCCATCCATCCATCCATCCATCCATCCATCGTAGTTTATTGTGGGCAGCAGGTTCAGTTTGGAAAAGTTTTGTTTCAAAAGTCTCCAAACTAAACAGTGTCTGCAGTGTTAACAAAAAAAACAGTTAAACTTTTTTAAAGCAAAAACACACTAGTGTAAACAGGGCCCTAGCAAGACCCTAACATCATCATAGTGATCACTCATAGCCACATAGCAACCACCTAGCAACTGTCTTGCAACCACTTAGAACACTTCAGAAAAATGCTTAGCAAAGCTGAAGTAACCGTGTAAGATTCTAGAACACCCTAGCATCTTCAACACTCTAAATAATCACAACATTCTAGTAACTTTATCAATGGCATCTCTTTAATGTCCTGATTGTATTACTTAACAACTTTTAAACTTTCACACCAGGCTTTGACAAGCAGTACAATTTTACCTTAAACAAACGTTTCTTTTTCTAGTTATAATGAGAATCTCATATAAAATCCAGACTGTATAATTAATCTAAAAGAGTCAAACATTGTGTAATCATAGTGTGTGTATCCTTGTGTTTGCATTTTCTTGAATTGCATTTTCTTCCTGACCTCCTACAGTGTAGATCACTCATTGTTTGACCCTCACTTCATCTTAGTGGGAAATAGTTTTTTGCTCCATCATAAATCATCAAAAGAGTTACTGGAGTGGAACACTGGAAGATTAATGTTTTCACTGTGTTTGTGTTCCATCATCTTTATATAAAAAGGGCACCATCATTTCTGTGAGTAAGAAATGTGCAAAACAAGATGGAGACGACTGAGAGCTGTTTCAGTCCAAGACAATAAGCAATGCTGTACCTCACATCTGTTCTGAAAAAGGAACCTGTGTTTTCCTACCTGATCCTATTCAGATTAACTTGTATTGACCAATGTGTGATAAATGATTTTGGAGCTTGCAGTGTGATATGAGGGGTCACTATACGACAGAATTTTAAAGCCATGCAGGGGATTCCTTGGGAACTTGACCTCAATAGGAATCTATTCATGGAATTCATCATCAGATTGTCTCTAGGCACATAATTAATCAGGTAAATCCCTATGGAAATAATACTAAAATTATTTTACACTCTTGATGTTCTGATCCCTGTCTCGATTTAGCTCAATTACAAAATGTAGATCGTGTGACAAAACTAAACAGATTTACCGTTTTCAAAAAAAAAAGCTTATACACTAAAATGTGAAATTTTGTGAAACAAACTTTTTTTAAAAAAAACTCTAAACACAGTTCTATTTTTTTAATTAAATCACTTAGCAATAAAAACTCAAATGTACCTCAGCTCTAACAAGTGTCAGTATACAGGTCAAGTCAGTTGTGTTGATTCAGTTCAGTTCAATTACAGTTTTACTGTAAAGTTTATCAACTGTGCATACTGTAAATATAGTTTATTATTTGTGCAAATACATGTACACTTATAAATTATATGATTAATGAGTTATGGCAATAAACGTTTTTACATTGCTCATCAAAATAGGTTTAGCAATTTTCAACTTTTTTATGTTATACAATATTCAATACATTTTTACTAATTATTTCAACATCCAAGTTGATTGTAGGCTACTTAAAATGAAAGGCACCAACTTTAGTGTATACCTGTGAGTGATATGATATGATAAACCCCTGTACACTTGACAGCACACTGAACAAAGAAAAGACACAAGAAACTGTAGTAGTGTTTTAGATTTACACATCCGTGCATAGTTTGGCGTGTGTACGTGACTAATCATTTAATGGTTTGTGTGTAGAGTTGCAAAAACACCATTTTTAGAAGTGTTAAAATAGTTTTGAATGAAGTGTTTGCTTTTGCATGAGTTGTGAGAAATGTGAGTTATGCGAGAAACAGAGACAGTTTCAGAAATTGGGTGTAAGCTATTAAAAAAAAAACTGTAAGGGAAATTCAAGACCTAGACCATAATAAACAGTGAAATATAGAATTTTAATTGATACAAATTATTTTTACATAAACAGACAAATTATACAATTATGGCAAACATTTAACACTTTATACAAAAAGTAGGAAAACTGGGGCAATCTTTCTCATGGTAGCTTTATTTTATAAATCACAAAGTCTAAAAGTCTTGACAAAACAAACATAGACAGACAGCATCATAGTTCCCCTGGAAAAAGATATAACACACACTTTTTTCATTTATTTTTTATCACTGATTAATCGATATCAATGGATTTTTTTAGCAATAAAACAATAATGAAACAAATTAATTTTTTTGGAAAAAACAAATAGGTTAGACTTTTTGTTTGGAAGACATCTCGCAAAAAAACAACTTTTCTAATAAACTCATGTTTTTTAACTGTGAGTCTGAAACCAATAGCCTATACAAAAGAGAAAACTCCACATATGACTATTATACGGATCTCAGAACAGTCAGTGATGTCTATGCGCACACGACCATAGCAAAGCAACAACGCACGAGTGTGTTCCAGCCCGGTCTGAAGTTCTCGGAGGACAGAAAGGCGCCGAAGCTGCTGCATGGATCCTGCATTCATTAATTCAGTGAAGTCTCGCGGTGTTCACACAACCTCTCAGACATCTTGCGTTTGTCAGACGAACTGCTACATGAACGAACAGAAACGCAGTAAAATCTCATCCAGCATCGCTCGAACGCCATCATCTCTTCACATGCGGGGCTGAACTGAGTTTGCGCGTTTGAGACACTCGGAGAGGATCGCGTGCGGCGTTATTTTCGTATTGTGCGTCATTTCTGCATTTCTGCGTTTCCACCCAGGCAATATGGCAACACCCGCCGCTGTAAACCCATCCGGTGAGTAGCAATTATATCGTTGTGCTTTTAAATATACTGTGTGTGGTGTTTAAAGGGAAACCGAACGTCGGGGTTTTACCCAATATTGTGTTTTCGGCTTAACAAAAGAAACCGCGGCGGTTTAAACGCACGCGAGCACCCCCTCCCCCCTGCACAAGTAACAACAGCGACATTTAGAATAAACATACTGTATCACAGCTATATATCGTTAATATAACGTTAATTCTTTCGTGACTGTAGAACATCGCGCGACTGTATTGTGACGTCAGCACGAAATGTACCACATTTGGCGTTATTCCGCCGTGGTTTGTTGCTAATGCAAATTAGATACTGAATAAATTTTCTCAAACCAGTACGTGATTTGATTTCCTTGATACGCAGCTAGTCAATCTGATACGTTGCTTATGGGGCTGTAATGATGATGCGAGGTTGTTTGTTATGATTTTCTACTTCCTCAGCCTGTTGATTCTGTAGCCTGTTAACCAAAATAAAATAGGAGCAAAAATGGGCTATGAGACAAAACGGTAAAGTGACAGTGCGAGATGTAAACACGAGCACTTTGTTGTGCAAGACTGTCCTGAGCTAATGTAAGTTTACATGAATGTGTGACTGTCACTGAATATTTAATAGTGAGTTGAAACTTTCTTGCCACCAGATCACGATTATGTGGGCATTTGTGGTCTATTTTAGACACCACAGAATGTTTCAGGTTTAGAAATTGACTCAACAACAAGGATGAAAAGATGTAGAAGTCCAAATTATTAAATTAGCAGGGCTGCAGATATAGAAAATTTGCTTCAAGGGACTTTTGTTAACACTAGTTGTATTCAGAGGCCCAAACTGAGCAAAAATGTGCAATTTGGTGCATATATTGTTATTTATATGGCTAAACAGATGAAATGCTAATAACTATCAGAGCTAATGCTAATAACCTTTAATAATGCTTATATCATTTAATGTAACTATCAGAATTATTTAAAGAGACAGCATCCACAATATGCATGCATATCAGTTGTCACTCTAGATCTCCCAAGAATATATTATATTATTATAGAATATATTATGAATGCTTTGTTTTATGATCAAGGTTCTGTAGTTTTTATTGTGGGGGGCAAAACATAATGCAATTCAATGCAATTATGATTGAGAGATGTACATTATTCAAAAGCCTGATGTATCAAATGTGACACTCACATTTGTATTACAAATGTGATATAAATGTGAAAAAAATCAAACTTGCTTCAATCCAGTAATTGTTCATGGTGAAATTTTTTTAGCTGCATAAAAAATTTATTTAATGTTTACTTTGTAATAATCAAAGATTTAATAGCAAAAATACATTTTTCACAATTATACCTAAAGGGATTTTACTTGCTAAAAACTGTCAATCAAGTGACTGAATGCATGTAGTAGTCATGTTGATAATTTAGAGGCCCTAAAAGTTATTTAAAAAATATTTATTTTTACATACAATCAAAATTGTCTGAATTGGAAAAAAATATAGGCAATATCTCTGGATGATAAAAAAACTCCACCTTCTAGTAAACTTTATGCAACAAACGTGCTTTACAAATCAAACAAACTGGGTTAGTGATTGATAGAAGCATGTCACAGAAACCTGTGTTGCTCAATTTATTCAGCCTCCACTTGCTAAAGTAAATTACGCTCCATGACTCTTTCCCCCAGCGGGCAATTCCTTTCCCGCCACCTCATTGTAAATGCAAATGAGGTGAAATGAATAAAGAATGTGTGCGTTATTAGCACCTGGTTGACACAGAGCTGCCAAGCGTGCTTTAAAATGCACGGGAGCATTCGGGGCTGAAGTCACATGACTGTAGTTGAACTCAAGGGCACTTTGTTTTAAAGTCAGCTTGCTTTAATTTTGCTTGGTTAAGAAATATGTAGGCCATCTGTACTTTTACTGTTATGCCCACGATGCTTAACAAAAGGCCCTGGTTGCAGCATGGATGCGATGAGAACGTGTTTCGTACAAATAGCAGTTGGCGTTTGTCAATGGGGATTACAGGCACAGTTGATTAGCAACAGTTCAGACTGTTTGCCGACCTCTTGTGTTTGTGAAGGAAGCCTTTCTATTGAGAGGAGCGAATGGATAACAGGGCTGACCAGAAGTGTAGCATTGCTAAGAAAGACTTGTGTGTTTCTAGAGCATATGGTGGGCTATATCAGCTAGCAAATACTTATCACCTGTTGACAGGTTTGACTTTTTCTTGGTATTTTGGTTCATTTAGATATCTTTAGTCTGTGTTGCGTGCAGTCAAACCGCACCAGAGTTCATTTGGAAGTGGACAGAGACCCATCTTTCAGGAGGCTCTTTCCGCTTGTTTGTTTCACACCAGGATTTCGATGACAGCGTAAACTTAATCAAATGAACCGCGCTAACAGAGGAATCGCACCAGAGTTTGTTTAAACCAAACCTGCCAAGTGTGAACACACCCTTAAGACTTCTGTGTAAATGAAAAGGAAGTCTGTGATGAAAGACAGCAGTACTTTAACTTGCATTTTTAAGTACTACAAGTCCAATATAGTTTTTACAGTTTTTCTCTAGTCGCTTTGGTGCATTTCTCACATCACTATTTACATTTGCACAAGAGTTAATGCCGTTCTCAAAACAATTAGTACAAACTGCAAAACTTAGTTGATAACCTGCAAAAGTGTGTCACTTGCTCAAATTGGATAACTCATTCCTCAAAAGCAAGTATTCATGTCATTGAAAGTGTCAGTGTCGTCAAGATGAAAAGTCCTAACACCAGTGTTTATGAACAAGATTGTCAAATGGCTTTGTCATGTTTTCATTATGACAGTTTACTCTGTAAGTGTTTGACAATGCAAAAGAGTCAGATATTGGTGACACTACCTGAAAATGCTCAAGACAGTACTTTACGTAAACTATTTGCTCAGCCATTTGAAAACTACAGTAAAGTTTCACATTACTGTATTTATAGTGAGGTACAGTAATTGAGTACAAGACACTGAATATGTATGTTTCACATTTTTACTGCATGGTCTTTGCAATTCTAATTTGTTCAGAGCATTGTGCAAAAGAAAAAATACACCCTTATTTACAACAAACATAAACTCCCTTTGGGTAGATTGGTGCACAACTGTGAACAATATCACATAATGGCACTGAACATACAACATACATATACTGTAAATCATTCATGCACATCTCTTCTCATCAGTGAAAGCTGAGGTTCACCTGTGAGATATGTTTCAATTTAGGATAAAAAGGTTTTTTTTTTAAAAAGATAACAAAATTGTAAAATTTGCTTGACGGATTTTGACAACTAGTTCAACATTTTTGTATGTGATGACTCAAGCAATGAAATAAGGACTATTAGTTTTATATGGAATGACTATTCAGCTTTCACAAGTATAGTTAATTTGGACTGATATGACATAAGCAAATGATAATGTTATAAAACAGCAGTGAGTTGTATAAAAGCAGTTGATGCATGTCCAAAAGCATTTGCAATTTGTTGGAAGGAATGAGAAACTGCTACTATGATGTGCACAAATGATTAAATGTTGTGGAGGTTGAACTAACTGTTGTGCAAATGTAAATAGTGATGTGAGAAATGCACCAAAGTGACTGAGAAAAACTGTAATTTGGACTGATATGACATAAGCAAATGATAATGTTATAAAACAGCAGTGAGTTGTATGAAAGCAATTGATACATGTCCAAAAGCATTTGCAATTTGTTGGAAGGAATGAGAAACTGCTACTATGATGTGCACAAATGACAAAATGTTGTGGAGGTTGAACTAACTGTTGTGCAAATGTAAATAGTGATGTGCGAAATGCACCAAAGCGACTGAGAAAAACTGTAACATCTCCATTCTTCAATAACAGCCTATTTGTAAAGCTGCATGACATTGTGACAGATTCCTTAAACAACTTGTGCTGAAATATGTGAACTTATGAAATATGCTTCTGATATTTCCTATGTGGGCGAACCAAGTTTCTGATCATCCAGGCATTGTTGACTCATGTTGTTTTTTTAATATATATTGATTTACCTAACATCAGAAGTTGGATAAAAACAGAACAAGTCGTTTTGCAGCTTAGTTTCAAGAAATGCTTTAAAGAGTAACTAAACCCTAAACCAACTTTTTTTAGTTTATTATCTGTAAGAATGGATCTTTATTAACACCAATCATTAATTCGAGTAACTTTTTGAAATTTGTGTGTAAAGTATTTTATATCTATAATATATGGTGTAAAAACGTCTTAGTGCTGCCCTCTTCAGGTTGAACGGTGGCTACTGCAATTGAATTTTCCTATTGGATGTTCCGCACTTCTGTGACGCTACCCAGGTTTCAGCTCACCACGCTCTTGGTACGAATCTTCGCAGTATAAAAACCAGCTTGTTTCGTCTAAACCAGTCAGGAGTTAGAATTGCGATTATTGAAAATGATCAGGATAGTTTTAGCATCTATTTCGTCCTCTCTTTCTCCACTGGGGTCTGCCCACTTTTTAGCATTTTCCAAATATTGCCAGTCGGTGGAGTCAGTCCCTGACCAGGGGTTTAGTTACCCTTTAAAAGTTTTTTGCCCTGAAAGTTACATTATGTTTTCATAGTTTATTGAACTCTTTGAAAATTGCCATTTTCATAGCCTCTTTAATTCGGTTATGAATGCCGAGTCCATTCTTGCATTAAACATTAGTAAGTGATTGGAGTTTTTTTTTTAACTTATGTCATGAAATACAGCATTCATTTCTGTAAACTCTTGAAATTAGAATAAAGCTAAAAAAATGTTCCGCTGACCATCATGTGTGAAATATTTAAAGCTTTTGGCAGCATGAACTTTCTTTGGCTGTGGAACAATAGACCAGAAGAAAAGAGTCATTGTTCTTGACAGAGTCAAGTGCTAGAGTCATTCGTGCTTTCAGAAAAAAGGATTTGATCATGTTAATTAAATTATTTGTAGATTCTCCCTTTAAACTTGTTACTTTCTGATCCATTCCTGCTCTGAAATCATTGAATTGAGAAACTCTTTTCTGCATGGAAATAGGCCAACTGTCCCTTCAACCTCATCTACACCCTGAAATCATAATGCTTCAGCTGCACTGAATCACCCTTTTCACTCTCGTTTTAGTGCTGGAGAGAATAGAAACTAAGGGGCCGTTTAGTTGAGACAACTTTTCATGTGTTTTGGCCGCTCATTTACACATTTTGGTGTAGGGCTGGCTGTGAAACGATTAATTGCGATTAATCGCATCCAAAATAAAAGTTTGTGTTTACATAATATGTGTGTGTGTATAATTATTTTGTATATATAAATTCACGCATGCATGTATATATTTAAGAAATACTTGCATGTGTATACTTTATAGATATTTATACAAAATTAATATTATTCATAAATATAAATATTTGATATGTTAATAACACATTTTTCTTAAATATATGCATGTGTGTGTGTGTATTTATATATACAAAATAATTATACACACACATTATATTGTGGAAACACAAAATTTTTATTTAGGATGCGAAATCGTGATTAATCATGTCACAGCCCTATTTTGGTGCACTTCAGAGTGCAAGATTTTGAAAATGAGACCGTTATCATCTCTGTGTAAACTGCAAAAACAGGAATCTGTGAAAATGGTGAATGCCTGTGTATTGCATGTTCAGTCTGTAGGCGTCTATTCTTTCTTTACAAAGTTACATTGCCAACTCCTTGCCTGGCAGTGCAATACAGCATTTTTTGTTGTTTTCAGGTCCATGTGAACAGAAATTGTTTTGACAACTTTTGTCATCTGCACACACTTTTATTTTGTGTAAACATACCCTAAATGTTAAATTTCCAAACCTTCCTAGTTGAAGAGGTGGAATAATTTTGCTAGCTAATAGCTATATGTTTTAAAAGTCCATTCTTAAGTCAATTCAGACTTTTATTTAGGTTAGCTGTAACATTTCTATGTTTAGCTCATATTATTAAAATAATATACGGGGCTGAAAACTCTGTGTGCTTTGCGACTGGGGACTTTCAAGGACTATAGAGAAAAGCTTTTGATTAATTATTGTATATATGCTTTTCAAATAAGCTTCTTTTGCTTACCAAGGCTAGCCTGGTTAAAATCACACCATTCTCAGTAGAGCCAGACCGATATATCGGCAGACCGATATTATCGGCCGATATTAGGCATTTTCCAAAATATCGGTATTGGCAGTTATAATGGCTGATAAATGAATATTTCAAAAATAAAATAAAAACGGATGAAAACACGCTTGAGCCATGTCATGAGTGTTGGAGTTGTATAGTTTGTCCACCAGAGGGCACTCTACACCGTTCCCTGTTGGCAACACTTGTTGAGTTGGTCACAAAACATGCATTGCTTGAATAACAATTAAAAGAACATCCTCATCTGTTCTCTTAACTCAAATAAGCATGACAACATTTGTGACTATAATGTCCAGTTTTGCTGCTGTTAAATAAGCCAAGAGTGAAGCGGAATTTGCTAGTAATAGTTACGTTACGTTGTTATAGTGTAGTTGACTGACTGTCCTTTTAACTTTTGACAATGTGACTGAAGTATTTCTTTAATAGCGTGTGACAGTTATAGCAATGAGACGTATCATCTCTCCATGGCCTGTTATATTGAAAATGTATGTTTTACAATTTGCAGTATGACGTATGGATTACGTTATTAAATTATGACTCATCATAGACTAGCGAACCACAAAGCTAGCTAATGCCACTATCATCAGTTTGTTCTGTTGTGACAATAAAAAGAAAGTTTCTTTTAAAATGTATTATCATATTATTTTAGTTAAAACTAATTTTAGTTAAAACTAACTAAAAATAATTACAAATAACTAATGTTTGGGAAATATGTTAATGTTTTGTTGCGTTTTCTGAAAAAAAATAAAATAAAAAAATATCGGCCGATATATCGGATTTTAAAACCCCAAAATATTTGTATCGGTATCGGCCTTCAAAATCCTTTATTGGTTGGGCTCTTAATTCTCAGTTATAACTTAGTTATGGTCTGGCAAAGCGTCATAGACAAATTGAGCCGCGCGCGGCCGCGGAGAAACATCTCCGAGTGTTGTTCTCGTTTTTTAACAAAAAGAAACGTTCAAATCGCTTAAAACAGACGCAAAAGCTGATTCGAACGAGTGATGTTTGACGGCGACATCCATCTTTGTAATGTTGGCTACAAAATTTGCTTCAAAATCCCAGCGCTGTCGCCATCGTATAAAGCCCGTCCCAACGTTTCTGATTGGTGCCGCGATTTTGACGGATTGAATATGGACTTTAATGAGCTCTTTGCCAGACTAACTTTCAGAGCAAATTTAAATTTGCCGGAAGTTGTTCGGGTTTTCTCAGGCTACACCAAGGCTGCATTTATTTGATAAAAAAATAGGAAATAATAGGGAAAACTGTAACATTGTGAAATCTATTCCTGTTAAGGCAAAGGCAAAGTAATTTTAAGCTTCATTACTCCAGTCTTCAGAGACATGTAATCTTTCAGAAATCAAATCATTCTAATCTGCTGATTTGCATATGAAACATTTCTTATTTTCAATGTAGAAAAAAGCTTAATATTTATGTAGAAGCCATGATAACATTTTTCAGGATTCTTTGATGAATAGAAAGTCCAAAATAACATCATTTATTTTTCTCACGGTACAAGTGTCTTCTCACTTCTGATAAATTTAATTCATTCTTGCAGAATAAAAGCATTAATACTGACCAAACATTGGAACAATAGCTCTCCAGCATCTGCTATTGCAACACCAAAATCGACTGAAACTGCCGCAGCACAGACCCATAATCCAGTGCTGAACCTCAAGTACTGGCACTGATAATCCAGGCCTGAATCATTCCTCCAAAGAATCAATTTATCTAAGTGTATCTGTCACAGCATAGATCCGTAAAGATGGCCACGGTCCAATGGACCATGGTGTTCTTGGAAGGTTTTCTCCACAATTTGATTGAAGAATTTGTTCATTTGGCCTGTTTTTGTCTCGATGGAGTTCACTTCTCACGCAAAACACATGAGGCGTGAGCTGTCCACATTTCTGAACAGCTCAGACATTACAGGCGGGATCCCAATTGACGGGTGCCATGTAGATGTTTTGTTTAGGGGCAGATCTGAATGGAAAACGGGCCTCTGACATTGGAATGAATGAGTCAGAGGAGAGAAAAGAGAGAGAGGAGCACGTAGGCTGTTGAGTCGTGATTTATAATGAGAGACAGCAGCATCCTATCTCTGTCATCTATCCTTCGCTCCATCCCATGAGATAGGTTAATGAGTTTGACCTGAGGGCTTTCTAAGAGACAATCACTGGATGAGGGATATTTAGAAAGTTCTGGAATCTAAGGTATCTACAATGGAGATATTTTGAAGAAGGATCACACAGCTTTTGTTATGCTGCATTTGTTGCAAACATTTACATATGTTGACATTAGTTAAATATCATTGTTAAGTCAGGCTTTTTGGCTCATGTAGTATAGTGAGATTATAGAGCTCATATTCGAGGAGGTTTTTCTGATATTTCTGATATTTTTCTGCTAACTTTCTGATATTTATGTGTAGGTTGGTTATCGTTTGAATTTAAACGATTCTGATTCATTCGATTCCTTGTTTCGATTCCGGTTTCTAACGATTCTTGAATTCCGATTCTTTTAAGAGGCAGGGTCAAAAAGTTTAGCTAACCTTGCTAACCAACGGTCTTTCTGAAGTAAATACTCCTGTCACAAATTTTGCATTTTGCCGAGATTTCGTTATTTTTAGAAAAGTGAAGCCACACTTTGGACCGCTGACGTAAGCTACTCATGTTCGACTCGCGGTTATGCCAACACTTCCGGTAGACACTTCTTCATTGGTGTTGTTCAGCGGTTTCTTATACCGGTCGGCGGACTGTGAATATCGAAACTAGGAATCGAAATTTTAACAATTGAACGATTCCGGAAAAACTAAAAGTTAGTCCCGGTTCCAATTCAGATACTCGATTCTCAGATACCCAACCCTATTTATGTGGCCAAAAAATAGGATGAATATTTTAACATTAAATTTAATGTTTGGCAACCTTAAATAGTTTTTTGCCCATCTGAATTTGCTCTTTGGATTCATGTTTTCTCTTGTACTTTCATATGAACTAAGGTGAAATAAGGTGTAAGTTTGTAAACCTCATAAATGAATTAATGAGACTTCGCTGAAAGAGACTGCTCAGCTTGTACAGAAGTTGAAGTCAGACTTTATCAAATATTAATATGATTCTTAAATCAATGGTGCTGAACACGTCAGTATGTGTTCATTTTCTTAGTCAACTGCTGTTGGCGATGTTAGTCTGAGCTGGTGTGTTTTACAGTACATGATGTTGTTTAAATGAATGCATCAGGTTATAATGGTTTTTGGTGTATTTGTGTCTTGCTATGTGACCAGAAACACACAAATACAATATTTTGAGCTATTACTTTTATTTAGTAGGTATGCATTGAATGATTCAAAAGTAATAAAGGCTTATAATGTTACACATGGTTTCTATTTTAGATAAATGCTATTCTTTCTATTCATTAAAGAATCCTGAATGTTTTATGGTTTTCACAAAAAAAATTATTAGCACACATTTTCAATATTGATAATATTAAGAATTGTTTCTTGAGAAGGAAATCAACATATTAGAATAATTAAATTCACATTTATTTGTATAGCGCTTTTCACATTACACATAGTTTCAGAATGATTTATGAAGGATCTGTGACTGAAGACTGGAGTAATGATGCTGAAAAAATGTCAGCTTTGCATAACAGGAATAAAATATTAATTTAAATTAATTATATTTCACAATATTACCGTGTTACTGTGTTTTGCTCAAATAAATGCTCAAAATAAAATACTAGAATTACTGTAGTAAAAATAATTGAGACTTTCAAATACAAAAAAAATATCTTACCGATCCCAAACTTTTGAGCATGTTTGTACTTTGGCTGGATTGTGTGTTGGGACTGACTTCCCTTTCCTCCTTAAAATTAAGGAAGGAGAGTGGGAACATAGTAGTGGGTATGCTTAAAAGTTTTGTTAACACTTTACAATAAGGTTCATTAGTTAACATTAGTTAATGTATTTACTAACACTGAACTAACCATGAACAGTACATTTGTTACTGCATTTGTTCATCTTTGTTAATGTTAGCTCATAAAAATACAGCTGTTCATTATTTGTTCATGTTAGTTCATGGTACATTAACTAATGTTAACAAGATTTTAATCAAGTATTAGTAAATGCTGAAAATAACATTAACAAAGATTAACAAATGCTGTACATGTGCTATTCATTATTAGTTCATATTACCAAATGTAGTTAACTAATCGAACCTTATTGTAAAGTGGGTAACACTTTACAATAAGGTTCATTTATTAAACATTAGTTCATGCATTAACTAACATGAACTAACCATTTGTTGCTGTATTGTTATTCTTTGTTAACGTTAGTTAATACAAATCTAGCTGTTTATTGTTGTTCATGTTAGTTCACAGTGCATTAACTGAATGGTAACAAGATTTTAATAAAGTATTAGTAAATGTTGAAATTAACATTACCAAAGATTAACAAATGCTGAAGAAGTATTGTTCATTCTTTGTTAATGTTAACTAATGTAGTAACTAATGAACCTTATTGTAAAGTGTTACCGTAAAGTGTTACCAAAGTTTTTAAGTTTGGTCAACTTTAAAAGATTTATATAGCAAATATGCATCTGCATTTATACACCAGCTGAATGTATGTGGTCAGTGTTTCACTTTGTTGATTGTGAAGATGTTTTGGCCTTTTTAGAAATGGGCACGGATCTGCCGGGGTCGGTGAGCCATGCCAGGCGCTGTGGGTGCGGGCCAGGTCAGGATGGTGGGCACCATGCCAGGGCGAGGAGGCAAGCGGAGATCAACAGGGTGAGTTATTTTGCTAAACAGCCTATTATTTTCATATTTAAAGATTTCTCTTTTTAATAGCACAGTTCAAAGTGAAAGAGAGAGAGAGAGAGAGAGAGAGAGAGAGAGAGAGAGAGAGAGAGAGAGAGAGAGAGAGAGAGAGAGATGCGTCATCGTCCATTTACACACATTCTGAATTTCCACTATTAGACTGTTATTATTGTTATCATTATTATTACTGAATGAATAAATTATAAAATGATTGTTCATTCAGACATTCAGTTTCCCTAAGGGAAAGAAACTTCTTTATATACATAGTATTTTTTTTAAACTTATGTTTATAAATTCTATTTAATAATTTCTTTTTGAATAAAATAAAATGTGGGTAACACTTTACAATAAGGTTCATTATTTAACATTAGTTAATGTATTTACTAACATGAACTAACCATGAGCAATACATTTGTTACTGCATTTGTTCATCTTTGTTAATGTTAGTTCAGAAAAATACAGCTGTTCATTATTTGTACATGTTAAGTTCAATGGTGCATTAACTAATGTTAACAAGATTTTAATCAAGTATTAGTAAATGCTGAAAATAACATTAACAGAGATTAACAAATGCTGTATATGTGCTATTCATTATTAGTTCATATTAACTAATGTCAGTTTGTAACTAATGAACCTTATTGTAAAGTTCCATGTGTATGCAAGCTTTAATGTGTAAGTGCACATTAAAGCTCACATTACAGACTTTATTTTATTTTTTGGCATTGAAGAGGTGTTCAGTGGACCTTCATGGGTCTCTAGTGGTGCTTTCCCACCACACAGTACCAGCTCGACTCCAACTCGGCTCGCCTTTGTTTGGTTTTGCCACTGTGTAAAAGTTGTACCTGTTCCTGCTTTCGAGTACTTTCTTTGTACCACCTCTGGCGAGGTTCTGAGCGAGGCTAAGGCGATACTGAAATGTCACGTGAAAACAATGCCGACTGCTGATTGGTCAGAGAGTGGAATTACGCTAGGCTTTTTCGTAATGTCATCAAAGAGTGTAAATTGGTAGTCACTTTTGATAATTAAAATCTGGCAAACTGTGGCAGCGATCCAACGTGTCCTTGTATTGAATCAAAGACGGCACCGGCCGCGGATAATATTTTTATTCTGCAAAACTTAAGCCCTTTTGACATTTTGCCTGACGTGGCTATTCTAAAATAGAATCGCCTCCCAAGACAACTCATTATGGAGCTGCTGGACCTTCTCAGACCTGCGCTTGCCAGGCTAACGTGGTGGAATTTTGCTACAAGCCCTTAACCCTTTAACCAATGGCAATCAATACCGGATTAAACAGAAGTAACTACAGCTGCTTGCCAATCAATTCTAATTGTAAAGTTCCTTACCATTAATATAAAAGTGTATAACATAATTTCATTAAAATAATAAGTCGTTGAATCTGGCGGTATCGGGGAACTGGGCCCAGTTTTTTTTACTTTATTAACTGTGTAGTATGTGCGTCATTGTAGTTATTTGAATTCTAAAACGAAGAAAGTATAGTCTCTAGGTATGGTGAAGGGTTTGTGATGACTGGGGTTATTTTAATTCCAAGGGTCAAGGGAACTTGATCAGGATGCATATTATCCTGGATCTGAAATAACTGGCCTTTATAAAAATCTTGCTTTACTATGGGGATTTAACATAGGGGTGTCCTGACTCATGCACACTGTATTTTAAGGAAGAAGCATTTATTTATTTATGATACACTCACCTAAAGGATTATATGTAGGGAACACCTGTTCCTAATTTCTCATTTGCAATTATCTAATTGGACAGTTGAAGACTGGAAAAATGTTGCCCTGTCTGATGAGTCTCCGATTTCTGTTGAGACATTCAGATGGTAGAGTCAGAATTTGGTGTTAACAGAATGAGAGACATGGATCCATCATGCCTTGTTAGCTCACTGTGCAGGCTGGTGGTGGTGGTGTGAGGGATGTTCTTGGCACACTTTAGGCCCCTTAGTGCCAATTGGGCATTGTTTACAATGCCACAGCCTATCTGATCATTGTCTTCTGACCATGTCCATCCCTTTATGGCCACCATGTACCCATCCTTTGATGGCTGCTTCCAGCAGGATAATGCACCATGTCACAAAGCTCAAATCATTTCAAATTAGTTTCTTGAACATGACAATGAGTTTGCTGTACTAAAATGGCCCCCACAGTCACCAGATCTCAACCCAATAGAGCATCTTTGGATGTGGTGGAACAGGAGCTTCGTGACCTGGATGTGCATCCCACAAATCTCCATCAACTGCAAGATGCTATCCTATCAATATGAGCCAACAATTCTAAAGAATGCTTTCAGCACCTTGTTGAATCAATGCCACGTAGAATTAAGGCAGTTCTGGCGAAATTAAGGCGAAAGGGGGTCAAACACAGCATTAGTATGGTGCTCCTAATAACCCTTTAGGTGAGTGTACATTATTCATAC
This sequence comes from Hybognathus amarus, assembly GCA_030378365.1. Lineage (NCBI taxonomy): Eukaryota > Metazoa > Chordata > Actinopteri > Cypriniformes > Leuciscidae > Hybognathus > Hybognathus amarus. The sequence goes on along the minus strand of JAQIUQ010002888.1, from coordinate 4,750 downwards.
ACGAAGAAAATCGGTGTCCTTAAAGGTTGGACTATTCCTCATTTTTCTAATAAAGGCATTAAGATTAATTTCCAAAAGATGATTTTTTAATTCTTCTTTTTAGGTAACTTTAGCATGAGTGTCCTAATTTATTCACATCACTATACGTGTATATATGTATATATATATATATATATATATATATATATATATACATCACGCACACAGCCTTTATTATGACAAGACTATGAAGTAATTGAAAAAGAATTGGCCTACTATATATGTTAATTTAAATCTTTTCTGTTCTAGCTTCTCTGTTCTATTGTTAGATTTACTTTGTCTATGTGCTTGTGTACTTGTGTCTATATGAAGTATATCGAAGCAGTTTTTCTGTTGTATCACCAGCATATATTTTCTTTTATTGATTTAGATGTCTTTTTTCTTGTACTATGATGGATGCATACCACAAAATCAGCCCTGCTGTGCAAAATTTATTTACACATTTGTTTTTTTTAGGATGGAATTTGATGATGAGGACGGAGAGGGACCCAGCAAATTTTCAAGGTAAACATTTTACATTGTTTGCAAGCTTTTTCAGACAAACGAACTTAGTCCATGCGCCATGTCCTTTCTTTTATATTTTATATTGTTTGACCATGTCTTTCAGCTGTGCCAGTTTGTGCCATTTCAAGACATCTCTCATGTTTTGTTGCCCTCAACTTATGGTTTCCTTTCAGTTCATGTTGTTTTTAAAGGAGCTGTACCCATAGTTGCACTGCGACTGACGGTAAAGATGCTTCACTGTTAGCTGTAGCATTATAGTGGAGACACTGACTCCTGCTGGAGATACAAGAAAAACTCCAGTCCTATTTCACTCCCACCTAGAGGAATGGTCTTACTAAAAAAATATAAAATGCTGTCATTATTTACTCAAATTTTACCATTAAGTGGTTCCAAACCAATATGTGATTGTTTTTTTTTTTTTTTGTTTTTGTGCAATTGAATTGCAGTAAAGTCAATCCTACTATATTTCTAGGACTGAAATTTATGTTGTCAATGACCAAGAACTTTGACAGCATCAGATCTCATAAAAACAACAACAGCACACATGTTTGGATCAATATGAGGCTAATTAAATTGACATAATATTGATTTTTGAGTGAGCTATTCTGCCTAAACTTTATAAGATGGCCATATATACTTTTAGTTACAGACATGTCTTCCTTAATCTCTTTCATTTTTCAAATTTCTTAAATACAAAGGTGCCAAAAAGTATTTTCTGCAGACTAGCTTTAATATTTTATGTAATGCAATGCAAATTTCTTTTGAATATAAAGCAGTACATTTATACATTAAGTGTGACTGAAGCAGGATTATTATACCGTTAACTGAAATACAATTACAAGCAACTTTTCCCATTTTCAATTAGATTTAACTTAACAAACTAAAAAAAAACTAAATAAAAACTACTAGCAACTAAATAGACATATAAAAAACAATAACTAGTAAAAATGACAAACTAGAATAATAACAAAAATAATACTATATATATATATAGTATTATTTTTGTTATTATTCTAGTTTGTCATTTTTACTAGTTATTGTTTTTATATGTATTTAGTTGCTAGTAGTTTTTATTTAGTTTTTTTTAGTTTGTTAAGTTAAAGTAATTGAAAATGGGAAAAGTTGCTTGTAATTGTATTTCAGTTAACGGTATATAGATCCTGCTTCAGTCACACTTAATGTATAAATGTTTTATATACATATATTAATAAATATATATATATATATATATATACATACCTGTATATGTTTAATAGTCTCTCAATTATACTAAAATAATACTTGGAGCCACTTTTTCTAGCAATTTAGGCTACAATGAGTTTATATTCTGTGATACAGACACCACAGATTGTTTAGTTTGTCTTTTTTGTTGTTTTTCATTATCCAGTAATCTCAGTCCATTTATTATATTACCATATTCACACACTATCTTTAAGTCAAGCCATTCAACATGAATAAATTTGGTTCATGATCATTTCATTTTAGCCACAGTCATAAAACGTAAAAATGATGTGACTTTTTAAGACATTTTTCAGACTCTTTTTCAGTTTTTAATTTCAATCTCTCTATTTTTTTCCATCAGGTATGACGATGATCAAATTCCTGGTGATAAGGAGCGTTATGCCAGGTCAGGGCTGTCTCGGGGAAGTTCCCTCAGGATAGATTGAAATCAGGCCCCTGATGCTGTCAGGACCAACCTCATTCTCTCAACCCCAAGCGAGCTACTCTGTTTAGATCTAATCTTAAATGGATGTTTAATTATCCTCCACTGACACTCTCTTCTGAAATTGTCACGTTGCTTTGAGCCATTGCACTTCCGTGGACTATAACAGTATCCCGGCTTCCGAATCTGTCAGCGTTCAGTTTATTACCGAAGTCTCAGCTAAATCACAAGAATGAAGTGAAAAAGTCTTATATTATACTCTCTGGCACTTTTTTAAAATGAATGTGTGCGGGTGAGAGAGAGTGTTGCAGTAGATCAATCCAAGGAACTTTTATCGAACTTTGACAAGAAAGCCTAAGCCAAATAAATGTATTGCTGTATATTGAAAGTAAAGTGTCCTGAATGCCTCCTTTATGAGAATTTGGTATGATTTTTTCAAATCAATCAAAGTTAACGTCGAATGGATCGTGACGTTGAGGGCAGCAATAAGTAGGTGGCATTTCAGTGAAATTTCACAATTTTAATTCCACAAGTGAAAAAAGGATCTCAAAAATGCTGCACACACACACACACACACACACACACACACACACACACACAAACATGCTTTTATTTTTACTCTGTTTGAAATATAAGTTTAAGTGAAAGTGAAATATAAAGTGAAAAAATTGAAAAGAAACACAAAACCAGCCATAAGTCGGTATATTTGAAATAGTTAAAATTATTGATTTTTATTTTATGCCAAAAATCATTGGGATATTAAGTAAAGTCATGTTCCATGAGGAAATTTTGTAAATTTCTTTTTGTTAATTTGTAAATATATTGAAAAATTATTTTTTGTCAGTGGATGCAGCAAAATTGCGAGCATAAATGGACAATTTTCACAATATTTCGAATTTTTTGCACCATCAGATTCCGGAATAGAAAGCTTATTTATTCGATAGCTTTTATATGATATATTAATCTCTCAATGTCATAAAGTGGACCCACATATGGGGCACATATGTAGTATATAATTTCTAAAAAGGTAGCATTTTAAATGTATGATTTTATTATATATATATATATATATATACATATATATGCATATAAAGAGTTAGAAGAGTTCAGATGCAAAAGCCTCTGAATGCCATTTGAAATTTTCTTCTAGAATGATTTAGAGAAGAAAAATTCTAGAAGAAAGAAGAAGAAAAATTTCAAATGGCACTCTGAGACTCCATTAATTCATATATATATATATATATATATATATATATATATATATGTAATTTGACTATTGTAGATGTTCAATATAGAAATCATTATATTTTTTAATTAGTTATTTATATTAATGAATTTAATTTTAATTTAATTATTTATATGTTGATAAAAGTTTTGACATCCTTGATGGTAATTATCCAGTACCTGTGGTCCAAACATAGTTTTAAAATGTGCTGTGCGTCTCATTACATGCTAATGATGGCAGTATTGTTCCTCTCTCCATCCAGAGAGAACCACAGTGAGATTGAGCGTCGGCGTCAAATAAGATGACCCAGTACATCACAGAGCTGTCGGACATGGTGCCCACCTGCAGCGCTCTCGGCGAGGAAACCAGACAAGCTCACCATCCTGCGGCATGGCCGTTTCACACATGAAGTCCATGAGAGGGAACGGGAAACACGTCAAACCGACGGCGCTTACAAACCCTCATTTCTGACTGAACAGGTGACGAATGACTTGCCTGAAACATTTGATAGACATCAGTGGATCTCAACTGATTTCTTTCTTTTTGTATTGAACACTCAACACTGGACAAAATGAAACATTAGCATTTATTAACCCCTATAAAGCATATTGTAACATATTTGATACGTACAGTTCTAAAGCCACTAAATTCAAATAGATCAACATGATCGAATTTGCTGAAAAAGCTATCAGAATTCATGCCCATATAAATTATTGCATATATTGCATATTTTTGCTCAGTTTGGGCCTCTGAATAAAACTGACGCTTTTTGCCTACTCAAGTATGAGCTCCATATATTCTCACTTTATCATTCTACATTAGCAATATAAGCTAATATGTATCAAATATGATGCTCAACAAAAAAACAAAAGCAAACTATTGTTTCAGATTTTGTCAATTCAATAAACTGTTACATTTAAAAAAGATTTTTTTTTCTCACTACTATTACTTTTGTCAGGCTGTACAGGGTTAATATTACCATGATTACAACTGCATAGACTCAAATATATACAAAATGTGCAACAAAACACTGTTTAAATAGGCAAATAAAGGCATTATATATGCTCTAAATTAGAGCCGACACAATAAAGGATTTTGAAGGCCAGATACAATTATACAAATATTTTTGGGTTTTAAAATCCATATTTCTAATATATTGGCCGTAATATTTTTTTTCTTTTACTTTTTTAGAAAACGTGCAACAAAACATTAACATATTTCCCTAACATTAGTTATTTGTAATTATTTATGGGTTTAGCTAAAATAATGATAATGCATTTTAAAAAAGAAACTTGTTTATAGATGACCCTGAATGTATC
>JAQIUQ010002887.1:127500-137533 GCA_030378365.1 Hybognathus amarus | reverse complement strand
AAAGTTACGTATCGTTATCTTAATTAAATTATATCGTAAGTACATGTAGTTAATTACGATTACTTCAATATTCATATTTCTGTATTTCTAAATTGTATAACACATTAGTATCATACGATCATTTATGTAATCAATGCTGTTTAAAACGGTATTGAACAGTGGTCTTTCAAAAACATAAAGTGAGGTCATGTGTTTTATCATAGGCCATTGCTTTAGTGTTTGCGTTTGATCATGCAGAAGGTAAATAAAGGTAGCCTAGGTTGGTAACTCTTCACAATCAATTTTTATATCATAAAACGCAAAATGAAAATGGAAACGATACATTCATTTTTCTTGTTTTTCCAGTCACATTAATCATGTATCTTTCCCTGTTTTTCAATTTTACTTTTGCGAATTGGTGACTTCAGAACAACATTTGGATAAATGAATTAATGTTTTGAAATTTCGCTTGAATTTGTTGCTGTGTTGGTACCATTAGTACATGGCCTGCCAATATTATTCATTGATGCAACTGCTTTATCAGATCGGCATGGCAATGTCAGGAAGTCAAAGGTGGAACTTGTTTATTTTAATGATGAATACCATCTGGAAGTCAGTGTCCAATAAAGTAAATCAAGTCATGTGAATATGATTTTAATATTGAAACCAACACAAATCAAAAAAAAAAACATGAAGAAAACAAAGCAGTGACAAAACGCGAAGTTAAGAAAACGTAATGTTGCATAACAATACATTTAGCAAGCTTTGTGATTATCATGAGAGGCTTACAAAAGTACATAGTTCCCACATGACGTCACGCAAATATACGGGCATTTGTCAGCTGGTTGCCATTGCTGTTGGGAAACATTACAAAAGAAAACAATAATCAGTCTAACTGAAGTGAACGTAGTTTGGTAACTATATAGTGAAAATGTTCATCCCCTGCTGGGTCAATGGACGATAAAATTGTGCCGCAGGTTTTATAGCAAATGGATTTAACATGAGATCGCCTCACATTATAGAATTCATGGATGTGAGAAGACTAAAAGTTTTGTCGAAGATGACGTAGATTAATGGTGGCCAGCAGAAAGGAAGAAATGATATCTAAAACACGCAGCATTTGTTTGACAAAAGCAGATGATTGTGTTGATGAAAGTGTAAACATGTAATAGCCTACATTGCAGTTTGAAAATGTCCTATATGAACAAAATGACGAGGTACTGAAAAGACAAAAATAACTTGTTTCACTGTTGATTATTGAAGCATGCGATCTAATATTATGTCCCTATACCCGGATAACGTAGTTTTGCATTACATTTAATTAAATGGTATCAGTCATTTATTTATATTCATGCACTGAACCATGTTGCTCCTAAGTACATGCATATCACATAAAGGTTTACTGTTTTTCTAAGGGGAACATGAATTAAGAGCTTGTGCAGGCCATGCTTCCTATTAGCATCATGTCTTTTTGCATCATAAGTCACTTCCATTGATTGCACTTGAGCAAACGTTATTTAAACCAACCCACGTTAATGTCCTGATTTACGCCTCCAGTGATTTCCAGATGTTTAATTTGTTTACAATGTGTAAACTCACTAATACTGCTAAACGTATATAATGCTACACATTAAGACTTACCCAGGCAAAGCTGATAATCATTGTCTCAGTGCCTTCCTTTTACTGCTTTGTGTATCCACACCATTTATGAATTAAATTTCCCTTGTCTTTTTTTAATAGTCTTTATAATATATTCACTTTGTTCTTTCACTATCTGCATAATAATATAAACAGAAATAAAATATTTGTATGTAAAAATGCACATTCTCTCTTATAAAACTTCTAAAAATGCCTGCATGAAACACAGCGGTTTTGCTCTTTAATAATATGGTGTCTCGGGCAGGTCATGCTACATTAATCCGCCTGTGGGAACTATGTATAGGAAGGATAGGCCAGCGTTACAGAACCTCTTTATTTTTTATCTAAAATATTTTATAACATTATTATTTAATGTAAGCCATAATATTGTCATTGTTGTGCCACGTAAAAACCTCAGGACAGGTTAATCACTTTTGGGGGCTGGTGGTGTCACGTAAATATAAAAATGTGAGTGGTTTGTTTGCCAGGTGTGTGTCACAGTGGGTCTGCTCATGAGACTCAAGGTGGTGAGAATGGTAATAGTGTTGGGTTTGATTGAGATGTGACATTAGCATGTTTGTGGCTGGCAGGAGAGTTTAATACATCCTCCTGTTTCCTTGGTGTGCACTGGTCTGCTCAGAGCTGGCCAGGTAAGTTTCCATATTTTAAAGAAGTTTCTGTTGTAATGGGAGACTCTAATTGCTTGTTGCTGAAATTTGTATGTTTTCAGTTTGTTTCCCAAGGGGCTTGCATATTGATGAGGCGTGAAGTGAAGAAGATGTGTAGTTAGTGCTGCAAATCTCCTGGACTTAATGATTCCAGTTACTCCAGTTGTCGATTAAAGCCTATACAGCTGCCCAGACTGAATGCTACTTGTAGTGCAAAAATGTGGAAGCTAGTGAGCATTTTAGCATTATCGTGTTCCCGCCTCATAAAGCCTATGGGGTTTCTCAATGGGTTTGCTACGGCCTAAATAAAGGTCTGTGGTGCAGAGCTCTCAACATTTTCACGTTTTATATATGACATAGAACACACATTTAGAAAACCTGCTGTGGTTATACTGATAATCTTCTTTGTTTCAAGGGAAGGCTTCACAAAGCGTACCTTAAAGAAGAGCAAAATCATGTTCAGAGCTGTTACCTTTTTACCTTTATCCAACATACACAAACTTATTCACAATTCTCTAGGATACAACAGGTGAGCTGTGAATGACCTCTGGTCGAAGCTATCATCTTCAAACGCATCTACCAACAGATGTGAGTTTGTTGGTGCTCTTTGTATGGCGTTTCAGAGTTGCTCCCATGACTCCGAATTTGTGCCTTGTGATCAATGGTAAGACCAGATGTTTCACCATTTGAGTGTTTCTTGACCATAATCAAAGCACCAATGCAGGTCTCTTTTTGACAGATGCAGAAGTTTCAACTTCAATGACTGCTTTTAAATCATTATTTTGGCTTGTTCTGCAGTACAATCCGCTTTGGGCAAGGCTATGCCTTTGTCGTGCATTGAATGGAACCAATGCAGCTTCTGCACTTTCTTCCTTTGTATATTTCTGATGGCTGATTTGTTTCCAATAGGATAAGTATAAATTAACAGTGACTCTTGCCACAGTTATGGGACTGAAAAGTTTAGTCCCGTGGCAAGTGAATGATGCTTTATTTCTCTTGTCTTGCGGGTTGGTCAGTACTTTATTTTGTTCCGATGTTTTCCACAGTTTGTCCGCTCCAGTTGTCTGTCAGCGTCAATATTGGCTCCAGCAGTGACACTCCTGGTCTACAGCGCTTCTGTGAGACAGAATTTAGTTGCTGCTAATGTGCCGTCGTACATCTGATATGTGCTTCCATGCACCACGTATGATGATGTGGCTATTTTTCAGTTCCGGCCTGCTTGGGCGCTGTGTGTGTGTGTGCCCCACAGCGTGTTGGTCCTTGTTCAGGTATTTGCAGTTCCCCCAGCTGTCCCCTTGCGGAGGAAATGTTTCTGCATGGTTCCTGGCTCAAAGCAGGATCTCTCTGCTAGCTCAAAGGGCTGGACATCCCATCTATTAAAACTCGAACATGATGACTCTAGTTTCTTCTTAGGTTTCCTTTTAGGCTCCTCTCATGTGAACTGCACGGACATGGAGGCATTTTTGTTTTTGCAGGCAACTGCAAGGTTGCAGGATGCAGGCTTGCAAGCGTGCAGGACTTGCAGCAATTAAGCCCAGGTAAAAAGATATATATTTGTAAAAAATCTAAATAAATCCATTCATCCATCCATCTATCTATCCATCCATCCATCGATTCCATCCATCCATCCATCCATCCCATCCATCCATCCATCCATCCATCCATCCATTCATCTGACATCTCATCTATTTTATTTTATTTATTCACTCCATCTTATCATCATCATCTATTGATTCTATCTCTTATCTATCATCATCTATTCTTATTATTCATCTATTCACCATCATCTCATATCTTTATTCTATCTAATCTATCTATCTATCTATATCTATATTGATTTATTTATTATTTATTTATTTATTTATTTATTGATATTGATTCTATCTATTTATCTATTTATTTAATATCACTTATTTATTTATTTATCTATTTATCGATTTATTTATTCTATTTATTTATTTATTTGATTTATTGATTTATATTTATTTAACATTTATTTATTTATTTATTTATTTATTTATTTTATTGACTTATTTTATTTGATTTATTTATTTTATTTATTTATTTATTTATTGATATTCAATATTTATTTATTCATTTATTTATATATTTATTTATTTATATATTTATTTATTTATTTATTGATTTTATTTATTTATTTATACTTATATTGATTTATTTATCTATTCATTTATTTATTTATTCTATTTATTTTATTTATTTATTTATTTACATATTTATTTATTTATTTATTTATTTATTTATCTATTTATTCATTTATTTATTTATTTATATATTTATTTATTTATTTTATTTATTTATTTTATATATTTATTTTATTTATTTATTTATTTATTTATTTCATTCTATTCTATTGATTGATCCATCCATCTATCTATCTGATCCATCCATCCATCCATCCATTCTATCCATCCATCCGTTCATTCATCCGGAGGACCCCATGGCGCCCCCGCCCTTGCTCCCTTTCAGTGTCCTCGGGCGGGCGCCATGGTCCCCATGGCGCCCGCCCTTGCTCCCCTTTCAGTGTGGCCTTGGGCGGGCGCCATGGTCCCCATGGCGCCCGCCCTTGCTCCCCTTTCAGTGTGGCCTCGGGCGGGCGCCATGGTCCCCATGGCGCCCGCCCTTGCTCCCCTTTCAGTGTGGCCTCGGGCGGGCGCCATGGTCCCCATGGCGCCCGCCCTTGCTCCCCTTTCAGTGTGGCCTCGGGCGGGCGCCCCATGGCCCCATGGCGCCCGCCCTTGCTCCCCTTTCAGTGTGGCCTCGGGCGGGCGCCATGGTCCCCATGGCGCCCGCCCTTGCTCCCCTTTCAGTGTGGCCTCGGGCGGGCGCCATGGTCCCCATGGCGCCCGCCCTTGCTCCCCTTTCAGTGTGGCCTCGGGCGGGCGCCATGGTCCCCATGGCGCCCGCCCTTGCTCCCCTTTCAGTGTGGCCTCGGGCGGGCGCCATGGTCCCCATGGCGCCCGCCCTTGCTCCCCTTTCAGTGTGGCCTCGGGCGGGCGCCATGGTCCCCATGGCGCCCGCCCTTGCTCCCTTTCAGTGTGGCCTCGGGCGGGCGCCATGGTCCCCATGGCGCCCGCCCTTGCTCCCCTTTCCAGTGTGGCCTCGGGCGGGCGCCATGGTCCCCATGGCGCCCGCCCTTGCTCCCCTTTCAGTGTGGCCTCGGGCGGGCGCCATGGTCCCCATGGCGCCCGCCCTTGCTCCCCTTTCAGTGTGGCCTCGGGCGGGCGCCATGGTCCCCATGGCGCCCGCCCTTGCTCCCTTTCAGTGTGGCCTCGGGCGGGCGCCATGGCTCCCCATGGCGCCCGCCCTTGCTCCCCTTTCAGTGTGGCCTCGGGCGGGCGCCATGGTCCCCATGGCGCCCGCCCTTGCTCCCCTTTCAGTGTGGCCTCGGGCGGGCGCCATGGCTCCCCATGGCGCCCGCCCTTGCTCCCCTTTCAGTGTGGCCTCGGGCGGGCGCCATGGTCCCCATGGCGCCCGCCCTTGCTCCCCTTTCAGTGTGGCCTCGGGCGGGCGCCATGGCTCCCCATGGCGCCCGCCCTTGCTCCCCTTTCAGCGTGGCCCTCGGGCGGGCGCCACATGGTCCCCGAAACTGGTAAATCGGACGACAGACACCCGGTCCCGCCTGAGCCCAGGGAATTCAGCCAGCGATGCGCAGAAATCGCTCACTCGAAGCTCAAACGGTAACTCGAGGAAAGTCATGCCCACTCAGCAACTTCCCAACACTAAAAAAAAAATTTTTTTTAAAAATTAAAAAAAAATATATATATAGATTTTTTCTCTCAGCTGGGAGTGGGAGGAGTTGCATCCTGCGGTCTGACCCTCCCATGTGCGAGGAGCTGGGAGGAGTTTGGATCCTGGGATTCTCAACTCCTCCCCACGTGGCAGGAGAACCACAAGGGGAGGAGTCGGATCCAGATCCCAACCCCCGTGGATTTTTCATGATCCTGCACCATGCATTACCACTGGAGCTTGTTCTCCTGAAAATGGAAAAAATGTAAGCCTCCAGCCCTGCTTCTGTTTGTGCAAAAAAAAACATAAGGGGTAACACTGCTCGTTTTTTTTTTGTGCAAAAAAAAGTTTCTCCAATTTTCTGAAACTCTGGATTCTATAGAGGGCCATAGGACTAGACTGAGTGCAAAAATGAGGTCTCAGATACCTTCCAGAGCTGAGATATTGAGATCCCATGTAGCATTTATGCCATTATAAATATCTCAATATCTCAGCTCTGGAAGGGTCTAGACAGCCTCCATTTTTGCACTCAGATCTAAGTCACATGGCCCTCAGTTCCTTTAAAAAAAAAAACTGAACATGAACTAGTTCATTATCATCTGTGCTAACTGAACTTCTGAGCTAGTTCTTTTTAAGGATGAACTGGCACAGCAACTGCTGACAATTGCCATATATGTATCAGGTTCCACACCTCTGGAGCAACTAGGGTTAAGTGCTTATCAGGGACACATTGTGTGCTCACAGCTGGATTGAACCTTGGCTCTCTCATACCAAAGGCATGTGCTTATCCACTGTGCTAAGTATTTTATATGCTTTTTAAGACACTGAACTGCAGTTTTTCTTTTACATCAAAAATATTCTCATACATCCTACCATGGATAATAAGTGTCCATCATATGCGCACTCTATAGTCTCTGTATAATTAATAGGTTATTGGGCACTTTTTACTTTTATGAGTACTGCTGTAATCAGAGAATATTCTCTTCTGCTACTTTTTCACCTTCTATATAGTAGAAGATATGTATACAAATTGCTTTTAGAATGAAGCCATGAACTGTTGTTTTCTTAGTCATGAGTTTATTTGGGCTTTGAGGAACCATGTTATGTAAAGCTGCTTGAACAATGCTATACAAATTACAATGTATTGTTACACTCATGCTCAAACTGCATGGAAGCCCCACTTTAAAAAAAAAAGTTTTATTCATAAAAAAAAACCTAAAGGCCATGTATTGCCACACATTTAGCCCACAAGAAACTTCATGCACCAGCTATACTGGTCAAACTTAGAACCAGAAACCCAAAATTTGATCCAGTCCCACAAAGCACATACAAACTCCCACAGCATGTATGCATCCCCCAGTGATCTTTCATCTGGCTGTCCTCCCCCAGCTCTGTGTAGTCTCTCCTTCAGGAAGTTGATTTTCTCTGGAGGCTTTCAGTTTGCCCTTGCCCTTCAGCTACACGACACTCTCAGGCTAGTTTCTTTGCCGCTTTGTGTTTATATCTCTCAGCTCTGCAACTGCAACATGAAACACTGACGTTTTTAGTTCATGATTAAACTGTGCACCATTTTAATGTACAATATGTTTTATAATTTAATGATAGCCCATCCACTGAGCTGTTCAAATAGGAGCCTGCAAAGCAGCTAAGCCACACTCACACTTCTGTCCTCGTGTTTGTAGTACCTACGTCAGCTGTCTGGTGGTGTTCAGAGTTGCTGCACCAGTGCGTCCGGGACTCTAAAAGATCTGCAAAAACACAGGTTTAGGTTAGATGATTTGACAATTTATTAACTATAATGCAGGTTGTTGTGCTGTCCTAAATCAGTTCACCATCTGTTGTAACTTTAACACCCGGGCTGTTTCTTTGGCATGGGCGCCTAAGCCTCCTACTGAACAGCTTCAGGATAGGACACAGGTGACCTGAAGAAAAAACACCACAACATCAACTTTTGCTTTTTTCCTGTTGATTGAAATACGAAGGACAAGCAATGCAGGGTCTCAGAGAAATGTCAAATAAAAACTGTGTAATATTTTGGTAACACTAGTTCACAGGAAGTTTCATAGTCAATGGACTACATATAATATGAAATGAAACTCACTCAAATCATATTGTAGACACTAACAGTTAATTACTATTACTTCAACAATTTTCATATTCTGTATTCCAAATTTTATAAATTAGGTCATATCACTATGATGCAAATTGTAAGTGCTGTTTAAAATGCATCTACAAGCGCTCTTTTTAAAAATATAAGTGTAGAGCCATGTCCACCAAAGGCCTACTCTGGCTTCAGCAGCGTTTGCTCCTTATCACGCAGAAAGTAAAAATAAGGTGTAGCTGAATATGTCCGTGTAACTTCACAATTCAATTTTCATCATAATGAATGAAAAGTTAAAAACTAATACATTCATTTTCTTGTTTTTCCAAGTGGCACGTTCATGGGTTTCTTGGTTTTATCAATTCCCGTATTTGTGACTTCAGAAAACAAACACATTGGATAATGAAATCTAATGATTTCCAATTTTTGCTCGTAATTGCGCCGTGGGCGGTAACCATTTAGCACCTGCTGTTTGCATTATTCATCGATGCAATGGCTCTATTTACATTACTATGTTGTGTAGAAATTGAAGGTGAACTGGTCATTTTATGCTAGATACCATTGGAAATGACAGTGTCAATAAAGAAATCAAGTCACGGCTCGAAAACACCATTTTGATCCAATAAACTCAAAGACAAACGTTTAAAAAACATGAAAGACAAAACAAAGCAGTGACAACCAAAGTTAACAAAAATGTGAAACTTCATACAGACACATTTTAGCAAGGCTTTTTGCTAATGATCACATGTAGGCTAAAGACATAGTTTTCACATGATTGCTACCTACATATGGGCACATTTGTTAGCGGTTGCGATTTGCCTGTTGGGAAACATTAGAAGAAACAAGCACCAACTCAATGAAGCGGATGTTTGTGCCATATAGTGAATGTTTTATCTGCCTGTCAATGGATGATAAATCGTGCTCGGAGGTTCACAGAAACCGGACTTCACTACACCCGTCATTATAGACTCATGGATGTGAGACTAAAGCTTTTGTTCGAAGACGATTGGAGATTATGAGCGTGGTCAGCATAAAGGCAAAAGTAAACTCGATGAAACATTAGATCTGTTTCACAAAAGCACAATGTCGTGTTTAATGCGAGAGCGTAAAAACATGTAACCAATATATTAATTTAAAAATATGTCGCATATGGAACAAATAGTTATCAAGGTATTTAAAAAACACAAAAACAATCTTTCCACCTGTTCTACTTTACACTCCAGCATTTGCGCGAATCTAAAGATTATGTCCCTATACCGCGTATAACGTAGTTTTGCAAATTAACATTAATTAATTGGTAACACGCTAGTTATTTTATTTTATATTCATGTATGCAAACTATGATAATTGCTGCAAGACATGCATATCACAATAAAGTACCGGTGACTGTTTTAAGGGAACATGAATTAAGTTGTGCAGGCTATGGCTTTTTATTTAGCAATCACTGCCTTTTTTGATTTATAACGTTTTTATTTGACAATTGCACTTGAGGAAGTTACTGAAGTTAGAAGCTTATGTTATCTTATTGTATGCTTCTTAATGGTGATTTCCAGATGGAATTGCCCCAACGTGAAAGTCTCACCAATACCAAAATAACGCGAACACATGAAAAGAATCAATCTGAGGCAAAGCTGCAGAATCATCGCTCAGTGCTTCTTCGTTACTGCTTATACTGTATCCACACCATTTACTGAATGAAATTTTCCGCATTGTACCTCTTGTACTACCATCTCTATAATCTATATCACACTTTGTCTTTTATGATTTGCATAACAACACAAACAGAAAAAAATATTTGTACGTAAACGAACATTCTCTGTATAAAACTTTGTAAACACCTATGGTAAAACACAGCTGGTTTTGCCCTCCAAGATAATGTGGCGCCTCTCGGGGAGGT